>LR738711.1:598269587-598325368 GCA_902687465.1 Secale cereale | reverse complement strand
CCCCCCGCAGTCGAAGCGGCACCGCGGCTCATGCAAAGACTAGACCGGAACTCCTCAAATGACGTCGTAGGCAAGCCCTTGGTCATGATATCGGCAAATTGTTGGGAAGTAGGGACGTGTAAAGCACGAATATGACCAAGGGCCACCTGTTCCCGAACAAAATGAATATCCAACTCAATGTGCTTGGTTCATCGATGATGCACCGGGTTAACGGAGAGGTAGACCACCGAGACGTTATCGCAGTAGACCACCGTGGCATGGTTAACACGGCAAGAGAGCTCCTGAAGCAGCTGGCGAAGCCACGAACACTCGGCGACGGCGTTGGCCACCGCACAATACTCAGCCTCGGCACTGGAACAAGAGACCGCAGGCAGCCGCTTGGACGACCACGAGATAAGTGAGGGTCCAAGGTAGACACAATAGCCCGAAGTGGAGCGACGAGTGTCAGGGCAGCCCGTCCAGTCTGCATCGGAATAGGCAGTGAGGCCGGTGTCGGCGGAGGCGTGGAGCGTGACGCCAAGATCCATAGTGCCACAGATATAGCGGAGAATCCCCTTGACGGCAGCCCAGTGAACGTCTCGAGGAGCATGCATATGAAGACACACCTATTGCACGGCATATTGGATCTCCGGTCGAGTCAGAGTGAGGTACTGGAGAGCACCAACGATAGACCGATAGAAAGCAACATCCGAAGCAGGAGAACCATCCGTGGCAGAAAGCTTGGCCTTCGTATCAACGAGCGTAGCGGCGGGCTTTCAGTTAAGCATGCCGGCACGCTCTAGGAGCTCGTGAGCATACTTTCGCTGATGAAGGAAGAAGCCATCCGGACGGCGCACCACCTTGACACTGAGGAAGTAGTGCAAAGGACCCTAGTCCTTGATGGCGAACTCAGCGTGAAGACGAGTGTTACCTCTTAAGCTTGCGTTGTATTCCCTCGAAGAGGAAAGGGAGATGCAGCACAGGCGCGTAAGTATTTCCCTCAGTTTTTGAGAACCAAGGTATCAATCCAGTAGGAGACCACGCGCGAGTCCCTCGCACCTGCACAAACAAATAAGAACTTCGCAGCCAATTCGATAAGGGTTGTCAATCCCTTTACGGTCACTTACGAGAGTGAGATCTGATAGAGATGATAATTATATTTTTGGTATTTTTGGTTTAATAAAACAGCAAATAAAAGCAAGAAAAGTAATATAGATGTAGATTGATATGTTGAGAATAGACCCGGGGGCCATAATTTTCTCTAGTGGCTTCTCTCATGATAGCGGTATTCTACGGCGGGTAAACAAATTACTGTCGAGCAATTGATAGAAAAGCGAATAATTATGAGACTATCTAGGCATGATCATTGTATATAGGCATCACGTCCGAGACAAGTAGACCGACTCCTGCTTGCATCTACTACTATTACTCCACACATCGACCGCTATCCAGCATGCATCTAGTGTATTGAGTTCATACGAACAGAGTAACGCCTTAAGCAAGATGACATGATGTAGAGGGATAAACTCAAGCAATATGATGAAAACCCCATCTTTTTATCCTCGATGGCAACAATACAATACGTGCCTTGCTGCCCCTACTGTCACTGGGAATGGACACCGCAAGATTGACCCCAAAGCCAAGCACTTCTCCCATTGCAAGAACTATAGATCTAGTAGGCCAAACCAAACCAATAATTCGAAGAGACTTGCAAGGATATTATGAGCACACATAAAAAGTTCAGAGAAGAACCAAATATCTTTCATAGAAAACCTTGATCATAAACTCACAATTCATAGGATCTCGACAAACACACCACAAAAAGAGATAACATCGAATAGATCTCCTCGAAGACCGAGGAGAACTTTGTATTGAGATCCAGAGAGAGAGAAGAAGCCATATAGATACTACACATGGTCAGGGCGATGATGATGATGATGAAGGCCTCCGTGATGGATCCCCCTCCTGGAACAAGCTCCAATATGGGATCTCCACGTGAACAGAAGCTACGGTAGTGGAATTAGTGTTTACTCTCTGCGTATGGATTTTCTGGGGTACGTAGGTATATATAGGAAGAAGGAGGGCACCGGGGGCCGTGTGGGCCAGCCTCGAGGCAGGGGGGCGCCCCCCCACCCTCCAGGGCAGCCCAGCTGTCCCCTGACTTGGTCCTGACGCTTTTCGTGTGTGATTTTCTCCAAAAAAATCTCTCGCGAAGGTTTCATTCCGTTTGGACTCCGTTTGATATTCCTTTTCTGCAAAATCGTGAAATAGGCAAAAAAAAACAGCAATCTGGACTGGGCCTTTGGGTTAGTAGGTTAGTCCCAAAAATGATATAAAAGTGAATGATAAAGCCCATTAAACATACAAGACTTCATAAATAATAGCATGGAACAATAAAAAATTAGAGATACGTTGGAGACGTATCAAGCATCCCCAAGCTTAATGCCTGCTCGTCCTCGAGTAGGTAAATGATAAAGAAAGAATTTTTGATGTGGAATGCTAACCAATATAGTTTTTCAATGTAATGCTTTTAGTTGTGGCATGAATGTTCAGATCTGAAAGATTCTAGACAAAAGTCTATATTGACATAAGAAATAACAATACTTCAAGCAATACTAACAAAGCAATCATGTCTTCTCAAAATACTATGGCTAAAGAAAGTTATCCCTACAAAATCATATAGTATTGGCTATGCTCCCTCCTTATCACACAAAATATTCATATCATGCACAACCCCAATTTTAGCCAAGCATTTGTTTTCATGATCTATCTTTTCAAACCTTTCAACTTTCACGCAATACATGAGCGTGAGCCATGGATATAGCACTATGGATGGAATAGAGGTGGTTGTGGAGAAGACAAAAAGATTGAGATAGTCTCACATCGACTAGGCGTATCAATGGGCTACGGAGATGCCCATCAATAGATATCAATGTGAGTGAGTAGGGATTCCCATGCAACGGATGCACTAGAGCTAAATATGAATGAAAGCTCAACAAAAGAAACTAGTGGGTGTGCATCCAACTTGCTTGCTCACGAAGACCTAGGGAATTTTAGGAAGCCCATCGTTGGAATATACAAGCTAAGTTCTATAGTGAAAATTCCCACTAGTATATGAAACTGACTAGGCATGAGACTCTCTACAATGAAGATCATGGTGCAACTTTGAAGCACAAGTGTGAAAAAAGATAGTAGCAAATGTCCCTTTTTTCTTTTCTTTTTTTTCTTTTTTTGGGCCTTTTTTTTCTTTGGCCTTTTTTTTGCGGAGGGGCTTTATAGATTCAGCCTTTCCTCCCATGGGACAATGCTCTAAAAATGATGATCATCACACTTTCATTACAACACAATATTACAACTCGATACTACAACAACAAAGTATGACTCTACGTGAATGCCTCCGGCGGTGTACCGGTATGTGCAATGAAACAAGGGTGACATGTATGAAAGTATTATGGATGGTAGCCTTACCACGAATACGATGTCAACTACATGATCATGCATGGAAATATGACAATATGATGCGTGTCATATAAACAAAACGGTGGAAAGTTGCATGGTAATATATCTCGGAATGGCTATGGAAATGCCATGATAGGTAGGTATGGTGGCTATTTTGAGAAAGGATATATAGTGGGTTTATGGCACCGGCGAAAGTTGTGCGGTACAAGAGAGGCTAGCAATGGTGGAAGGGTGAGAGTGCGTATAATCCATGGACTCAACATTAGTCATAAGAACTCATATACTTATTGCAAAAATCTACGAGTCATCAAAACAAAGCAATCAACGCATGCCCCTAGGGGGGAGGTTGGTAGGAGTTAACCATCGCGCGCCCCGACCTCCAGACAAAGGTTGACACTCTACAAATACCTCATGCTTTAACTTAGTCACACAACGGTTCACCATACGTGCATGCTACGGGAATCACTAACCTTAACACAAGTATTTCTCAATTTCATAATAACTCCACTAGCATGAATCTAATATCACTATCCTCATGTCTCAAAACAATTATCAAGCATCCAGCATCTCTTTCTATTCAATGCACTTGATGTGAATTTTTTTACTACATTGGCATTGGATGTTTATCATGTGAAGACTAGTTTCTTTAGCCTAAACACTTTACCATGCTGTTTTAATAGACTCTCAAATAGATATAAGTAAAGGATGAGAGTTCAACAATTTCTACAAAATATTACCACCACCATGTTCTAAAAGATATAAGTGAAGCACTAGAGCAAAAGTTATTCAACTCAAAAGGTATAAGTGAAGCACATAGAGTGTTCTAACAATTTCTAGGTCATATTTAACTCTCTCAAATAGGTGTGTCCAGCAAATATGATTGTGGGAAACTAACAAGCAAAGACTCAAATTATACAAGACGCTCCAAGCAAAACACATAACATGTTGCGAATAAAAATATAGCTCCAAGTATAGTTACCGATGGATGAAGACGAAAGAGGGGATGCCTTCCCGGGGCAGCCCCAAGCTTAGGCTTTTTATTATCTTGAATTTACTTGGGGTGCCATGGGCATCCCCAAGCTTAGGCCTTTGCTACTCCTTGTTCCATAGTCCATCAAAGCAATACTCAGAACTTGAAAACTTCACAACACATAACTTAGACACAAATTCTCGTGAGCTCCGTTAGTAAGAGAAAACAAACCACTACTCAAAGGTACAGCAAGGAATTCACTATTTGTTTTTATTGGTGTTAAACCTACTGTACTCCAAGTTCTCTATGGTTCATATCCTCCAATATTACTCATAGATGCATCCGAATAAGCAAACAACACACGAAAAACAGAATATGTCAAAGACAGAACAGTCTGTAGTAATCTGCAGGGTTCGCCTACTTCTGGAACTCCAAAAAATTAAAACTAAATTGTTAAATTTGCACAATTTGTCTACCAATGATAAGAAAAAAGAATCAACTAAAAATCACTCTCCAGTAAAAATCTGAAGTCTACTTTAGCTAGCGCTAACGATTCTGTTTTTCACAGCAAGATCATATAAACTTCACACAAGTCTTACCAAAGGTTCTACTTGGCACAAACACTAAACCAAACATGAAACCACATCTAATCAGAGGCTAGATGTAATATTTATTTCCTAACATCAACAAAAACAAAAAATATAAAATTGGGTTGCCTGCCAACAAGCGCTATCGTTTTACGCCCCTAGCTAGGCACGGCATTTCAGTGATGCTCACATGAAAGACAAGGATTGAAGCACAAAGAGAGCATCATAAGACATGTGACAAACACATATAAGTCTAACATACTTCCTATGCATAGGCATCTTATAGCGAAACAAATTACCAAGACAAGCAAGACCTAGCATATGCAAGGAAGGAGAAAGAAACAATAGCAATCTCAACATAACGAGAGGTAATTTAGTAACATGAAAATTTCTACAACCATATTTCCTTCTCTCATAATAATTTCATGTAGGATCATGATCAAATTCAACAATATAGCTATCACATAACATATTCTCAACATGTTCCACATGCATGCAAAGTTGACACTCTTCCAAAATAGTGGGATTAACATTAACTAAAGGCATGACCTCTCCAAACCCACTTTTATCAAAAGTTTCATAAGATTGAACATTCTCCAAGTATGTCAGATCTAAAGTTGACACTCTTCCAAACCCACTTTCAATATTAATGCAAACATTATTATCAATCTTATATTCATCATGGGGATTAAATAAACTTTCAAGATCATAAGAAGAATCACCCCAATCATGATCATTGCAAAAAGTAGTGGGCATAGCAAAATAAGCATCCCCAAGCTTTGGGTTTTGCATATCATTAACACAATTGACATTAATAGAATTTACAATAACATCATTGCAATCATGCTTTTTATTTAACAAGCTATCATGATCACTTTTTCTTCTAACAATTCCTCACAATTTTCAGATTCATAAATTTCAAGCAAAACCCCATAAAGATAATCTAGTGCACGCAGCTCACCAGCAATAGGTTCAACATAATTGGATCTCTTAAAGAGATTAGAAAGTGGATGAGGATCCATAACTTTAGCAAGCGAAGATGCAAGTTAATTGAGGGCACATAGCAACACAAGCAAACAAGAGGCACGCGAACGGTAAACACACGACAAAAGAAGGGCAAATAGAACGGCAAGGGTGAAGTGGGGGAGAGGAAAACGAGAGGCAAATAAATGTAATGCGAAGGATAAGGGTTTGTGATAGGTACTTGGTATATGACTTTTGCGTAAGCCTCCCCAGCAACGGCACCAGAAATTGGCTAGTTGATGGGGTGGCAAATCTTGACTTGACTTGGCGTGAGTCTCCCTAGCAACGGCGCCAGAAATTATTCTTGCTACCTCTTGAGCTTGCGTTGTATTCCCTCGAAGAGGAAAGGGAGATGCAGCACAGTAGCGTAAGTATTTCCCTCAGTTTTTGAGAACCAAGGTATCAATCCAGTAGGAGACCACGTGCGAGCCGCTCGCACCTGCACAAACAAATAAGAACTTCGCAGCCAACGCGATAAGGGGTTGTAAAACCCTATACGATCACATACGCGAGTGAGATCTGATAGAGATGATAATTATATTTTTGGTATTTTTGGTTTAATAAAACAGCAAATAAAAGCAAGAAAAGTAAAGTAGATGTAGATTGATATGTTGAGAATAGACCCGGGGGCCATAGTTTTCTCTAGTGGCTTCTCTCATGATCGCGGTATTCTACGGCGGGTAAACAAATTACCGTCGAGCAATTGATAGAAAAGCGAATAATTATGAGACTATCTAGGCATGATCATTGTATATAGGAATCACGTCCGAGACAAGTAGACCGACTCCTGCCTGCATCTACTACTATTACTCCACACATCGACATCTATCCAGCATGCATCTAGTATATTGAGTTCATACGAACAGAGTAACGCCTTAAGCAAGATGACATGATGTAGAGGGATAAACTCAAGCAATATGATGAAAACCCCATCTTTTTATCCTCGATGGCAACAATACAATACGTGCCTTGCCGCCCCTACTGTCACTAGGAAAGGACACCGCAAGATTGAACCCAAAGCCAAGCACTTCTCCCATTGCAAGAACTATAGATCTAGTAGGCCAAACCAAACCAATAATTCGAAGAGACTTGCAAGGATATTATGAGCACACAAGAACCAAATATCTTTCATAGATAACCTTGATCATAAACTCACAATTCATCAGATCTCGACAAAGACACCACAAAAAGAGATTACGTCGAATAGATCTCCTTGAAGACCGAGGAGAACTTTGTATTGAGATCCAGAGAGATAGAGAGAAGAAGCCATGTAGATACTAGCTATGGACCCGAAGGTCTATGGTAAACTACTCACAACTCATGGTGAGGGCGATGATGATGATGATGAAGGCCTCCGTGATGGATCGCCCTCCCGGAACAGGCTCCAAGATGGGATCTCCACGGGAACAGAAGCTTCGGCGGTGGAATTAGGGTTTTCTCTCTGCGTATGGAGTTTCTGGGGTACGTAGGTATTTATAGGAAGAAGGAGGGCACCGGGGGCCATGTGGGCCAGCCTCGAGGCAGGGGGGCGCGCCCCCCCACCCTCGAGGGCAGCCCAACTATCCTCTCACTTGGTCCTGACGCTTTTCGTGCGTGATTTTCTCCAAACATATCTCTCGTGAAGGTTTCATTCCGTTTGGACTCCGTTTGATATTCCTTTTCTGCAAAACCCTGAAATAGGCAAAAAATAGCAATCTGGACTGGGCCTTTGAGTTAGTCCCAAAAATGATATAAAAGTGAATGATACAGCCCATCAAACATCCAAGACTTCATAAATAATAGCACAGAACAAGAAAAAATTATAGAAATGTTGGAGACGTATCAATGAGCCGTGAGCTGACTGAGGAGACCAGTCGTACGTGCTGTCAGGATAATGTCATCAACATAGAGTGGCAAATATGCCATGTCAGAGCCCTGATGATATACGAAGAGCGAGGCGTCCGAGCGGGTAGAGCGGAACCCAAGCTGGTGGAGAAACGCCGAGATGCGCTGGTACCAAGCGCGTGGAGCCTGCTTCAGTCCGTACAAGGACCGTGAAAGCAGGCACACGTGGTCGGGAAGCGCCGGGTCCACAAACCCGGTGGGCTGCTGGCAGAAGACCTGCTCCTCGAGGTGACCATGGAGGAAGGCGTTGGAGACGTCTGTACCGGCCAAGCACGGGAGACCGCAAGGTGGAGAACCGTGCGTATCGTGCCGGGCTTGACGACTGGAGCGAAGGTGTCGGTGAAGTCGATACCAGCACGCTGCCAGAAGCCACAAACGACCCAACGCACATTGCAGCGATCAAGGGTACCATTAGGATGAAGCTTGTGTTTAAAGACCCACTTCCCGATAATCACGTTGGTGTGCCGGGGACGGGGAACAAGCTGCCACGTCCGGTTACGCAACAGGGCGTCAAACTCCTCTTGCATCCCAGCCATCCAGAGTGGGTCACGAAGAGCAGCTCGAATGGAGGACGGTAACGGCGATGGCTCAGAGGTGGACGTCGCATGGACGTAGTCATCCAAGGCGTAGCGTGAGCTCGGGCGAAAAACGTCCATACGGGCGCGGGTGACTGGACCGGCCACAGGCGCAGGGGGCACCGTGGGGGTCGTGGGCGCCGGGGGGGCGCGAGCGCAGGGGTGCCTGGGGCGCCGAGGGGGCCGCGGATGCTGAGGGGGCCGTGGGTGCCTGGGGCGCCAAGGGGGGCCGCGGGCACCAACGTCGGGAGCGCCAGCACCGCGGCTGTAGGAGGCGCCGCATGCGGGGGGGCGCCTCAAAGCCAGCGGGCGGGGCCAAGAGAGGCGTGCGAGCGCCGTGGGAGAGGCGTCGAGGAGCCCGCGTCACTGGTGGCGGGAGGAACAGCCGGGGGTACCTGGTGAAACAGAAACACATGCTCATCAAAGAAAACGTGCCGAGAAGTGAACACACGGTGGGAGACGGGATTGTAGCACCGATATCCCTTGGAGTTGGAGGGGTAGCCGATGAAGATGCAAGCGACAGAACGAGGTGCGAGTTTGTGAGGAGCGAAGATGGTGAGGTGCATAGTCCACCGTGGGTGGCAAGGACGAAGGTTAAGGAGAAGAGAAGCAGTGGCGAGGGCGTCCGGCCAGAAACGAGGCGGCACATTAGCATGGAACTGGAGCGTGCGAACGCAGTCGTTCAGAGTGCGAAGGACGCGTTCGGCTCGATCGTTCTGCTGGGAAGTATACTGGCATGTGAGACGAAAAATTGTGACGTGGTGCGACAAAATAGTGCGGAAAGCAAGGTTGTCGAACTCTTTCCCATTGTCAGTCTAAAGAGCAAGGATGGGACACCCAAACTTCGTGCTGACATAGGAGTAAAAATCCGTCAAAGTGGAGAGTGCATCTGACTTTTTGCGCAAAGGAAAAGTCAACACATAATGAGAATAATCATCAAGGATAACCAGATAATGTAAATAGCCCGAATTACTAGGAACTGGAGAGGTCCACACATCGCTATGAATCAAATCAAAAGGAAAAGAATCTATGGTGGTGGAGTTATTAAACGGGAGGCGAACATGTTTGCCGACACAACAGGCATGACAAGTGTGATCCTCTATCTTATGACAACTAAAATTAAAACTCCTAAGAATATGATGAAGTGTGGCGGAGTTGGGATGACCCAAACGAGCGTGCCAGAGATCGACGCCGGCGGAGAGAGCAACCGGTGCGGTGGTGGAGGTGGACGGCGAATGCACCGGATAAAGCTCGTCGAGGCTGTCACATCGGTGAAGTACCATCCTGGTTCGAGCATCCTTGACATAAAACCCAAGTTCGTCAAATTTAATAGTAACAGGATTTTCACGAGTTAAACGACGAACAAAAACAAGGTTCTTAATAAGATGAGGTGACACAAGTATGTTAGACGAAGTAATAGGCATGGAATTAGAAGGAAAAGAAGTGTGCCCGACATGTGTGATAGGGAGTGTGGAACCGTCGCCGACAATGATGCGGCGGTCGGTGGTGACGGGAGTGAAGGAGGCAAGATTACTAGGATGAGTAAACATGTGAGCCGTAGCTCTGGTGTCCATGTACCAATCATCACCTGTGGTGTAGTTGTTCGGTGTAGGAGCGACATGTAGTGCGGGAAGGAGCACCGGGTCCCAGGGTGCCGGCGAGGGGGACGGAGACGCCATGCGGAGGCCGAATCCACCGCTCGGCAGCTGTGGTGGGTTCTCTCGAGACGGCATAGGAAGCAACCCTGGCTGCGACTACGATGCCGGGTAGGCCGGATGGCCCGCCGGAAAAACCTGCTGGCCTGCTGACGACCCCTACCAGTATGCGAGAGCCCCGTACATGGGCGCGTCGAATGACCCGTGCAACAGCAAGGGGTCGACGGGCAGAGTCGGCGCCGGCGGTGAGGCGACGACGGACTGGCTGAAGAGCACCGGCGGCGAGGCGGCGACGTATGCCAGCGAGGGCAGCAGAGCCGAGCCGGGCTGCCGGGGTGATGCCGAATGCACCGTAGGGGCCGGCCACTCCGTATGGCGATAGGGCTGCCCCGTAGGACGTCGGCGGTGGAGCCGCGCCAGAGGGTTCCGACGGCGGGATGACAGAGGCGGCGGCAGACGGGCCGGTGGACACCATCAGGGTTGGCGGGCAGGCAGAGTGGCGCGCGCTGGCGGTGCGGGCGACTCGGACGACTCGGCTCACGTAATGGATCTTGTTGGAATCAGAAGAAATTGTGGATGTGTACGTGAAGGAGACTAGTAGCAGGCTAGATGGATGGATGGATTGTAGAGATGAACAGCGGCTGGAATATGTACGTGATACTAGTAGTAGTACTAGGATAGATGGATTTGGCAGCTAGCGGATGGAGCAACGCAGTTGCGGGTCAGAGCAGGGAAGTGGCGGCTAGCGGCAGCAGCGAAGCGATGCGGGGCAAGCGACACGGTGCTTTGGCGGGGCAGGTACTGCGGGGAAAAGTAGCAGCAACGGCTTGGGTCAGGGAAAAGGAGCAGCAGCGGATCACACACATCGGGGAAGGACGGGCGAGCGGCTAGGGCAGCACACGCGCAGGGATAGGAGGAGCGGCGACCGGCGCGGGAGGCGCGCGAGCGGCAGCGGCTAGGCGGCGGCGCCGGAGGTGCGCGGCGGCTGAAAGCTAGGGTTAGAACCCAGAAACTGATACCATGTAGAATATGTGAATTGCACGATGTATTGCTTTTCGTGCATAGGCACGTGTATATGATGTACAAAGGTGGGCCACAGACCTCAACTATACAAGGAACTAGGAGGCGGGCCCAATACACAATATGCACATAACACATATACTCAACACTAACCGTGGATGATGGAGTAGTTCAAGAGCTCAAGGCGTTGTTCGACTCCCCGCTAAAAGAACAACACGTCTGGTTTATCGCTGGCCTTTTTGGCAAGTCCATCCCGGTGGCTGAGGAGCTGCATGCGAGCCAGGCGATGGTGGTCTGCACCAACTAGGTGTTTTCCCCTGGTGTTGGTGTACTATATCTTCCATGGATATACACCCACAATTAATCTGTTGGAATGTTAGGGGCCTTAACAATCCAGTGAAGCGTAAGGCCGTCCGAGACATTGTTAGCACGGTGAAGGTGAACTTGGCGTGTCTACAGGAGACGAAACTTGATGTAATTGATCAATATGTCGTAATGCAATGTTTGGGGCCATCGTCTGATGGTCATGCTTATTTGCCGGCCGTTGACACGCGGGGTGGGATTCTGCTGGCTTGGGATGGCACGGCTCTCATGGTGGACAATGTTATGTTCAACGATAACTTTCTCACCGAGCTAGTGCACTCAAAAGTTGGGCAACCTTGGTGGATCACGGTGGTGTATGGGCCACAAGGTGATGATCTTAAAACCCAGTTTTCGGAGGATCTCAAGAACCGGAGGGTTGGATGTCTTGGACCGTGGATGGTCCTAGGTGACTTAAATATGATTATTAGAGCGACAGACAAAAACAATACTAACATTAATCGGAGGATGATGAGCAAGTTCCAAGATTTTGTGGATGATCACGAGCTCAAGGAGATGTACATGCACGGTCGGTGGTACACTTGGTCTAATGAGAGAGATGCCCCGACCCTGACGAAGATAGATAGAGTTCTCACCACTGTTGATTGGGAGTTGGATAACACAGAATACTTGCTTCAGGCGATGTCCATAGGGGTTTCGGATCATGCACCTCTTCTGCTCACTACAAGTGTTGGTTTCAGCCCGAAGCGCAGGTTCAGGTTCGAGATATTCTGGACCAAATTGGAGGGTTTTGAGGAAGTAGTTACTAAAGCTTGGGTTTGTGATCCTGACATAGTGGACCCATACAAGAGGCTTGACACTCTTCTACACAATATCGCACGTCACTTGCAGGCATGGGGTCAGCGCAAAATGGGCAACTCAAAGCTGTTATTGCGCGTGGTGCGATGGGTGATCCATAGACTCGACTGTGCACAGGAGAACAGAGCTCTGGTGCATCTTGAGATTTGGCTTCGGAAAACCTTGAAGCAAGCACTGCTGGGTCTAGCGGCACTAGAGCGCACCATCGATCGGCAAAGATCCCGGATGAAGTGGCTCAAGGAGGGGGATGCAACCACCAAATTGTTTCAAGCGGTGGCTAATGGGCGTCGATCCAAAAACTTTATTGCTCATGTCAAGAAGGACGGGGTGCTGATCACAGACCAAGAGCTCAAGGAGAAGGCGTTCTTTGAGGCATATGAGAGGTTGATTGGCACTGATAAAGCGAGAGAGCATTTGCTAGATTTGCAATATCTAGGCATACAGCCATGGGACCTTAGCGAGCTGGAGATCATGATAACCGAAGAAGAGGTTTGGAGCGTCATTAAGGAGTTGCCCCCAGACCAAGCACCAGGTTCGGATGGGTACATTGCTGCATTTTACCAAAAAGTGTGGCACATTATTAAGAATGATGTCAAGGCAGTTATGCTCAAGCTATATGTGGGCGATGGTTGGCGATTTACGAATCTCAACAAGGCGCATATTGTGCTCATCCCTAAGAAGCCGGATGCTGAGGAAATTGGAGACTATCGGCCTATTAGCCTATCACGACCAAGATGCGATTCTATCCCGATCACGTGCTCAACTCGTGATTGGGGCACAACCGCATTTTGGGCGCTTAGCAAGATGGATATCATTACATCGTACCATTACATAAATAGATGGGGATACAACAAGTCATACAATTTCCACATGAATACAACACATCATTCACAAGACATCGGACTACAGATGAAAAACATGAAAAGCGCAACGACATCCATCCTGCTATCCCAGGCTGCCGACTAGAAACATATCCCAAGAATGACGAAGAAGAAGAAGAACTGCAACACATGTAAACAACGCGCTCATGTCAAGTCATCAAAAACCTGCACCTACAACTGTTGTTGTAGTATGTGTGAGCCACAATGACTCAGCAACCCCATAACCATGGGTATCAAGACTAGCAAAGCTTAATGGGTATGGAGAGGTTAAGTGGTGAGGTTGCAGCAGCGCCTAAGCATTATATGGTGGCTAACTTATGAGTACAAGAATAATATGAGCATCAACGCAAACGGTCGCAAACTAGTAATGATCGCAAAGTGATCCTGAACTACCTACGAGTCAAACATAACCCCACCGTGTTCTCTTCTCAAAATGAAAAGAGACGGTCACGGTTACTCACGCGGTTGGTGTATTTTATTTCGGATCCTCTGTCAAGTTTTCTAAAACCGGACATTAACAAATTCCAATTTGCCACATAACCGCGGGCACGGCTTTCGAAAGATCGTAACCCTGCAGGGGTGTCCCAACTTAGCCCATCAAAAGCTCTCACGATTAGCAGAGGTAAAACCACTTATCTTAGGGACAACCAGATTAGACTCGGAATCCCGGTGCACAAGACGTTTCGACAATGGTAAAAAAAGTCCAGCAAGACCTCCCGACGTGCCGACACCCTGATAATAGCCGTGCGTATCTCATCTTAGGCTACGACCAGATGGGACATCCTACAGGTAAAACCAATCCTCGAGTTTCCTCGTGGTGTCCCCGCAGTCTACCCAGTTTGCACCAACACTCATGAGGAGCACTGGTCCGGATAGTTAATTAAGTCCTCGGGGTCCGGAAAGTCCCTATGAAAGTCCCATAAACCCCAACCGTGTTTGGAATGCAAACTCCAGGAACATAACACCAGTATATCGGTTTTTAAGGCGGCATGAGTGGAACAAAACACTGAGCAAAAGGCCAAGCCTTCTACCCATTGCCAGGTATGTAGGTGCATTAATTATAGAAATGGATATTGTGATATTCTGACATCCAAGTTCCAACATGGAGCAATCTTCATCTTCACCTGCAACTAACAACGCTATAAGAGGGGCTGAGCAAGCGATAACATAGCCATGCAACGATTTGCTGGGTTGGTGTCAAAGGTTAGAGGTTTCATGGCAACAATGAGAGGCTGACTACAAATGATGTGTAGCACAACATATAGCGATAGCATCGAGACGACTAGCATAGCAATGATTGTAATGAGATCCAAGGTGTCAGTCATCTTGCCTGAAATCCCGCAAGGAAGAAGAATGAGTTAATGAAGAAGAAGAAGCCACGAAGACGGACCAAGTGTAGTCGAACGAATCCTCACGATCGCAATGAAAAAGGAACTAACGAGAAGAAGCTAACAACATAGTAAACACACCACAGATAATCAAGACATGATTCACAACCAAGAATGATGCATGACAAGCTACATGATGATACTCATGGCAAGAAATGATGCATACAAGAACAACACAACCAAGCAAGTTTAAATGAGGCCGGAAACAACATATAACAATTCTGGTAAGTCCTCATATGCATATTTCGAAATTGCTCCTGATCCGAAAAAACCTTATGTTAAAGTTGTTAAACAGCAAGTTAACATGCACCAAGATAATCTACAAAAAATTCTAGTCAAGTTACATATAAAGTTCATTTAATTCAGAGCTACGGCCTAGAAGATATGAGCAAAACAAGTTACACATGGCATCGATGCAAAATGCATTCAAACATCAAGCGCAACACTCAAAACATGGATACAACATGACATGAAGCATCTACTTTCAAAACCAAGCAAGTTTCATATAGAGCACACTCAAAACGGAGCAACGGATCAACACATACACTCGAAACAAGATTAAAGGACAAGCTGTCCACAATAGCAACTAGGCATCTTGTGAGCAACAAAACAACAAGCTATAAGTACAAGATAGGCACAAGCATTGCATGATCAAAGTAAAGATAGCATGCTCCCAATATCATCAAACATTAGGTCCATAGGCATGAAGAGTAATCCAACATGAGCATGGCAATAAGCAAACTTAATATCACAGATTATGACTTAGTGGAAAACAGAGCATATACATGAGCAGAGTTAATATATTGACATGTTGGAGGCAAGAAATAATTAAGCTACATCACAATAACATGTCAAGAAAAAGGCATGGCATGCTAGAACACAACTTGAAGCTCAAGGAACAGAAGATGGCATATACATGGGAGCAACAGGTTCATCGCATTTATCAAAATAAGATGCAAACAAGATATAGCAGATTCTCAGACTTAGTGGAAATAAACTGAACATGGCAGCAACAACGACAAGTAGGCATGTTTTCAAGCTTGTGCAACTCATCTCAAAGCATATCATGCATGTGAATATAACCAACATCAAGAAGACATGTTTATGAAGCTACTCGTGGCAAGAACATGGTCATAGGATGCATAGAACACTAGCTATTCACATGGCAAATCTGAACTTACTGACAACAGGCTGACAAAAATATTATATAGCAACTTGAGACTAAGAAAGAGACATGATACAGCAACTTATAATTGCAAACAAGGGCATGGATGGATAGAGCTTAACATGGACTTCAAGACATGATCATTGGGCAACTTCAAACATGCACAGGTTTGAGTGTAGCATCAAGCAAAGATGGCAACATAATATAACAGTTTCAGACTTAGCAGTTTTCAACAAGTCTCAGAAATCAGCAAACAGCAAGTAGGTCACTTAACAAGCTTGTTCCACTCACCACAAGGCATAACATGAAAAGTGGATTGCACCACAGCAAATATGACATGATTGTGCTCCTAAAACATGTTGACATGATGCTCAAACAGAAATCACACAAAAAGATATGAAAAAGACAAATCAGCAAGTTATTTCAAGTTTCAGCAGTTAACAGTAATTAACACTTTTGCAACATAGATAATCATGGCAAAATACAACTAACATGTATGCAAATGCAACCATCATGTAAAGGACTTTGCAATGAACATTTTAACATATCATATGCTCAATTTGGATCTACGTGCAAAAAGATATGATCATCCAAACATGTGCACATATTATGAAAATGCCACGGACTTAGTCATTTCAGAGAAAAAACAAGCGAGCGCTAAGTAACTAAAATTCGCACGGTCGATTATTAGACGGGGATGCGCTGCTCACCTTCCGGGCTCGGCCCAGGACGGTGAGGAGAGGAGGCAGGCTGGCTCGGGGTCACGCTGGGCCAGGCCGACGCGGGAGTTGGGCCAGGCCGGCTGGGCCTACCGCGGAGCCCACAAGGCCGGGGCGCGGAGCTGGGGTTCGTCTCCCTCGTGCGCCGGCACAAGGCAGGGAGCCACGACGAGGCTCGACACGGTGGATGGCGGGACGGCCCCGGGCTGCGGCGAGACGAGGGACTGGCGGGGGCTGGCGGATCCACGCCGGATTTGACGAGGGGCACCAGATCCGGGAGCGGTGGAGGGTCGAGAGGTGACCGATGGCGGCGGGCGAGATCATGGTGGTGGCGGCGCGATGCAGGGCAGCTCGATGACGTGGGATCCAGCGGCGGGGAGCGGGCACGGGGCGGAGCGGCTGCCGGCGGCGAGGGTGGCTGGCGGCGGCGAAGCGGCCGAGGGCTGCGACGGATGGGCTCGGCGGGCCCTGGCGGCGCGGTGCGGTGGGAGGTGGCGCGGGGTGACGTGGCTGCGTTTGATTCGCCGAGCGCGGCGGTTGGACGTGTCCGGCGATGACGGACGTGTTCGGCGCTGTAGGAGAGGTGGATCTAGGGTTTGCCCGCAAATTTTGCAGGGGGAGGCCTATTTATAGTTAGAGGGAGCTAGGAGAGTCCAAATGAGGTGCGGCTTTTGGCCACGCGATCGCGATCCAATGACGAAGAACATGGAGAGGGTTTAGACGGGCTAGTGGGATGTTGTGGAGGGGTGCTGGGCTGCAAAGAGAGATGGGTCCGACGGTTAACACGGTTAACCATTGGGGCATCAAACGACTTCCAAATGGAACAAAATTTGACAGGAGGTGTACCTACACTATAATAAGACCACACACCAAGTTTCAACCCATTCAGAGAACATTTTTCTCCCGCTCACGAAACAAGATTTGAGAGGTGCACTACTAGCAAAAGGGCTATAGATGGAATTGATACTAATGGCGCACCAGACAAGCAGTGCGCCATTAGTATATAATAATGGCGCACCAACCTCTGATACGCCATTGGAGTTCAAACTACTAATAGCGCACCTGGCCCAGGGTGCGCCATTAGTATCAAAAAGTTTTTTTTGAACTAGTGCGCCTGTTCAAACATACTAATGGCGCATCCAGACAAAGTGCGCCATTACTAGTTGTAACTAGTAATGGCGCATCAGCAGTAAAGTGCGCCATTAGTATCAAAAAGTTTTTTTCTGAACTAGTGCGCCTGTCCAAACATACTAATGGCGCATCCAGACAAAGTGCGCCATTACTAGTTGTAACTAGTAATGGCGCACCAGCAGTAAAGTGCGCCATTAATGTTCTTTTTTAATTATATTTTTTATTCTTTTTTTTGCAAAACTACTAATGGCGCACTGTTCCATAGTGCGCCATTACTAGTTTAAACTAGTAATGGCGCACTGTGGGACAGTGCGCCATTAGTATTGTTTTTTTTTGTTTCAAAACTAGTAATGTCGCACTAACTGAAGATGCGCCATTAGTAACCTTGATTACTAATGGCGCATTTATAGTGGGTGCGCCATTAGTAAGTGGGCAGCAACAAGATATTTTGGACAGCCTCTCCTACCCACACTCACTTTCTCCCCACTTCATTCTCTCCACCTCCTCCTTGTCTCGGGTCCCTCCTCTTTTTCACCTCATTTCCACCATAGATTCATTCAAATTAAGTGGTTAAATTACCTTGTTTTGATAGGTAAGTAAGGGGGGAAGCTATATTTATGTTGTTCTCCAAATAACAATGTGCAGATGCACTTTTTATGGCCTAGCTAGATCTATGTATGTTCGTGGTGTTGCATATGTTTGTTGTGTTGCATATGTGTTTGTGTTTGGAGGTGTACCGGTATTTGAAATGCGATAGTTGCCAATATTTTCCCGGAATGTTGATTCATTTCCATTTCGGTGAGAATTTTGGCATTAAGCATTCTTTTTGTCCTATTATTAGGGAAAGTCATGGAAAAAAAATCTTGGTTCTAAAATATCGTTTTGCTCTACCCCGCAGGCGACCATGGTGCACACGATGACCGAAGGCATCGTGAATAGGTTTTTGAGGTCCGCGAAGGCCGAGATGCTTCAAAAAAACGAGACGGAGATAAGATGTCCGTGTCGAAGATGCAAGCTGAAGAGCCTTATTGCGGACCCGGATTCCGGGCAGGTGCGGGACCACCTACTCTTGCGTGGTTTCATGGATGGCTATCGGTGGCAAGGTGATGAAGATGACTACGAAGTCGTCCATGGGGGCCGGGCAAGAAATGAGGAAGGGCAGCAAGACAACCACCGCGGCTCGGGCGGGCAAGAAGACGAAGAATCCCCAGGAGATGATCACGACGGTGATGTTGTACACAGTCATCACGTAGAAGATGCAGGACATGATGATGAGGAAGATGCCGGAGCAGACGATGGTTATGATCATGAAGATGATGATGCCGGCGGAGCAGACGACGCTGGACCATCGATGGGTTGGGTGCAGGACCCTCATATTCAAGAGCTGCTTCTCAAGCAGACCGATAACGCAAGAGCTGCCGCCCGAGAGAAAGCCAAGATGGATCAACTTGAGTTAGACGCGGTTACTCCATTGTATGAAGGATGCAGGCCCGAGGATACCCGCCTGAAAGTAATGCTCATGGCTCTGGAGATGAAGGTAAAACACAAAATGACCGACGCATGCTTCGACGAGAACATGTCATTCTGGCACGAACGTCTTCCCAAGGGGAACAAGTGCCCCACCAGTTTGGAGGAGGCGAAGCAAATCGTGTGTCCTCTGGATTTACCGCACGTGAAATACCATGTGTGCATGAACAATTGCATCATTTATCGGGACGAGCACGCGGAGTCTACCATATGTCCGGTGTGCGGCGTCACTCTATACAAGAAGAGGAAGAAAACTCCTCGAAAAGTGGTGTGGTACTTTCCGATCACTCCTCGTCTGCAGCGGTATTTCGCGGACCCTAAGGTAGCAAAGCTTCTTCTTTGGCACGCGGATAGGGAGGAGAAGAAGCGAGAAGATGACGCAAATGATCCGGAGATAGATAAAAAATACAAGATGTTGAGTCACCCTAAGGATGTGAGCCAGTGGCAAGCGTTGAACTTCGAAGACCTAGAATTTGGGAACGATCCAAGGAACATCGTGCTGGGCGCGAGCACCGATGGAGTCAATCCGTTTGGCAGCCAGAGAAGCACACATAGCACCTGGCCTGTGTTTGTGTGGATGTACAACCTCCCCCCTGGTTGTGCATGAAGAGGAAGTACATTCACATGAGTATGCTAATTGAAGGACCGAAACAACCAGGGAATGACATCAATCTGTATCTGGGGCTGCTGAAAGAGGAGCTAGACACGCTGTGGAAAACGCCAGCCAATACGTGGGACGCCGCAAAGAAAGAATATTTCCCTATGAGAGCCGCGCTGCCCACGACGATGCACGACTATCTGAGTTACGGATATGTCGCGGGGCAGGTGGTCCACGGATTTTCTGGATGCGTCAGGTGCATGGATGACACAACATATCGCCAGCTAGATAGAGATCCCGGGTCTTCGAAAACCGTGTTCATGGGACATCGAAGGTGGCTTCGCGACGATGACCTGTGGAGAAAACGCAAGGATCTGTTCGATGGTGAAACCGAACCCCGGCGCCCGCGTACGAGGAGCGGCGAGGAAATAGACGAGCTGTTGAAAAATTGGAAAGATTGCCCACTGCCGGGAAAGAGGCAAAAGGCGCCAGAGCCGGAAAAGAAGCGAAAGGCGCGAGAGCCGCTGCTGAAGGTATGGAAAACGAGGTCTATTTTTTGGGACTTGCCGTACTGGAAGATCCACCGTGTGCCTCACAGCCTTGATGTAATGCATATCACGAAGAACGTGTGCGAGAGTCTGCTTGGTACCCTGCTCAACATGCCAGAGAGAACCAAAGATGGGCCAAAAGCAAGGGCAGACTTGAAATCAATGGGCATCAGGCAGGAGCTTCACACTATATATGATGATCATGATGATGATGATGATGATGATGATGAGGCGAAGCAGGACACGGAAAGTCGTCGCAAAGGAAAAAAGGCCAAGAAGACCAGAAATGACTACCCTCCCGCGTGCTTCACTCTAAGTCAGGAGGACATCGAGCAGTTTTTCACCTGCCTCGTAGGAGTACAACTTCCTTACGGTTACGCGGGGAAGATAAGTAGATACCTAGACCGGGCGAAGCTGAAGTTCAGCGGGATGAAGTTACATGACTGTCACGTGCTGATGACGCAGATACTTCCAGTTGCAATCCGTGGGATCATGGACGCGCACGTCCGTGAAACCCTATTTGGCCTATGCAACTTTTTCGACGTCATCTCTCGGAAGTTTGTTGGCGTGAGACAACTCAGAAGGCTACAGGAAGAGATCGTGGTGATACTATGCGAGCTTCAGATGTACTTCCCGCCCGCATTCTTCGACGTTATGGTGCATCTGCTGGTCCATATCATGGACGATATCATCCAACTCGGGCCGACGTTCCTACACAACATGATGTCGTTCGAAAGGATGAATTGTGTCATCAAAGGATACGTTCGCAACATGTCACGTCCAGAGGGACGCATAGCCAGGGGCTTTCTGACCGAAGAGTGCATCTCCTACTGCACGAATTATCTAGGCATCGAGAACCCCGTTGGTCTGCCCGTCAACAGGCACCTCGGCAGGCTCGCTGGATGGGGTCACCGTGATGGTCGCCGCGAAATGCATGTCGACTTCAAGGGTCGACTCGCCGACTTTGAAAGAGCAAACCTAGTCGCGCTACAACACATAGACGTGGTCGATCCTTGGGTGGTAGAGCACAAAACCTTTATTGAGAAGACGTACAATGACCGAGGCCAACAGAGGACGGACGGAGATATAATCAAAGAGCACAACTCATGTTTCACGCGTTGGTTCAAGCAGAAGCTTCTGTCGTACCCTTTACATGAGATTCTTCCGCGGAAGAACAACTCATATTCGCCTTATCACAGGGCGCCGAGCACAACCTGATGACCTATGAGGCGTACGATATCAACGGCTACACATTCTACACCGAGGCCAAGGACATGAAGAGTGATGGTTATCAGAACTCCGGGGTAATGATGGAATCCTACACCGGTAACGACAAGGACAGATACTACGGAAGGATCGAGGAGATCTGGGAGCTGAGCTACGCTGGAGAGAAGGTCCCGATGTTCCGTGTCAGATGGGCCAAGAGCATCCTAAAAGAAGACCGGTATTTCACCACCATGCTTATACCCGAAGCCAAATCCAAGACCGCGGGCGCAAACGTCACCGCGAAAAATGAGCCATGGGTACTGGCTTCCCAAGTTGACCAATGCTTCTTCATTACCGACCCGTCAAAACCCAGTCGTGTTGTCGTGAGGAGAGGCAAAAGGAAGATCATCGGAATGGATGGAGTAGCCAATGAGCAAGAATTTGACAAGTACGGCGACCCGAGGATCGAACATGACGACGATGATGAAGTAGCAGCATACACCACAAGAAGAAGCAGGACCACCCTACCTAAAGGACGTCCGTTCCACAGAAGAACTCCATTTGCGAAAAAGAAGGCAAGAAGATTGTGAACAGATAGCTAGCTAAGATCGATTGTATATATTTAAATCGTAGCCTTCATTTCTCGATTGTATTTCATGGGCACTTTTTGAACTATCATGAATATTTTTAAATTTCATGGACACTCGATCTCGACCCCCCACTCCATCTCGATCGCTATCCCACCTCGCCAGATCCGGTCCCCCTCGCCGCCGAGCACCCCCCGGTCCACCGGCCGCCGTCGCCGACCACCCGCACCCTCGATTCCCCTACTCAACCGCCGCCGCCAAGCACCCCCCGGTCCACAAGTTTGAACATATTTAAACACAAATAAGTATCAAACATCATTTTAAATGCATAAAAAAATTGTGGAGCCTGGGAATCGAACCCAGGACCTCCTGGTGTGAGAACTGGCTGCTGACCAGTCGAGCTAGTAGAGGACACTTGATGTGGATCAGGTCAGGTGGAAGATAACCTGTTGGCTCGAGCAGAACAAAAATACTAATGGCGCACCAGGGTGAGGTGCGCCATTAGTATGTATGCACTTATGGCGCACCGAGGGGTGGTGCGCCAATAGTATTGCTCCGCCCCCACCATCCATATCTCCTCCGCGGCCATCCCCAACCTAGCTATCGATCCCCTCTCTCTCCCCGACTCCACCCCTCACCACCGCAGCTCCCCCGCGCTGCCGCGCCCCCGCGCCCATCACCACCGCAGCTCCCTCGCGCCGCCGCGCCCCCGCGCCCCCCCACCACCCGCCACGCGCCGCCCCCTCCACTATCTCCGCTCGCCGTCATCGCCTTCGCGCGGGGAGGACGTCCACCAGGAGAGGAGGCCCGTTACCTCCCCGCTGTCTCCGCCCTCCGTCGTCTCCGCCGTCTCCGCCCTCCGTCGTCTCCGCCGTCTCAGGTAACCCTCCTCCCTCGCCGTCTCAGGATTAATTAGGTTAACTAGGAAAAATCCCTCTAGAATTAATTAACTAGGTTAACTAGGTCAAATTAGCAGTTAATTTAGTCTGAAAATGATAGTCCATAGTTAACTAGATCATTCACTATTACATCGATCAAGAAATAGGTTCATCCATATTCCTAGCAGATGCTATATGAACCCTTGCAAGAAACAAACTTGCTTGCTGGAGGTGGTGCCTGGCCTGGCATGCTAGTTGCTTAGCTTAATTGCTGTTAGAGTTAGTAGTTAATTGCTTAGCTTAATTGCTGTTAGAGTTGAGTTACAGCTGATGCATGATGGAGCTGTCAAATTAAGTCAAGTGTATATACACTAGCAGCTACCCTATATATGCGCGTGTCTTTTTTGGTTGATAAATAATAAGTCCACGCATACAACTTTATTTTTGGAAGGGAATGAAAATCTGGCTCATTTTATTACAGCAAGTGTCTGTCTCTCTTATATATTTGAAAATAATTGCTGCTAGCTGTTAATTTTACCTGAAGAGAAAAACTACTCGTACTAGCTAGAATTTGGCACTAAAAAGCAAAAGCTACAATTAGCTGCTGGTATTAGACATGCTTGACATTATATATCAGTTTGTCTGGTTCTTGTTTTGGTAGTAGTAGTTTGCTTTGCTTATCCATGAGTATCAGTCAATTGGTGAACCTCAAGCAGCTTTTTGCTGGGTTTTGTCTCCGACCATCGTGTCGTGAAGATTTTGCAGGTACCCCGAGAGGCCCTTGAGTTTGCGGGAATGTCGATTAACTTCTGTTCCGGCAAATTCGGGTACTCCATATGTCCTATTTTCAGCAAAGGTCATGCTGAAATTTTCCGTGAATTTTAGCATGACTTTGCTAAAAATAGGACATATGGGGTACTTGTGACTAATGCATGGGCCGGGGTATCTTAGTAGTTAATTAAGTAGGATCAAGTGCCCCTTTATTCTAGCTGCATTAAACCATAGGCGGCAATAGAGCCAAGTTAGTGATTAGGCCCAACTTAGAATTCTCCTTCCCAGCTTAGCTTTTAGGATGCCTCGGTGTCGACAAACCATAAATTAAAAAACCTTGGCTTTTAGGGTGCCTCGGTGTCGATAAAAACCGAAATGATGAAAGCTTAGGCTTTTAGGGTGCCTCGGCATCCAAATACCCTCAATTATAAAAGCTTAGCTTTTAGGATGCCTCGGTGTCGACAAACCCTAAATGATGAGACCATGATCTTGTTCCTTGACAATAACCAACTTTTTGACCAAACTTTGTTCCTATTTAGAGAGAAACATGGCCAACAACGATGAGGCCGGGGGTTCGGGCAGCAAGGCATTCTGGGAGCTGTCCCAGGAGATGGAGGAACAACCTCACTTGTATGAGGACGCCGCCTTCCCCACCGATCCTGACACCACTGATAGTACCGCCGAGGATGACCCCACTGATGCCACCACTGATGGTGCCGCCGAGGATGCCACCACTGATGATGGTGGCGCACGCACAGATGGCAGCCAACCGAAGAGGCAACGGAAGGACCGGCGCCCGACCGTGCTCCACACCCTCAAGGAGGAAGTTACTGAAGTGGACTCCGACGGGAATCCAACGGCGCCCGAACGAATAGTCAAGGGGTACTCGCTTCAGCTCGGGTGCATTCTCCAGAGCACCGTCTCGATCAACACCGAGAACCTGAGGCATCCTGGCCGAGGGAATTTGCGCAACCTTCTCTTCACGAAGGTACACGAACGATACAAGTTCCCCGCTGAATTTGAAAACACAAGCCTCAAAGGGAATAAAGTGAACAATGCTGCCCTCACAAAGATGAGCAAGGCCCTGTTTACTTGGAAAAGCAATGTGAAGAGAATGATCGAGAAAGGTGAGAGTTATGAGAAGATCAAGGAGAAAAATCCTTCGATCACCGAAGATGACTACAACGACTTCAAGATCAATTGCTCGAGCACCGCACACTCCGAATCAAGTCAGTGGGGGGAAGAAATGCGGGAGCTGGACTTAGGGGAACACACACTCGGTCCCGGCGGTTACAGAGTGGCGGAGCCTATATGGGACAAGGAGGAGGCGGACCGTGCCGAGCAAGGTCTACCGCCCCTCTTCGATAAATACGGTGACAAGCAGACCAGGAACTTTGTCAGGGCCCATACAAGAAGGACCCGAAAACAAAGGAGCTTACCACAAATCCGAAGACCAGGGCGCTTGAGCTTGTTCTGGTAAGGAATACACCCCCGCGTAATTAGCTCCATATGGTTGCATTCTAATTAATGAAGCCAAATTTCTAAATGGTTCACATTCCTTCCGCAGGCGACTGAAAGCAGTAGCGCAGGGTCGACTAAGAGCAACCCTTGGGACACGACTCTAAATAGGGCGTTGAATGTAATGAAGAACAAGGATAAGCTCAGTAAGCCGACGTCAGCTGGTCGTGTGGCCGGCAAAGGCTTGTCGACAAAATGGTCGTCATACTATAATGCTGGTGGGCGAAAGGGGAAAAAGACCAGCTCGGAAAGCCAGGTGCGGGAGGTTCAAGAACTCAAGGCACAGGTGGCGTGGATTCCGGAGATTGTCCAAGAGCAAGTGCAACAACAGCTCGGAGCAACGATCACCGCCATTGTGCCTACCTTGATCGAGGGGTTGAGTTCGTGGATTGCGGGCGGCCAACAGGGGCCACCCCCGATTCCTAGCTTCACGGCCAGCAACTCGCAGAACGCGATGGCGGGGCCATTGGTGTCTCCGGCGGAAGCGGCATTGGTGTCTCCGACGCCGGCATGGGAGCTTAACGCACCCGGGTGTACGCCCGCCGGCACCTCTGCAGCAAGCGGCCCCTCCGTCAACTCCACGCCCGCCGTTGGCGGTGCCTCGACATTAGCCGAGCTCGACGCCATCATCACGGTAACTAATTAAGCCTCTCTCGGCCGAGGACTTAATCTCCTTGCCTTTGACTGGGCATCCCTGATGACGCCCTACATGTTTTCGCAGGGCGCCGCCGACGTTCCGTGCACTCTCCTGCACTTCGTGAACAACGAGTTGGTCGATGTCGCCAAGGGAAAAATCGTTCAACCGGGTAACCCCTTGTTCCACGGTACCCAGATGCCACCCAACTTGTTTAGAGTTCAACTGGTTCGGGTGCTGCCAGGCTACGACGAGGTGTTACCTCCGATTCGACCCGTCGGGGCCGACGATGATGACGTGATGACCCTCAGCGCCTGCCTGAGCTGGCCCCTGCTTTGGCCGAAGAGCCAGATTCGTTTGGGGGCGGGGGACACCACCCCAAAGACAACACCGCCAGTCGTGCCGGCGCCAAGTCGGCCTCATGGCAAGACCGCCGCAACGGTGCCGGACATCCCTATGCCACTGGATCCAAACATGCATATGGCACAGGATCAGAACGACGACGACGACGATACATTTGGCAACGTCGATCAGTACTTTGCCGATCATGGGTACGGTGGCGACTTCATGGGGCCTCCTTCTCAAGAACCCAACCCAACAAAAGACGTGCGCGATCTAGCTGGTACCGCGGAGAAGCCAAGTTGCAACAGGCGTCGTCTACCGTTCAGCTCTCGGGAGATGCCTCCAGCTGCCGACTTCACCGAGCCTTAGATAGGAGAGGTGCGAACTATTATCAGCCCCAACACACTCAAGAAGGCGGTCTGTGAGCAGAACTCGGTCCCAATTCAAGAGAAGAAGAAGGCACGCAAAAGAAAAACTAACAAGGGTGCGAGCCAGCCGGCACCGAGCACGCAAAAGAAAAACTAACAAATTCTGAAGAACGGAATTAATCAACTTGACGAGAATGAATAAGAATTATGTTATGCTCATCCTCCATCAATTAAATTGATTAAAGCAATGGATTCACATACTACTTATTGTCATTGAAATTGGTTAATGAGGGATATATACGCAAAAACTTGAGAAAGTCTCCATGAGCCACCGATAGGATTGGAAAGAACGAATGAATTGATGTGACAACAAATGAAAAGAATTCTTGCATGAACCACCATAAGAATTGAAACCTGGTGAAGAAAAAGATCAAGCCATCGGGGAGAATTGAAATTAAGTGAATACAAGAGAATGAATCGCCGGGAAGAATTAGAAAATGAACGAAGACAAGAACGAAGAGATCGCGAACTGATTAAATGATACTCGGACGAAGGACCGGAAGAATATGGAGATGAACGAAGATGCATCAATGAAGAATAGTTGGAGGACGAAGTTTAAAACTGAGAATGAAGAAATCTTCTGAAATGATGGCCTTCGGAGGATCACAAAGAAAAGAATTCCTAAAATGCTTTGGATGGGTAAGAAAATATTCATTGAGGAACGGAATAATTCGAGTGGATGGCATTAAGCTAGAAGCACGAATAGTTGAGAGAACGGACAAGATTGGAGGAAACTCTTCTTCGGTCTTGAAATGTCGAGAATGACGACGAGAAACACCACCAAAATTATTGCGACACTCCGGAGAAAGAAAAGAGGAAAGGTTGGACCAAACATGAAAAGAATTTGAAAGCGATCTTGGAGAATGCATATGACTGATGAAATTCATACTTACGTCACACTTGAAAAGAATTTGAGAGTCACTCCGGAAAATTAGAAGAGTCAGGTAAGATCCTGGGAAAAAACCTATGGGTTATGAGCCCACCGAAGAGAAAGACCGTTGGAAAGGATTGAAAAGGAGATGATGCACCGGAATGATTGAATGATTCGAATGAGGTGACAACCTCGAATAAGTTAGAACACAAACGAATCTCCTGAGATGTTTTCGGAACTTCGGAACAATTAAATGGCTAGAGGCAAACGAGCAAGAGCAAACATTTGTGCAAAGGAAAAGGATATGAACAACACCAAAACAAATTGAATTGGATCCACCGGAGAAGAAAAAGAGATGAAGAATGACGAACTAGACGAGAATTCATCAGTTGAAGTAATTGAGAAAATAAAGCAAAGGTTTCGCGCGAGTAGGATGGATACTCAATTACGGACTCCAGCTCCGTGAAGAAAAAGGGTGGGCGGGTGGGAAAAAAGACAAGTTCGGATGGGGAAAAAACGATGCCGGTTGAAAAGAACTGAGGATTGAACTAGCAAAAGATAAGGAGGGTCAAATAAACTTGAAGAAAAGTACGCCGTATGAAAGGAGCTGACATCGCAACAAACGAAAACTAACTACATGATCCTAAAACAATTTGAAGGGGAAGAGCAGTAATTCAAAACACCTATGTCAAAATTCCTCACCAGAGCGACGGAGAGGCTGAGGAGTAAAAAGAATTCCTACTCTCCGATATAACTAGACTCCAAAAAAGTTTTCTTCTCAACTCGACAATGGCCAAACTACGATCAATCAAGGGGGGTCCTATAGTCGGTCGAGGCTCTGATACCAACTTGCCACGCCCAAGATGCGATTCTATCCAGATCATGTGCTGAACTCGTGATTGGGGCACAACTGCATTTCGGGCGCTTAGCAATATGGATATCATTACATCGTACCATTACATAAATAGATGGGGATACAACAAGTCATACAATTTCCACATGAATACAACACATCATTCACAAGGCATCCGACTACGGATTAAAAACATGAAAAGCACAACGACATCCATCCTTCTATCCCAGGCTGCCGACCAGCAACCTATCCCAAGACTGACGAAGAAGAAGAAGAAGAAGAACTCCAACACATGTAAACAACGCGCTCACGTCAAGTCAACGGAAACCTGCACCTGCAACTGTTGTTGTAGTATCTGTGAGCCACGAGGACTCAGCAATCCCATAACCATGGGTATCAAGACTAGCAAAGCTTAATGAGTATGGAGAGGTTAAGTGGTGAGGTCGCAGCAGTGTCTAAGCATTATATAGTGGCTAACTTACGAGTACAAGAATAAGATGAGCATCTACGCAAACGGTCACAAACTACTAATGATTACTAAGTGATCCTGAACTACCTACGAGTCAAACATAACCCCACCGTGCTATCTTCTCAAAATGAAAAGAGATGGTCATGGTTAATCACGTGATTGGTGTATTTTATTTCGGATCCTCTGTCAAGTTTTCTACAACCGGACATTAACAAATTCCAATCTGCCACATAACCGCGAGCACGGCTTTCGGAAGACCATAACCCTGCAGGGGTGTCCCAACTTAGCCCATTACAAGCTCCCACAATCAGCAGAGGTAAAACCCCATATCTTAGGGACAACCCGATCAGACTCGGTATCCCGATGCACAAGACATTTCGACAATGGTAAAACAAGTCCAGCAAGACCTCCCGGCATGCCGACACCCTAATAGTAGCCGCGCGTATCTCGTCTTAGGCCACGACCGGATGGGACATCCTACAGGTAAACCCAATCATTGAGTTTCCTCGTGGTGGCCCCGCAGTCTACCCACTTTGGACCAACACTCATGAGGAGCACTGGCCTAGGTTGTAAATTAAGTCCTCGGGGTCCGAAAAGTCCCTATGCAAGTTTTTAGTTATTAGGCAAATGGTAAAACCAAAGTTGGGCCTTGCTGAAGGAGTTTTATTTAAAGAAAACTGTCAAGGGGGTCCCATAACCCCCAATCATGTTAGGAACACAAACTCAAGGAACATAACACCGGTTTATCGGTTCTTAAGGCGGCATGAGTGGAACAAAACGCCGAGGAAAAGGCCAAGCCTTCCACCCATTGCCAAGTACATAGGTGCATTAATTATAGTAATGGATATTGTGATATTCCGACATCCAAGTTCCAACATGGAGCAACCTTCATCTTCACCTGCAACTAACAACGCTATAAGAGGGGCTGAGCAAGTGGTAACATAGCCATGCAACGGTTTGCTGGGTTGGTGTCAAAGGTTAGAGGTTTCATGGCAATAATGAGAGGCTGACAACAAATGATGTGTAGCGCGACATATAGCGATAGCATCGAGACGACTAGCATAGCAATGATAGTAATGAGATCCAAGGTGTCGAGCATCTTGCATGGAATCCCGCAAGGAAGAAGAACGAATCCATGAAGAAGAAGAAGCCACGAAGACGAACCAAGTGTAGTCGAACGAGTATTCACGATCGCAACGAAACAGGAACTAACAAGAAGAAGCAGACAACATAGTAAACATGCCACACATAATCAAGACATGATGCACAACCAAGAATGATGCATGACAAGCTACATAATGATAGTCATGGCAAGAAATGATGCATACAAGAACAACACAACCAAGCAAGTTTAAATGAGGCCGGAAACAACATATAACAATTCAGGTAAGTTCTCATATGCAAATTTCGAAATTTGTCCAGATCTGAACAAATCTTATGTTAAAGTTGTTAAACAGCGACTTAACATACACCAAGAGGATCTACACGAAATTCTAGTCAAGTTACATATAAAGTTCATTTAATTCGGAGCTTCGGCCTAGAAGATATGAGCAAAACAAGTTACACATGGCATCGATGCAAAATGCATTCAAACATCAAGCGCAACACTCAAAACATGGATACAACATGACATGAATCATCTACTTGCAAAACCAAGCAAGTTTCATATAGAGAACACTCAAAACGGAACAATGGGTCAACACATACACTCGAAACAAGATTAAAGGACAAGTTGTCCACAACAGCAACTATGCATCTTGTGAGCAACAAAACAACAAGCTATAAGTACAAGATAGGCACAAGCATTGCATGATCAAATTACATATAGCATGCTCCCAATATCATGAAATATCAGGTCCATAGGCATCAAGAGTAATCCAACATGATCGAGGCAACAAGCAAACTTAATATCACACATTATGACTTAGTGGAAAACAGAGCATATACATGAGCAGAGTTAATATGTTGACATGTTGGAGGCAATAAATAATTAAGCTACAACACAAGAACATGGCCAAAAAAGAATGGCATGCTAGAACACAACATGAAGCTCAAGGAACACAAGATGGCATATACATGGGAACAACAGGTTCATAGCATTTATCAAAATAAGATGCAAACAAGATATAGCAGATTCTCAAACTTAGTGGAAATAAACTGAACATGGCAGCAACCACGACAAGTAGGCATGTTTGCAATCTTGTGCAACTCATCTCAAAGAATATCCTGGCATGTGAATATAACCAACAGCAAGAAGACATGTTTATGAAGCTACTCATGGCAAGAACATGGTCATAGGATGCATAGAACACTAGCTATTCACATGCCAAAACTGAACTTACTGATAACAGGCTGACAGAAATATTATATAGCAATTTGAGAGCAAGAAAGAGACATGCTACAGCAACTTATAATTTCAAACAAGGGCATGGATCGATAGAGCATAACATGGACTTCAAGACATGATCATTGGACAACTTCAAACAAGCACATGTTTGAGTGTAGCATCAAGCAAACATGGCAACATAATATAATAGTTTCAGACTTAGCAGTTTTCAAGAAGTCTCGGAAATCAGGAAACAGCAAGTAGGTCACTTAACAAGATTGTTCCACCCACCACAAGGAATAACATGAAAATTAGATTGCACCAAAGCAAACATGACACGATTGTGCTCCTAAAACATGTTGACATGATGCTCAAACAAAAATCACACAAAAAGATATGACAAGACAAATCAGCAAGTTATATCACGTTTCAGCAGTTAACAACACTTAGCACTTTTGCAACAGAGATAATCATGAAAAAATGCATCCTAACATGTATCCAAATGCAACCATCATGTAAAGCACTTTGCACTGAACATTTTGACGTATCATATGCTCAATTTGGATCTACGTGCAAAAAGATATGATCATCCAAACATGTGTACATATTATGAAAATGCCAGGGACTTAGTCATTTTAGAGAAAAAACATGTAGTCATTTCAGAGAAAAAAACATGTGAGCGCTAAGTAACTAAAAGTCGCACGGCCAATTTTTAGATGGGGATGGGCTGCTTACCTTGCGGGCTCAGCCCAGGACGGTGAGGAGAGGAGGCTGGCTGGCTTGGGGTCATGCTGGGCCGGGCCGACGCGGGAGCTGGGCCAGGCCGGCTGGGCCTACCGCGGGGCCCATGCGGCCGGGGCGCGGAGCTGGGGTTCGTCTCCCTCGTGTGCCGGCACAAGGCAGGGAGCAGCGACGAGGCTCGGCACGGCGGACGGCGGGACGGCCCCGGGCTCCAGCGAGATGAGGGACCGGTGGGGGCGGGCGGATCCACGCCGGATCTGACGAGGGGCACCGGATCCAGGAGCGGCGGAGGGTCGAGAGGCGACCGGCGGTGGCGGTCGAGCTCGTGGTGGCGGCGGCACGATGCAGGGGAGCTTGGGGACGCGGGATCCGGCGGCGGGGAGCGGGCACGGGGTGGAGCAGCTGGCGGCGGCGAAGCAGCCAAGGGCGGCGCGAGCGAAGCGACCGGGCGGTGGTGACAGATGGGCTCGGCGGGCCCGCGATGGGCTCGGCGGGCCCTGGCGGCGCGGTGCGATGGGAGGTGGCGCGGGCTGACGTGGCGGTGTTTGATTCGCCGAGCGCGGCGGCTGGACATGTCCGACGATGGCGGACGTGTCTGACGCTGTGGGAGAGGATGGATCTAGGGTTTGCCCGCAAATTTCGGAGGGGAGGCCTATTTATAGTTAGAGGGAGCTAGGAGAGTCCAAATGAGGTGCGGTTTTTGGCCACGCGATCGCGATCCAATGGTGAAGAACCTGGAGAGGGTTTAGACGGGCTAGTGGGCTGTTGTGGTGGGGTGTTGGGGTGTAGAGAGAGAGGGGTCCGACGGTTAACGCAGTTAACCGTTGGGGCATCAAACGATGTCCAAATGGAACAACATTTGACAGGCGGTGTACCTACACTATAATAAGACCACACACCAAGTTTCAACCCATTCCGAGAACATTTTTCTCCCGCTCACGAAACAAGATTTGAGAGGTGCAACGGGTGCATGTGCGAGTGTCAGATTCCGAAACGGACAACGGAGAAAAATATCAGATGCAAGTTTTTAAAACATGATGATGCAATGCACATGATGACATGGCAAGATGCAACATGCAAGCAAATGACATGGCAGTGACGGCGAATAAGAGGATGACACCTGGCGCATCGGTCTTGGGGTGTCACATAGTCTTACTCATAGCATTCCTAAGCTGTTTGTTAAGGCCCTTGCCAATAGACTGAGGAAGTAGATGAATGACATTGTGGAGACTAACCAATCGGCTTTCACCAAAGGTAGACATTTACATGACAATTTCCTCCTCGTGAGGCAAGTGGCAAGGAAGCTACATGCTAGGAGAGCCCCAGCTGTGTTCCTCGAGTTGGATATTTTGAGAGCTTTTGACTCCTTGTCATGGCCTTTCCTTTTGGAGGTCATGGAAGCCAAAGGGTTGGGCACTCGGTGGATGAGATGGGTGGCCTTGCTACTCCGAACAACTACCACAAAAATCATCGTCAAGGGAATTCCAGGAGAGAGTTTTGCACATGCTTGTGGGCTCCGGCAAGGAGACCCAATATCCCCGATGATATTCGTCATAGCCATGGATGTCTTGACGGCCATGGTTAAAAAAGCTACCGAGGTGGGAGTGCTCAGTTCGACACTAGGGATCTCACCAATGCAGAGTTTGTCCATCCATGCGGATGATGTTGCCATGTTGTCAAGCCAACTACTATGGATATGAGCTTCGTACGGTATGCCCTGGTAGCTTTTGGTGCTGCCTCGGGTCTGCGAGTGAACTACAGGAAGTCATCTGCCATTGCGATCAAAGGAGATCATGAGGATAAAGCCAGAGTGGCTACATTTCTCGAGTGCAAACAGGCAGATTTCCCTTCCAAGTATCTTGGCTTACAGCTTGCAATAGAAAGTTTAACCACGGCGGACTGACAACCAATGTTGGACCAGGTCCAGTACTTTGTTCCAGCTTGGTAACGGGGCGTCATTCAGCGACTAGGGAGGCTCATCTTGGTGCAATCTTTAATCTCGGCAAAGCCTATTCACCACCTTATCATTGCGGATGCTCCGGCATGGGTGTTTGAGGAAATTAACAAGTGGATGAGATCATTCTTTTGGGCTGGAAAGGACAAAGTAAATGGTGGCCAATGTCTAGTTGCTTGGGACGCTATCTGCCGGCCCAAGTGTTATGGAGGTCTAGGCATCAAAAACCTGAATCGGCAAGCACTGGCACTGAGAGTCGGGTGGGAGTGTCTTAAGCGCACGGAACCAAGCAGACCATGGCAGAGGGGCTGCATATGATCAAGGATCGGGACACATGGGAGCTGATAGCCTTGTACACATCACGGTTGGTGTGGGAGACAGGGTTCTCTTTTGGCGAGATCGATGGATACATGGATTTACAATGGCTGACAACTGTAACACCCCCGGTGTCATGCTACAGTAATCCCCTGTTAATGGTGCCATGTCATCACATTACTGTAGCTAATCTTCATTCGATCCAAATCACAATTCAAATTCAAATCCAATCTAAAGTTAAAAATTCATATTTGTTAGACATGAAATCTAAAATGTTCATCTTGTGGCATATAATCCATAACTAATATTGGTGGTAAACAAACATTTTTATAACATGTTTTAATGCCCTAAAATGACTAAAGAAGTGACCAAAATAACCCCGTTAATCCATTGTCATTTTATGTAAATTTTCAAATGGACTCAAATGCTCACTGGACCTTTTGTGGCAATGCCAAAAATTACAATGTGATATATGGACCAAGTTCCATACTTATTATAAGTCATTTGCTATTTAAAATAGAGGCAAAACAAATAGAAAAGAAAAACAACAAAATGAGAAAAGAGCCCGCCTGGGCCCAGACAGCCCAGCCTGGCCCACCAGGCTGGCCCATCCAGTGCCTACACCTACCCCTCCCCCGTGACCTAACTCCCCTCGTTCCCCACTCCCCCACTTCCCTCCCCCCACGACCCGATCTGGGCGCAGCGCCGCCTCGGCGTCGCCGCATGTCGTGCGTACCGCGCCCGAGGATCACCCCCGACGCCGCCCGTCGCCTGGTCCTGCCGCCGTCGGACCTTGCCTCGAGCCGCCTCCTGACCTTGCCGGATCCGCACGCCCAACCCGTCCTCCTCCCCAAGAAGCTTCAACGAGCCTCGCCGCCGTGATCACATGCAGCCGCCGCTGAGGCCCCCGGCCTCCGCCTTTCCTCTCCTCCCCTGTCCTCCTCTCCGCTGTGTACGCCGTCACCGCCTAGCTTTGCCACGACCCGTCGCGCCGCTGGCCACCCTCACCGCTCGTGTCGGCCTCGGCCTGCCCCGGACCACCTGCTCACCGGCCGCTTGCTCGCCGACCGGCCGCGCGAACGCCGCCTGCCGCTCGCTGCAGTGCACCCCGTCGCGCCCCCTACTCGCCCCATCGCCGGCAACTGCCACGACTGCGGCCCGCGTCGCCGCGCGCGCGCACCCGCCCCTGAACCACCGCGGCTGCCCTCCTATACAACCACACCATCGCCACTTGCGTCCATCGCTGCTTGCCGTCACTCTAGCCAGTCCGCCGCCCTCCGCAACCGCCAGTGCCCTGCTCCCTCTCCCGCGCTCCCCGCGACTAGACAGCCACCGGCGTCCCGCTTCCTCTCATGCAATCCCCGCGAATACACCGCCGCTGCGCGCGCTCCCCTCCCGCGGCCCCCGCTCTCCCCTAACGGCCGCGGCCCAGTTTGCCCCGCCAACCATGCTCCGGCCGCCCGGGGCCTCGCCGCCCCTGCTGGGCAGCGTCCGCTCGGCGCCTCACGGGGTGCGCCCAGCACCCGCATCCGGCGCCCGTTAGGCCCCCGGGCAATAGACACGTCGGGCCCACCCCGGGAGTTTTAAAAACAATAAAAAAATATGTTAATAAAATTAATTAACCAATTAATTAATAGGTAATTAATTATTTAACTTAATTAACTAGGTTAACTATAATCTACCAAACCATAGACAATGATATGTGGACCCACACACACTGTTTACTATTTGACCCAGTCAACTCTGACCATGTTGACTTTGACTGGACCCACTTGTCTTACACTCAAGGTAGTATTCCCTGGGTACACCTAGCAAATTCAATTTATTTTCAAATTAAAATATAATTCTAGAAATTGCAAAATATTAATAAAACTTTAGAAAATCACATAAAATAATCCGTAACTCGGATGAAAAAGTTTTATATATGAAAGTTGCTCAGAACGACGAGACGAATCCGAATATGCGGTCCGTTCGTCCGCCACACACCTCTATCATACCGAACATGGAACGATCCTCCTCTGGTTCGCATGTTCGAAAATGCCTAACACCGGGAATACTTTCCCGGATGTTATACCCCTTCGTCGGTATCGTGTAGCACTGCGTTAGAGCACCCTAGCACTGCGTGTTGACTTGTTGTGCTTCTCTGTTGCATCTGTATGCTTTGTATTTATTGTATCTTCCCCCTCTTCTCTTCGGTAGAACGCGAGACTGATGCTACCTCGGTGATCGACTGCATCGACGATGACCCCTCCTTCTCGTCTGAGCAACCAGGCAAGCCAACCCCCTTTGATCATTCCGATATCGCCCATTCCCTTCTCTCTTATTCTTGCATTAGAACTGCTACTGCTTTTTGTATGATCCTATTCTGATGCATAGCCTGTTGTTGATACCGATTTCATACCTTACATGTTTATACTAAATTGCTTAGTACAGGCTGGTTAGAGATCCACCAGTGACCCCCAACATTGTACCGACTGCCCCGCTGGATTACCAGAAGACCCGATCAACGGGATCGAAGACTAGGCCCCGGCACCGCGCATCACTTTCTCCTGAGTTGCTCGACACAACTGGGTTACTATCGAGTGCCGAGGGTGACACCTCATCAGCACTTCTGATGTTAACCTTGTAGGTTAGTTCATCGGTTATGTTCATCGATGGTGATTTCCTCCTTCTCCACTCCCAATAACGACACTGTCGTGCAGCTCCTCAAGAGTAGACCTCGAGGGTGACTCCTCTTTCGTTCACCTTGACGATAAACATCAGGTGGAATTCCATCGAGGTTGATTTCCTCAGGTTTCCCTTTGGTGTTAGACACATAGTTACTATGGTTACTATGACTTTACACTGAACCATGTTACTAAAGACGGGTCGGCCCTGAGGGGTACCCGTGCGAGCTTAATTGCGAGTGATGTGTAGTCGGGTTAAGCTGGAAGGTGCTCACGAGATAAATACGAGGCGTGGCCGGGCATTCTTAGCCCTTGCCGCAAGTCCTCGAGACGGGGCGATGGGGTCACATGATTGTGAGTCTCTGCTCGTTACCGCGTGTTCCCAAGACACTAAATGGTTTGGATATTTGATCCATGGGGCCTCTAGCCTGATAGCACTAACCATCACGTGGGCATAGTATGGGCGTTCTGTGTTGTATGCGTCAGCCGAAGCTTAACTGACGTCATGCGACTGAGCGGCGCGTGCCAGGTTGGACTGCGTAAGCACCTACCTTTTTAAGGAGGTAGCCTAGGTCTGCTCACCGGCCGCCCACGCAACGTGCAGGAGTTCTCGGGGCGATGGCCCATGACTCCTGGGGGCATAGGCTTAGTCCGGCGTGCATGACCTCTCTATTAAGCCTAGGTCGGGTTGCGGCCGTTTGGCCGAGGTCGGACATGACCTAATGGTGTGTCCGGCCGGAGTTAAGCGAGCGTGGTGGGTAAGTTGGTGCATGCTACTTCTCAAGCTTGCGTTGTATTCCCTCGAAGAGGAAAGGGTGATGCAGCACATTAGCGTAAGTATTTCCCTTAGTTTTTTAGAACCAAGGTATCAATCCAGTAGGAGACCATGTGCGAGTCCCTCGCACCTGCACAAACAAATAAGAACTTCGCAGCCAACGCGATAAGGGGTTGTCAATCCCTTTACGGCCACTTACGAAAGTGAGATCTGATAGATAGGATAGTATGATATTTCTGGTATTTTTGGTATAAGAACAGAAAGTAAATATAGAAAAGTAAATTAGGAGGAAGATTAATATGTTGAGAATAGACCCGGGGGCCATAGGTTTCACTAGTGGCTTCTCTCATGATAGCAGAATTCTACGGTGGGTGAACAATTTACTGTCGAGCAATTGATAGAAAAGCGCATAGTTATGAGAATATCTAGGCATGATCGTTATATATAGGCATCACGTCCGTGACAAGTAGACCGAAACGATTCTGCATCTACTACTATTCCTCCACACATCGACCGCTATCCAACATGCATCTAGAGTATTAAGTTCATAAGAACAGAGTAATGCTTTAAGCAAAATGACATGATGTAGAGGGATAAACTCAAACAATATGATACAAACCCCATCTTTTTATCCTCGATGACAACAATACAATATGTGCCTTGCTGCCCCTGCTGTCACTTGGAAAGGATACCACAAGATTGAACCCAAAGCCAAGCACTTCTCACATGGCAAGAACTATAGATCTAGTAGGCCAAACCAAACCAATAATTCGAAGAGACTTGCAAGGATATTATAATCACACATAAAAGATTTCAGAAAAGAATCAATATTGTTCAATGATAATCTTGATCATAAACCCACAACTCATCGGATATCGACAAACACACCGCAAAAAGATTACATGGAATAGATCTCCTCAAAGATCGAGGAGAAGTTTGTATTGAGATCCACAAAGAGAGAAGAATCCATCTATCTAATAACTATGGACCCGAAGGTCTGTGGTAAACTACTCACAACTCATTGTTGAGGCTATAGTGTTGATGTAGAAGCACTCCATGGTAGATCCCCCCTCCGGCGGAGCTCCGGAACAGGCCCGAAGATGGGATCTCACAGGCACAGAAGGTTGCGGCGACGGAATTAGGGTTTTCTCTATTGCCTCGATGTTTTGAGGGTACATGGATATATATAGGAGGAAGGAGGGCATCGGGGGAGCCAGAGGGGGCCCACGAGGGTGGGGGCACGCCTGCCCCCCTGGGCGCGCCCTGGACCCTCGTGGCCACCTCTCTCGTTCCATCGCGTGTACTCCATGTCTTCTGGGTAGATACGGTTCCAAAAATATCTCTCCTGAAGGTTTCATTCCATTTGGACTCCGTTTGATATTCCTTTTCTGCGAAACACTGTAATAGGCAAAAAAACAACAATTTGCACTGGGCCTTGGGTTAGTAGGTTAGTCCCAAAAATAATATAAAATTGTATAATAAAGCCCATTAAACATCCAAAATAGAATATATAATAGCATGGAACAATCAAAAATTATAGATACGTTGGAGACGTATCAGTGCACCCCTGCAGGGAAGAAAACATCTATCGATAGCCTGTCCTACGGTAACGGACACTTGGAGTTGTATCCCGATCCATACAACTAGAACTGGATGCTGAGGCATGAATTGGATATGTTGCTCCGAGAGTCGAGAAAGTATCGCGGGGCGTTGAAACAACAACATAAATATGACTTATGTTATACTACTCTACTTCCCCCTCTTGCTGCAAGACGGTGGTTTCCAGAAGATGCTAGTCTTCGATAGGACTAGCTTCTCCCCCTCTTATTCTGGCATTCTGCAGCTTAGTCCATTGATACTGCCCTTTTCATTGATACCGATGCACATGTAGTGTAGATCCTTGCTTGCGAGTACTTTTGATGAGTGCTCATGGTTGCTTTGCCCCCCTTTTCCCCCTTCTTTATTCTTTTTGGTTGATGCAACCAGATGGTGGATTCCAAGAGCCAGATGCCACCCTTGACGACTGCTACTACCCCGACGGAGCCTACTACTACGTGGTGACAGCTGATGACCAGGAGTAGTTAGGAGGTCCCAGGCAGGAGGCCTTGCCTTTTCGATCATGTTGTTTTTGTGCTAACCTTCTTAAGGCAAACTTGTTTAACTTATGTCTGTAGTCAGATATTATTACTTCCGCTGACTCTTGTGTATTCGAGCTTATGTATTCGAGCCCTCGAGGCCCCTGGCTTGTAATATAAAGCTTGTATTATTTTATTTGTGTCTAGAGTTGTGTTGTGATATCTTCTAGTGAGTCCCTGATCTTGGTCGTACACATTTGGGTGCATAATTAGTGTACGGTCAAATTGGGGGCGTCACAAGTTGGTATCAAAGCCGACTGCCTGTAGGAATCCCCCTTTCCAACTCATTGGCCAAAGTCGAGTCTAGTCTTTGAAAAACTGATTTACTAACTTGGATGTGTGGCTTACGGGCCCACGTCTCCATTGGATGGTATTAGGATCTTTTATTCCTCGTTTATACTCTGGGATTCTGATCTCTCTTCTATTCGGGTTAAATGAATTTGCTAACTACATTAGGTTCTCGTAACGACTTTCCCCAGAGAGCCCCTTCATTCCGTATGGTTGCCCGCTTCACCACAAGACTTCGAAGATACTCTCCGATCTACTCCCGAGAACTTGTGTTCATTTCTTTTGCAATCCTTAATACCGTTGAATCCTTATGGATAATTGCGTACCATCGCTGTTCATACTTCCATCCCTAGTTGTTCTTGTTAATATAAGATACCCGAAAGTATTCTCCGACTTTCGAGAATCCTTTTTCCGACTGTCGTGCAGCTCTTTTCCGCCTGAATACCCCTACAAATAATTCCCACACTTATCGGGGATTCATTCATCCCAAGTTGTTCATGCGTTTCACAAATGTTTTTGAAATGCTACTCAATCTTCCAAAATCCTCAGCAACCTAATGCTCTGGAAAGTTTTACCTGCTTGCATTATGGTTAATTCCATATGTATATCAATATTCATTAAAATCCTTTGTGGTTGACTTTCTGATCTTATTGATTCAATAGGTTGCAATTACTCGCAATCATCAGTCAAACTAGAATTCATTCTTCTAGCTCAGACGCCATTCCGAATATGAGCTGGATCTCGACCAATCGAATTGCCGTCGATTGTACCCCTAAGTCATTTCAACTTACCCATCCTTAATCAGAGCGGTTGCTTCTGATCGCTTGATTTGGAAATCATAATCCCTTTGCATTTGAGATTTGAATTATTCAGTTGTTTCTATAAACTGATATCCCTGCATTCTTCTTCTTATGGTTGGGTACCGATGATCACATCAGATCCCTGGTAGACCACCAGATCCTTGGTTGGATTATTATCCGATAGTGCCCCTCATATTTAATCTCCTCGCGAGTTATTCCCGGATACATAAAGCCTTGGTAAATGGTATCCTCTCTCTTTATGTTTGTGGTATATGTTCCTAAGATGCCCCTATGGGTTGAACCTATGCCTTCCCTAATCCGTGTGAACCCGGGAGTTTTCACGAGTTATACTCTTCTGGTGTCTTGCCAGATATAATTCCAACACTACGACTTCATCGGAAGCGAGAAGTGAATGGAAGGTTATGCATTGAAGAAGTGGGAGTCGACCTTGAACTTTGTGTTCATGCCCATGGACCCATTGTGGAACTTATCATGGAAGCTTCTCTTAAAATTATTTATCCCCTTGGTATAAGTTCATCTTATATCTGAGATCTGGCCTTTTGCAATCGTGGTTCCGAGCATGCTCTCCTTTAAATACCATTTCTCGGACAAGTTAATCCACTTGTCCTCTGCAGGTTAATGCACCTGTCCAACCTCTATTATGATCTACCTTCGAGTATTACCTCGTGGTCTCTGGATAATGTCACATAACCATATTACTTCTTATGAGTTCTTCTTCAAGTATTACTTCTCACCGATCCCAATTTTCCTCGGGTTCTGAGTTGATAGACACTCAAGGACATCGATAAGTGAATCAATTCTGCACTCCGATTCAATAACTCTAAGTAATCTCCATTGCTTATGAGTTTATTAATTCTTAGCCTGATCGGTTATATCATTATCATGCATCTTTTAAACTATGATACCTGGTTCTTCTTCCCGAAGCACAATTTCGCAATGAGCTAAGCTTACGTCAATCTTCCTCGGCATATCATTTCGTCTTGAACAACTTGCTTGATTTCAAGTTTCTATTGTACAAGTGGTTTCAATAACCTTTCGCTCCATCATTCATTTGACTTGATGTCATCGTCGATTGAGTACATCTTAATGAAATCTCTCGACAAATGTGTCGTGATCATCATCAACAATGATTTTCCTTCTTCCAAATTGTGAATCGAATTCATGATGGGAAATACCATCCTTTCCCCTACATAATTTGTATTAACATCGACAACATTCTTGCATTCCTTCCAACACAAACTTTTTCTTGTTTTGTGTTATACCTTGAGTTCCTTGTTATCCGACTAATGATATGCTCTACCATGGAGTACTGCCATCTTTCATGTCAAGAATGTCGTGAGAATTTCACCACCCCTTATGAATTTTTGATACAAGTAATACTTCTCGCCATCCTCGTTCGTTTCCTGGTCCCCGTGTTGTTGCTACCGGAAACCCAACAATTGAAGTATGACGTTCGAACTCAAAACTTCTAGCAAACCGAATGCTTTGAAGTGAATGGTTGATAGTTTCATTCCAACCCTTCTGGTTATTAAACCTCCATGCTAACATCGATCTTGCTACTTGGTACGTATTTCCAGGTGCATTTCATTCAGTACTTAATTGTGGATGTTCTCCATGAACACACTTCATTATGGATCCTTGTGTATTCAAAGTCTGATCTTTACCCAATGACCATGTCGGTGGTATCTTGAAGCATGTATGTGGTACTCCGAAGATCCACAAGAACATTTTAAGCGCAATGCTAAATTTTTCTTGATCAACTATCCAATATCGTTGTGTGGGTATATATCATAATTCTTCTAACCCCTTTATCTACATGGTCAGGACTTTGATCTCCTGACACGTATATCATGCACTGCTTAATCTTGGGAATGATATACTCCTTTTCATTGTGTTTAAACACATTTTTCCTTTCCATTTGTTTGTTTGACCTTTCTTTGGTCTACATATAATCTAAGAAGTAATAATTTTCTGCTTACGTAAACACCTTGGTGTACAACTCTGTCAGTAAGACCCTGTTACTATTGTTGATAACATTCCGGTAACAACCGATGGACGAGAAATTTACCTATTGGTGTGCCTCGTTTCAACGAGCAGGAAAATGGTTCTCTTTGTCCCTCGCCCTTGGTACCGATGTTGTTGCCGACATAACTGACATGCTATCCTTTGACATGCCTTCCTTAGATGATCGTGCAAGTTGTCACCGCTCTTTCAACCTTTAACCCACATGGTGGGCCCATAACCCACAGTTCCACAGGATCGAAACCTGACTATCCTATACACCCATGTTCCCAAGATTATTCCTCACACTTGGCTTCATTTGTTGATCACGAGCCACCTTCCTAGATATGTTCTATTCTGGTTTCAGCTACAATACTTATCCCGTTGGTCTGAACCCCTTTTTCACACTCTGTTCAGGTATCAATCGTTTGTCCATTCACTTGAAACTTCCTACTGTACCTTCGTACTTTGCTCTCAATGTTTTATTAAGTTTCAACTCGAGAGATACTTCTGCCTCATTCCCTGATTTGTTCACCAGATAATTAACCCTATAAGGGTCAGTTCTCCCGAAGTTACCCTTACTTCCCCACTTAAATCTCGGGACGAAATTTCTTGTAGTAGAGGAGATTTGTAACACCCCCAGTGTCATGCTACAGTAATCCCCTGTTAATGGTGCCATGTCATCACATTACTGTTGCTAATCTACATTTGATCCAAATCACAATTCAAATTCAAATCCAATCTAAAGTCAAAAATTCATATTTGTCACACATGAAATCTAAAATGTTCATCTTTTGGCATATAATCCATAACTAATATTGGTGGTGAACCAACGTTTATATATCATGTTTTAATGCCCTAAAATGATTAAAGAAGTGACGAAAATAGCCCCGTTAATCCATTGTCATTTTATGTAAATTTTCAAATGAATTCAAATGCTCACCGGACCTTTTGTGGCAAAGCCAAAAATTACAATGTGATTTACGGACCAAGTTCCATATTTATTATAAGTCATTTGCTATTTAAAATAGAGGCAAAACAAACAGAAAGAAAAACAACAAAATGAGAAAAGAGCCCCCTGGGCCAAGACAGCCCAGCCTGGCCCACCAGGCCGGCCCACCCAGTGCCTACACCTACCCCTACCCCGTGACCTAACTCCCCTCGTTTCCCACTCCCCATGACCCAATCTGAGCGCCACGCCATGCGCACTGCGCCCGAGAATCACCCCCGACGCTGCCCGTCGCCTGGCCCTGCCACCGTCGCACCTTGCCTCGGGCCGCCTCCTGACCTCGCCAGATCTGCACGCCCGTCCCCGTCCTCCTCCCCAAGCAGCTTCAGCGAGCCTCGCCGCGCCAATCACCTGTAGCCGCCGGTGAGGCCCCCGGGCTCCGCCTTTCCTCTCCTCCCTTGTCCTCCTCTCTGCTACGTACGCCGTCACCGCCTTGCTCTGCCACGACTCGTCGCGCCTCTGGCCACCCTCACCACTCATGTCGGCCTCGGCCTGCCCCGGACCACCTGCTCATCGGCCGCTTGCTCGCCGACCGGCCGCGCCACCATCGCCTTCCGCTCGCTGCAGTGCACCCCGCCGCGCCCCCCCCCTGTTCGCCCCATCGTCGGCAACTGCCACGACCGCGGCCCGCGTCGCCGCGCGCACGCACCCGCCCCTGAACCCCCACGGCTGCCCTCCTATAAGACCACACCACCGCCACTTGCGTCCATCGCTGCTTGCCGTCGCTTCAGCCAGGCCGTCGGCGCCCCGCTCCCTCTCCCGCGCTCCCCGCGACTACACCGCCGCTGCGCGCGCTCCCCTCCCGCGGCCCCCGCTCTCCCCTAAGGGCCGCCGCCCAGTTTGCCCCGCCGACCATGCTCCGGCCGCCTGGGGCCTCGCCACCCCTGCTGGGAAGCGCCCACTCGGCGCCTCATGGGTTCAGCCCGCAACCGCGCCCGGTGGCGCCCAACACCCGCATCCGACGCCCGTTAGGCCCCGGGCTACAGACACGTGGGGCCCGCCCCCAGAGTTTTAAAAAAAGAATAAAAAATATATTAATAAAATTAATTTACTAATTAATTAATAGGTAATTGATTATTTAACTTAATTAACTAGGTTAACTAATCTACTAAACCATAGACAATGATATGTGGACCCACACACACTGTTTACTATTTGACCCAGACAACTCTGGCCATGTTGACTTTGACTGGACCCTCTTGTCTTACACTCAGGGTAGTATTCCCTGGGTACACCTAGAAAAATCAATTTATTTTCAAATTAAAATATAATTCAGAAATTGCAAAATATTAATAAAACTTTAGAAAATCACATAAAATAATCCGTAACTCGGATCAAAAAGTTTTATATATGAAAGTTGCTCAAAACGACAAGACGAATTCGAATACGCGGTTCGTTCGTCTGCCACACACCTCTATCATACCGAACATGGAACAATCCTCCTCCGGTTCGCCTGTCCGAAAATGCCTAACACCGGGAATACTTTCTCGGATGTTATCCCCCTTCGCCGGTATCGTGTAGCACCGCGTTAGAGCACCCTAGCACTGCGTGTTGACTTGTCGTGCTTCTCTGTTGCATCTGTATGCTTTGTATCTATTCTTTCTCCCCCCTCTTCTCTCCGGTAGACCGCGAGACTGATGCTACCTCGGTGATCGACTGCATCGACGACGACCCCTCCTTCTCATCTGAGAAACCAGGCAAGCCAACCCCCTTTGATCAATCCGATATCGCCCATTCCCTTCTCTCTTATGCTTGCATTAGAACTGCTACTGCTTTTTGTATGATACTATTCTGATGCATAGCCTGTTGTTGATACCGCTTTCATATCTTACATGCTTATACTAAACTGCTTAGTATAGGCTGGTTAGAGATCCACCAGTGACCCCCACATTGTCCCGACTGCCCCGCTGGATTATCAGAAGACCCGACCAATGGGATCGAAGACCAGGCCCCAGCACCGCACATCACTTTCCCCTTAGTTGCTCGACACTACTAGGTTACTATCGAGTGCCGAGGGTGAGACCTCATCAGCACTTCTGATGTTAACCTTGTAGGTTAGTTCATCGGTTATGGTCATCGAGGGTGATTTCCTCCTTCTCCACTCCCGATAATGACACTGTCGTGCAACTCCTCAAGAGTGGACCTCGAGGGTGACTCCTCTTTCGTTCACCTTGACGATAAACATCAGGTGGAATTCCATCGAGCGTGATTTCCTCAGGTTTCCCTTTGGTGTTAGACACACAGTTACTAAGGTTACTATAACTTTACACTGAACCATGTTACTAAAGACGGGTTGTCCCTGAGGGGTACCCGCGCGATCTTAATTGCGAGTGATGTGTAGTCGGGTTGACCTGGAAGGTGCCCGCGAGATAAATACGAGGCGTGGCCGGACATTCTTAGCCCTTGCCGTAAGTCCTCGAGACGGGGCTATGGGGTCACATGATCTTGAGTCTCTGCTCGTTACCGCGCGTTCCCAAGGCACTAAACGGTTTGGATATTTGATCCAAGGGGCTTCTGGCCTAATAGCGCTAACCATCATGTGGGTATAGTATGGTCGTTCTGCGTCGTATGCATCGGTCGAAGCTTAACTGACGTCATGCGACTAAGCGGCGCGCGCCGGGTTGGACCGCATAAGCACCTACCTTTTTAAGGAGGTAGCCCAGATCTGCTCATCAGCCACCCACGCAACATGCAGGAGTTCCCGGGTCGATGGCCCATGACCCCTGGGGGCATAGGTTTAGTCCGGCGTGCATGACCTCTCTATTAAGCCTAGGTCGGGTTGCGGTGTATCGTTTGGCCGAGGCCGGGCATGACCTGATGGTGTGTCCGGCCAGAGTTAAGCGAGCGTGGTGGGTAAGTTGGTGCACCCGTGCACGGAAGAAAACATATATCGATAGCCTGTCCTATGGTAACAGACACTTGGAGTTGTATGTCGATCGATACAACTAGAACTGGATGCTGAGGGCATGAATTGGATATGTTTCTCCGCGAGTCGAGAAAGGATCCCGGGGCATTGAAACAACAACATAAATATGACTTATGTTATACTACTCTACTTCCCCCTCTTGCCGCAAGATGGTGGTTTCCAGGAGATGCTAGTCTTCGATAGGACTAGCTTCTCCCCCTCTTATTCTGGCATTCTGCAGCTTAGTCCACAGATACTGCCCTTTTCATTGATACCGATGCATATGTAGTGTAGATCCTTGCTTGCGAGTACTTTGGATGAGTACTCATGGTTGCTTTGCTCCCCCTTTTCCCCCTTCTTTCTTCTTTCTGGTTGATGCAACCAGATGGTGGAGTCCAGGGGCCAGATGCCACCCTTGACCACTGCTACTACCCCGACGGAGCCTACTACTATGTGGAGACAGCTGAAGACCAGGAGTAGTTAGGAGGTCTTAGACAGGAGGCCTTGCCTTTTAGATCGTGTTGTTTTTGTGCTAGCCTTCTTAAGGCAAACTTGTTTAACTTATGTATGTACTCAAATATTGTTGCTTCCACTGACTCTTGTGTACTCGAGCTTTTGTATTCGTGCCCTCGAGGCCCCTGGCTTGTAATATAATGCTTGTATTATTTTATTTGTGTCTAGAGTTGTGTTGTGATATCTTCTAGTGAGTCCCTGATCTTGGTCGAACACATTTGCGTGCATGATTAGTGTACGGTCAAATCGGGGCGTCACAACATCGCTCTTCTATTGCAAGACACGGTGCAGCCAAGGGTGGCGAATGCGAGGACAGTGCAACAGGCGCTGTTCAACGATAGATGGCAAGGGGATTGTCAGGCTATCTCCCTCATGGCCAAATTGTAGTTTGTTCACCTTTGCCATGCAATCACCACGGTGGACAGAAATTGGGACCAACATGATGAGTTTACCTGGACATGCACGGCTTCGTGTCAGTACTCTGCTCGCGCAATTTATACTAGATTATGCTTTGGGCTGCCGACGTCGCCTATGGGCGCATGTGCGTGGAGGAGTTGGGCCCCGCTCAAGTGTAAGATTTTCTCTTGGCTAGCGATGCAGTATAGGTTATGGACTTCTGAACGCCGCGCACGGCATTTCCTGCAGGATGATTCGTTTGTTTGCTACACGTGTTTGCAAGATGAGGACAACGTTGATCATATTCTGTCGACATGCGGATATGCGCGTGAGGTTTGGTTCCTCATTTGGGACTCGCTCCGCATCAACGTGCCGGACCGCCTCCCAGCAGATACGACGCTAGAATGGTGATTGAGAGAGAGAAGTCAATTCCACAAGGCGGACAAGCGAGGTTTTGACACTTCGTTCATTGCGGGCATGTGGGCTCTTTGGAAGCAACGCACCGCTAGTGTCTTCAACAGAGTAGATCAACAAAAGGATGCTAGGGAGCTTGCGACTATGATTCTTGGAGAGGTAGCCGAGTGGAGGCAAGCGGGTGGCGGTGTTGGTGGTCTACAACACTTTGTGAGGAGTTAGCTTAGGCGTGTTTAGTAGGTGTTGGTGTGGTGTTCTATTCGACCGTTTGTGCGCATTCAGGCCACACTTCTTGTAATTATATTTTCTACCTTAAAATATGGTACACCATTGGCGTACTCTCAAAAAATAGGGCTTGTGCAGTGGTTGAGAAGATATTGCCTCCATTCCACAATGTAGTACGCCCGCGTTTTCCGAGATCCAAGTTTGACCGTAAATTTAACCAACGAGACCACTGCGGTGCGAGCAAAACTTATACCACTGAATTTGTATTTTTGATATAATTCGGTGGTACAATTTGTATTCCCCCGCAGTCGGTCTCGTTGGTTAAATTTACGGTCAAACTTGAATCTCGGGAAGCGCGGGCGCAGTACATTGTGGAATGGAGGGGGTAGTTTTATCTTAAGACTTGCATGCAATTTAGAGGTGACAATAAAAGTATGTCTACACCGGGTTGTTTTTTTAGCATTATCTATAATAATTAGTTATTTCTAAAAAATATGTTGAGACATATTGTGCTATGAGCTTAAATAAGGGGAAGAGAAGACACGCATTTTCTTGTCAATTCTCTCTCCACCATCCATCATTTCTCCTATGCGGCACTCCTAAAATAACACAACGTTGGCATATGAATACAGATGCCCTATGACAAAAGTAGCTTGAGATATCTATATTGATTTTTTCCTCCCCAATGAAAGATACCACTAGTAGGCCTCACCAAATAATAGAAAATAAAGACTTCCACTACACATGCATCTCTACTCTCCACTTCAATCTTTTCAGCTTTATGCACCGGACCACACTTTTCTCTCAAGTACCCGCCTCCTGCAGAGGATCCCGCTAATCTATCCGGACCTACTTTTTCTGACATCCGATCCTACAAGGCATCACTCTGAGGCTATGTATTAGCCATACCCTTAGGGCGTGGCCAATGCATAGCCCCACGGTGATGCCTCGGCTGCCATGTATGATCGGATGCGAGGAAAAGTAGGCCCGGATGAGGAAGCGAGATCCTGGCAGGTGCTCGGAGAGAAAAAAATATGGTCCGATGTAAAAAGCTTAAAAAGTTAAGACTAAAAATTAGAGATGCATGTGTACTAGAGTTTTTGTTTTCTATTCTTTGATGATGCCCGCTAGTGATAGATTGAACGGGGGGAAATCGATATAGATGCCTCAAGCTACTTTTTCTTAGGGCATGGCCCATTGCGTCGCCTCATGCCTATAGCCCCACGCACTAACATAAGAACATCTTGTGGTTTTCAAAGAAAAAACGCCTTGTCTTGTTGACGTGCATGGAGCGCGGCGACGGCGTCGGCAAAGCACGTAATGTACGGCCAGAGGGCGCACTCATCTAATATAAATCTAATGATACGACGGTGCTTCTATGAAAGAAACTAGTAAGCGTGCACGTGCAAATGCACGTGTGGACTAATATACAAGTGTATGTGAAAATAACATGCATATAAAGATAGTTTGATTGCACCAAAAAGTATTAGAAATTAAAAAAAGAGAAACACGCCTGCCTTTGCACATATAGCCTTTTTTATTTAGAGATAGAAGACAAACACGTCAATGGTTGTGACCATTTCCTTGTCTAGACCTGTACAACGCCCGGAAGGGCACGTGCGTTATTAAGTAGCATGCAAATACATATAGGTAGGGTTTGACGATAATGGGTCGGTGGATACCGACCGAGAGTTTTATGACAGACGGAAAACTATATATTTTACATGCCTTTGCATATATTTGTTACCAACACAAAGAGCATAATAAAATTGAAAAGAAGATAATGAGTGCATCTCTGCTCTCACAAAGCTTAATTTTTTCAGTCTCCAAAACATATTGCATCACAAAATTCATGTTTATAAATAAATAGCCACAACATATGGCAAATGCAGTAAACAAATCCATGGAGATGGAAATAAATTTTGATTAAAAAAAACTACAGTGTGACTACCAATGCGTAGATATCAAGTCCAGTTTTCCTACTTGAGGCACTTGAGAATTTCCCGTACATCATATGGGATGTTGTCTTCAGCTTCATTCGCATGATACTCGAGCAAGTGTATCAAAATATTCCTTCTCGACTCATAACCATCCTACATGAACAATGTATGACGTTAAGATACAATTTTGCTTCAAACTTTCTATATATGAACGTGTGAGACCGTGCAAATTGGGCGAAAAAAATTGTAACCACGCCATGAGAGCATAAAATTGAAAACAAAATAACCAGATTCATTCGTGTAGATGAATACACTATCATTTTCTTCGGAGGTTATGACAATAAATATAAAACATGCATAGTGATTTTCAGAGTAACTGACCGGTCTTGGCTCGTCGGAACATCAATTGGTGATTTACGTGGCCAGACAGATATATCAGACTTCCAATCCGGTTGTGCTAATTCGAGTGCATCCTTCGGGTAGAATGCAACCCTCTGAAATTTTAATGCATATCTCTCTGGGGATAAGGACGGAGATAGTGGGTCCAAAATAGATACTTGACGTGCATGTTTGTTGATTGCAAATAAGATGTAGTGGCCGAGGTATGCATGAGCGAGCAACATCTACAAGCAACACTCATTGAGAACAAACATTAATCACGACAACCATATAAAATAGACCAAACTTACCCAATCGCATGATGATATGTTGTAGTGTATCTCAGTCGAGCTACGGAGCAATGATGCTAGCGCCTGAATATCTGGTTGTACTCGTGAATATAAATCTCGTGCGGAAGCGACGGCGGCCTCTATTACGGACGTCTGGGTAAAAAATAGTTAAGAAACATGATGGTGACAATGATAATACAATTTATGATCTGCGGTAACTTACAGAAAATTGTAGATCCATAAAGCGCACGGGAGGATCTACTGCCAATAAGGCCACTCCTATCGGATGGGGTTTAGAGCTTCGCACCCACTCCTTCCTGTAGGTAACAGTTAATAATTGTAACATTGTAATAGTGTATATCGAAACTTTATACTTCTTAGACATGTTGCTTACTCTAGGGAATTAGCATCATTGATTGACATGATGTGGTTGCATAGTTCGTCAACTAAATCATGCGGGTACGCGGCAATGATAGGGTTTGGAAGGGGGCATAGGTCTTTGGCTCCATCAAGTGCATCTTGCCGCTTACGCTTTCGCTCCCCCAGAAACTCAACATCAGAAACATATACATTTTCTTCATTATCAGGCCGATAATATATTGGACTTCCTTTTAACTTATTAAGTTCTGTTTCCAACAGTATGACAGCTAATTTTCGTCGAAATTCTTTCATGTCCTCCTGCATATAGTAATAAAAATAATTGGTTAAAAAACACCATTTGAGATGAAATATGCTATTAAGAAAAAGAGATACCTGAGTGAAATGATCGGACAAAATATCTCCTGTCCAATACTCAATACAGTTTAACATAAACAATCCACATGACACGCTACAATATCGAAATATTCCTTTAGGCTTTCATGTCAATATAAATAACGTATTTAAACAAGTAATATTGTTCATTGTATATGTCTCCATGCATCGTCCAACGTATCTATTACCTCAATGCTTTGGTTAAAAAGTAGGACCATATTTTTGTATCAATATTGTTTTCACAAGACTTTCTGTTCTATTATAAAATTATCTATATTTCAGTTCAGATTATGAGATGTGTTCATCATACCCATCTATTTGGATTGGTTCTTGGAGCTGTTCTACGACTCTCCAATTCATAATATCGAGGTCCTGCCACCTATCACCTCTCTTAAACTCCGGCATATCGCATGCGATTTTTAGATGCCTGTCAAGTCCTTGTAACTATTAAATGGAAAATATCACTACATATATTAGGCAAAAGAGAATGTATTGTATGGAGGAAAACACAAGAAGTAGACATTTACCGTCTTAGTGAGATCACTTCGGCTCATTCCAACTCCAAGCGAGTCCAGTACCTGTATCTCTCATTTCTTCGCATTTATTACTGATAGATACCAGTGGCATTTTCTGATGTTAACTGGAAGGAATACCTGAAGTAATAAATATTATATAACACGTAACTATTTTCAGGTAAAAAATGTTCTTAATTATTATATTTAAGTGTAGTGAGTTAAGACTGACCATGTCATGCTCCAAAAAAGTATTCACTTGTTTTACAATGTGGTGATGTGTTGCCGGGTCTATCTCATCTTTCTTTAGGAGGGAAGACACAAACGTGCTTGCAATATGTACCTTTCCACCCGCTCTATCTTGCAGATGCTACTGGGCACTTATACAGTATATATGCATTTAGTACCTATAATTTCAACGATAGAATACATTTAAATTTCGAGACACTAATGTTTAATTACAAGAGTTTATGTGGTTTGACTTACATCATCGTGCAAAAAAACATCATCATTTAGCGTAAGGCACCTCATCTCAGCGTTTGATAATAATGCATCATTGATATGCACCAACTTAGTTTCATCAGGTAAGGACATGATTGATGGAAATTTCGTCTGATGTGCAAATATAATCTGTCATGGGACGACATGAAGCCAAATTAATTACTTATAAAAAACAACCAATGCATTCATCGTCGCAAAGAGAGAATGAAATTAAAACAACCGTGTTACCTTAGAAAATGCATGTAGAGTTAATGTTCTGTCATACATTCCAGGTATTGCAGTGTTTAGCGGGATGGCAGATAATATGCTCATAGATCTCATCAGATAGAACCTGCAAAAATCGTTAAAAGCACGATGCATCAATAATAGTTATGCACTTCTGACGCAAAAGATCTTGAATAATATGAATAACATACAAAAGGTCAAAGTGCAGACCAGGAGCTTAGGACTATAGCAGCAATCTCATCAAGCAGTTCCCTAGGATACACAGAGCCTGTTGGATTAGATGGAGAGCATAGAATCAGGAGGCTTGATTTTTCTGTGATCACTGAGCCAAGTGTCTATGGCTTTAGCAGGAAATTGTCTGATATGCTTGTCGGGAGGATCACTGGTGTTGCACCAGCCAACCTAGCAATTTCATGAAAGCTGACCCAAAATGATGTTGGTATGAAAACCTATAATAATAAGATAAAACTCAACATTTGGAAAGAAAATGGTGCTTATCAATGCATTGCTAATAATAGTAAGATGATTTAATTATATGTCTTGTTTACTCAAGATTAAGCTATTAGTATCGGCAGTTGAAATCAGAACTATGAAGCATTCAGTTAGGTTTGTAACATGCAGTGATATTTTCTAAAATAGAAGGTTAGTTTCTTAGAAAATTGAAGAGAAGCCTCCCCTGCCCCTGCATCCGAAGATACACACAGCCCAAAATTATTACAAAGCTCTTACGATATCAAGGAGCCAAAAGGAAGCGACAAACTACATTCAGTGTCAAAAAAACAGAAATTTATAAGAGTACACATTCAGTGATGCCGTTTTTGTCCATTCATAAAATATTACTATTACATTGGAAGGGCATTTTATCTACATGGTTCGGTAGAGATAGGATCACACGAACAATAATGAGAAGCATGTAAGGAAGTAAAGAAAAGTGCTTCCATTCCATTAAGTATTGCAATATGATATAGTTGTGCAGACTAACCTATTTAAGTGTAAGAAATGAACAGCGCCTTGCAAACTGTATACACAACATGCCTGGTGTATTTGGCTGCTGAACTGTAGCTCCTCCTCCATCCATTTTAGAGTCCTCATTCCTGAAAATAGAACATATTGTTCATGCATGAAAATCTGATTGTTCTCCAAGAGGGAGTGGTAATCACAGATTAATTCAGGAGTTGTTAACAATTTTAAATACTAAGAAAACAAAGAATATTGCTAGCAAAAAATAATTCTGTACAATGTGAACTCATGATTTCTTGGTGAATCTTTTATTTGGCCACTATTAACACAAATAGATCATCTTTTAGTTGGCACATAAAACCAAAAAGTGAAATAACAAATAGATGAAATCGATGAAAGTGAACACTATGTGAACACTATATATTTTACTGAGCGTGTGGAAGGTGTAAATTCTAGTGAGCGTGTAAAATCAATCAAATTGTATAACTGTCGTGAGTACTGAAGGTGACACATAGTTGTCCATATGAGAGAATTAACTTAATTTCAGTTTAGTGCTTTTTGGGATTAGTTATTGTTCTGTTCAAACTATCTAATTTTCTGTTTGTATGTAGAACCTTATATTGAAAGCCAGGGCCACATATCAGAGAATTACAAGTTATACTAAAAGTAAAAACATCTCAGAGGACTTCCTGTTCAAACTATCTAATTATTTAGTTTGGTCAATGACAAGAGGTGAATTGTAGAGTCTTCAGTCCAGAGGTAAACAACGCAGTGCCATAAACTTTTGTACGTACTTGTCAGAACAGATTGTAGCAGTAGTTCTTCAACTACTGCGCATCATGAACAATGACCCGTCCTTACTTTCAGAACAGAGTGTAGCAGTAGTTGTTCATTCTTTGAGATGAAAATTGCACGCACATTCTGTGGTGCCTCATATATATTTTGCTAAATGATGTTTATGGTATCTGAACTTTTTAGATTTTTTTGGGCGGTATATAAGAGGAAGATCGACCATATGAATAACAACAAAATTTAATGGATTTTCGGCACCAATGAGGCACACCCAGAGTCAGAGCCGTGAAGCAGTCCAAGTTTCCGAGTGCACTATCCAAATTGCTGGAAAGCCCCATATATGGTGTCTACGAGATTACAAGTGCATTTTCCAATTTGTAAGAAGTACAAATTTGTCCATGAACCCATGGTAACAACTCCTACGCTTGTCAAGTGAGTGTAATTAACTTAATTTCAGTTTAGTTCTTTTGGGGTTTTATGATTACCTTCCGTTTTATCAGTGTCCTCAAAGCCGCAATGATTGCTAAGTTGCAGTTTACATAGAACCTTCACTGATGACTTCCAAGTTCCAGTATGTCTTTTGGATTTTGGGCAGCAATATGAAGCATGGTAAAGGCCATCATTTTATTCTTTCTGATTTCATTGTTTGCTTGCATGTTATTCCAATAAGCATAACTTCGCCTTAAAAACATAGGTGGATTGAAATAGGAAGATTTTATGTATGTGAAATTTGTACCTGAGTGAGACGTGCATTGCATACTATTGTGCTTAATGACACTGTGACAATTGATCGGCCCTGTACTCAATTTTGTATAGACGAAGAAAAAAGAAAAGAGGAAGATGGCTGACCGGAGTGGGCAGTAAGCCGCCCCAACCCCAACCCCAGTGCAGCGCCGGCAGTCCCAGGCCGAGGCGCCAGGGGCGCGCTGCTGCGGTCCGGCCGGCCCGTCCCCCCTGCGGCGGAGGTGCCACTCGGCCGCTGGCGTCTGTCGGGGGCGGAGAAGGGGGAGAAGGGGCGGCGGCGGGGCGAGCGTCCTTCGGGCGGAGAAGGGGGAGAAGGGGCGGCGGCGGGGCGAACGTGCGTCGGGGGCGGAGATGGGG
>LR738711.1:598256902-598267791 GCA_902687465.1 Secale cereale | reverse complement strand
AGACTGGAGAGAGAGACGAAGGGGAGGGGGCGTGCGGGGGCGCGAGGGGGTTAGCGATGGGGGTGGGGATTTCGTTAACGAAATCATTAACAGGAGTTTTAGATCGTTAGATTGAGATTATATGGCTAATACGATGAGTTAGATCTGTCTTCTCTTCCTTTGTGTGTAGATGAGAAGCCAGCCTTTGTGTGTAGCCGAAGCGTTTTCTTTGCGCGAGATGATGATGACATGAGATACAGAGGAATCTACGGTCGATGCAGCTGCTACGGCCTTGAGCACATGACAGTGTGACGACCTTAACTGCAAGTGTCATGCTTTTTTTCCTTTTCCTTGACTTGACTAACAGACGTGCACGTCAAAAATGTCTGGTGAAGAACGTCAAACTTTCTACCAAAACCGGCCGGGATCAATGTCCTTATTTTGTGCAGAAAATTCACCTCACAGTCGTACTTACGTGTCTGAGCTGCTAAAACACTTAAAGCACAAGACGAATACAAGTATTCTTGTTGCGGTTCGTACCTGCCTCCACTACTTTGTAATAATGGTTCATTAAGTCCACAAAGTAACCGCTAAGACAACAAATTAAGATCGCAATCAGCGTGCGCCACATCAGCACAACACACTAGTATACTATACCATCTCTTCCATGGATTTATTTAGTAAGCGAGGCAGGTGGAGGTGGGTGATCTCTTTCATTCGCGCCCCGCGGATCTATACACGCGCATTCTTCGTTCGGGTTGGCAGCATAAATGTTTTTTCAGACATTTTTTTCTTTCGAAAAAAAGATTATCCCCGGCCTCTGCATCCAAAAAATGCATGCGACCATATTTTTAAACAAGTTCATCAAACACAAAGTCTGTAATCCGAAGTGCAGCTCACAAAGGGAGAACAAATGAAAAGGCTAAGCAAATAAATCAAAGCCACAACCGGCTGGATGAGACTACATTAAGGACCTATCATATTATGCGACCGCCATCCAAATCGGTTGAAGATATCCCGTGCTACTATTTTCTATTGTTTGCACTCATTAGCCAAATGCTCCCTGAAGCCCATAGGAATGAGTAACAACCACGTACGGAATCATGTCGTAGCTCTAAAAATAACGTGCAAGAAGTTTAAAATATCCAATCATATCATTCCTGCAGTTTTTTATAGCACAATGAAGTGTGCATATTCCAATCCGAATACTTGACGCAACCTCAGGTTGTACCCCATTTAACCACGTCCCAAACAGAGTCTCTATGCTATCCGGCGACGTGATGTTAAATGATATATGAATACATCGCCAAAGTTACTTCGCTAAAGGATAATCAATAAATAAATCTTGGATTGTTTCATCATGAACACAAAAACAACATCGAGGACTTCTGACCCACCGTCGCTTTAGTAAGTTATTTTTGGTAAGAATCACCTGTTTGTGGACAAACCACATGAAAAAATTTATGCGTAAGGGAACCTTTACTTTCCATATGTGTATCGATCTTGGGATAGGGCCAGAATTAATAAGGTTTAAGTACATAGATTTAACGGAAAACACTTTGTTCGTTATCAGTTTCCACTTCACATTGTCTGCTTGGTCGGAGTGATGAGCGTCCATCAACTTCCGCACCAGGTGCAACCATGAGTCCCATCGATCCCCTATTAAAGCCCTCCGAAACTGGATATTCAAAGGTACCGCCTGCAATACTGTTGCTACGTAATCCTTCTTACGTTGCACAATATTATACAAGGTAGGATACTACAGGGCTAACGACGTGTCCCCTAACCAAGTATCCTCCCAAAACCTTGTTGTCGCTCCGTCTCCGACAACGAAACTCGCCCTATGGAAGAAAGTCTCTTTCGTTCTCATGAACCCCTTCCAAAATGGTGAATCATTAGGTCTTACAGTGACATGAGCCAGAGTTTTAGATTGCAGGTATTTATTCCGTAGAATCTATGTTCACATGCTATCTAATTCCAAAGATAACCTATAAAGCCATTTGCTTAACAAGCACTTGTTTTTAATCTCGAGGTTCTCAATCGCAAGACCCCCTTGGTCTTTGGGTCAACAAATTATATCCCATCTAGCCAAGCGATATTTTGTCTTAACCTCGTCTGACTGCCAAAAAACGAGATCGATAGAAGTCTAGTCTCTTTCGTACCCCTTCAGGTATTTCAAAGAAAGATAGAAGGAATATCGGCATACTGGTCAGTACTAAATTAATCAGCACAAGCCTTCCCCCATATGACATAAGCTTACCCTTCCAGCAGCATAGTTTTTTTAAATCGATCTTCGATACATTTCCACTCTTTATTAGTTAATTTTTGGTGATGTATTGGAATGCCCAGATAGCTGAATGGCAACGATCCCAGTTCATAGCCAAACAATTGTCTATAGTTATCTTGTTCTTCCTTGGCCCTCCCAAAGTAGAACAATTCACTCTTATGAAAGTTAATTTCCAGCCCAGACAATTGTTCAAAAAGGTATAATACTAATTTCATATTCCTCGCTTTTGCTAGATCATGCTCCATGAAAAGGATAGTGTCATCGGCATATTGTAGGGTAGAAACGCCCCCATCCACCAAATGGGGGACAAGACCACCTACTAGGCCATTCTCCTTGGTCCGACCTATGAGCACGGTTATGTCTGCCACAATGTTGAACAGAATAGGAGACATTGGGTCACCTTGTCGTAGGCCTTTATGCGTCTGGAAATAATGACCAATGTCATCATTCACCTTAATCCCAACACTACCTTTTCAGAAATGCATGCTTGATTCTTACTGTATCCGGTTTTGATTAATTGGATGCATATGTATGTGGTCGAATGTCATTTGTTTAATTCCACGTCTCTATCATCCAATTAGCTCTACCCGATCAACGACACACACAAAATACACAAGCACTGCATGGCATGGACAAGCAGATGCTTTTTAATTTGGTTCCTTTAGTTGTTGGTGATGTCTACTACACAACATTCTTCTTGTAGACGTTGTTGGGCCTCCAAGTGCAGAGGTTTGTAGGACAGTAGCAAATTTCCCTCAAGTGGATGACCTAAGGTTTATCAAGTGGATGAGCTATTCTTTCTGTTTGATCTATCATAGAGTTCGTACTAGAATAACACCTTAAGACACAAATCAACCAAAACCCTAATGTCACCTAGATACTCCATTGTCACCTCAAGTATCCGTGGGCATGATTATACGATATGCATCACACAATCTCAGATTCATCTATTCAACCAACACAAAAAACTTCAAAGAGTGCCCCAAAGTTTCCACCGGAGAGTCAAGACGAAAACGTGTGCCAACCCCTATGCATAGATTCCCAAGGTCACGGAACCCGCAAGTTGATCACCAAAACATATATCAAGTGAATCAATAGAATACCCCAATGTCACCACAGGTATCCCACGCAAGACATACATCAAGTGTTCTCAAATCCTTAAAGATTCAATCCAATAAGATAACTTCAAAGGGAAAACTCAATCCATTACAAGAGAGTATAAGGGGAGAAGCATCATAAGATCCAACTATAATAGCAAAGCTCGCGATACATCAAGATCGTGCCATCTCAAAAACACGAGAGAGAGAGAGAGAAAGAGATCAAACACATAGCTACTGGTACATACCCTTAGCCCCGAGGGTGGACTACTCCCTCCTCGTAATGGAGAGCGCCGGGATGATGATGATGGCCACCGGAGAGGGATTCCCCCTCCGGCAGGGTGCCGGAACAGGGTCTAGACAGGTATTTGGTGGCAACATAGGCTTTCGGTGGCGGAACTCCCGATCTAGGTTATTATCAGGAGGTTTCAGTATATATAGGAGGTGTTGGAGTCAGGGGCAAGTAAAGGGGGTCTCCGGGCTGTCCACGAGGCAGGGGGGCGCGCCCAGTAGGAGGGGGTGCCCCCACCCTCGTGGGCAGCCCCTGGATCTTCTCATCCCCTTCCGGCACTTCCTGTGCTTCTTTAGGTCCAAAAACGTCCTCCATTGAGTTTCAGGTCAATTGGGCTCTATTTGATATTCCTTTTCTGCGAAACCCTAAAACAGGAGAAAAACAGAAACTGGCACTGGGCTCTGGGTTAATAGGTTAGTCCCAAAAATCATATAAAAGTGTATATAAAAGCCCATAAAACATCCTAGAAGGATAATATAATAGCATGGAACAATAAAAAATTATAGATACGTTGGAGACGTATCAGCATGTCCAAGCTTAATTCATGCTCGTCCTCGAGTATGTAAATGATAAAAACAGAACTTTTGATGTGGAATGCTAACCAACATAATTTTCAATGTAGTTCTCTTTATTGTGGCATGAATGTTCAGATCTGAAAGATTCAAGACAAAAGTCTATATTGACATAAGAAATAATAATACTTCAAGCATACTAACAAATCAATCATGTCTTATCAAAATACTATGGCTAAAGAAAGTTATCCCTACAAAATCATATAGTCTGGCTATGCTCCCTCTTCATCACACAAAATATTCATATCATGCACAACCCCGATTTCAGCCAAGCACTTGTTTTCATACTCTATTCTTTCAAACCTTTCAACTTTCACGCAATACATGAGTGTGAGCCATGTATATAGCACTATGTGGAATAGAGTGGTGGTTGTGGAGAAGACAAAAAGGAGGGAGATAGTCTCACATCGACTAGGTGTATCAACGGGCTATGGAGATGCCCATCAATAGATATCAATGTGAGTGAGTAGGGATTGCCATGCAATGGATGCACTAGAGCTAAATATGTATGAAAGCACAACAAAAGAAACTAAGTGGGTCTGCATCCAACTTGCTTGCTCACGAAGACCTAGGGCATTTGAGGAAGCCCATCGTTGGAATATACAAGCGAAGTTCTATAATGAAAAATTCCCACTTGTATATGAAAGTGACAAAACAAGAGACTCTCTATCATGAAGATCATGGTGCTACTTTGAAGCACAAGTATCGAAAAAGATAGTAGCATTGTCCCTTTTCTTTTCTTTTCCTTTTTTTATTTTTTTAATTTTTTTCCTTTTTTTTGGGCCTTCTTTTTTTTCTTTGGCATCTCCTTCTTTTCTTTTTATCTTTTCTTTCCTTTTTTTTCTTTGGGACAATGCTCTAATAATGATGATCATCACACTTTTATTGATTCACAACTCGATATTACAACTCGATACTAGAACAAAGTATGACTCTATATGAATGCCTCCGGAAGTGTACCGGGATGTGCAATGAACCAAGAGTGACATGTATGAAAAATTATGCATGGTGGCATTGCCACAAATAGGATGTCAACTACATGATCATGCATGGCAACATGACAATGATGAAGCGTGTCATATGAAAGGAATGGTGGAAAGTTGCATGGAAATATATCTAGGAATGGCTATGGAAATGCCATTATAGGTAGGTATGGTGGCTGTTTTGAGGAAGGTATATGGTGGGTGTATGATACCAGCGAAAGTGGCGCGGTACAAGAGAGGCTAGCAATGGTGGAAGGGTGAGAGTGCGTATAATCCATGGACTCAACATTAGTCATAAGAACTCATATACTTATTGCAAAAATTTACGAGTCATGAAAACAAAGCAATCAACGCATGCTCCTATGGGTGAGGTTGGTAGGAGTTAACCATCGCACAACCCGACCTCCACACAAAGGATGACACTCTACAAATACATCATGCTCTAACTTCGTCACATAGCGGTTCACCATACGTGCATGCTACGGGAATCACTAACTTTAACACAAGCATTCCTCAATTTCATAATAACTCCACTAGCACGACTCTAATATCACTATCCTCATATCTCAAAACAATTATCAAGCATCCAACTTCTCATCATATTCAATGCACTTTATATGAAAGTTTTTACTACATTCATGTTGGATGCCTATCATGTGAAGGCGTTTTATAGCCAAAGTACATTACCATGCTGTTATAATAGACTCTCAAAAGGATATAAGTGAAGCATGGGAGATCAACAATTTCTTCAAAATAAAATCACCACCGTGCTCTAAAAGATATAAGTGAAGCACTAGAGCAAACTATTTAACTCAAAAGATATAAGTGAAGCACATAGAGTGTTCTAACAATTCCTACGCCATATTTATCTCTCTCAAAAAGGTGTGTCCAGCAAGGATGATTGTGGCAAACTAACAAGAAAAGACTCAAATAATACATGATGCTCCAAGTAAAACACATATCATGTGGTGAATAAAAATATAGTCCCGAGTATGGTTACCGATAGATGAAGACGAAAGAGGGGATGCCTTCCCAGGGCATCCCCAAGCTTAGGCTTTTGGTTGTCCTTGAATTTTACCTTGGGGTGCCTTGGGAATCCCCAAGCTTAGGCTCTTTCCACTCTTTGTTCCATAGTCCATCAAAGCAATACTCAAAACTTGGAAACTTCACAACACAAAACTTAGACAAAATTCTCGTGAGCTCCGTTAGTATAAGAAAACAAACCACTACTCAAAGGTACTGTAATGAACTCATTCTTTGTTTATCTTGGTTTTAAACCTACTGTATTCCAACTTCTCTATGATTCATATCCTCCAATACTACTCATAGATTCATCAAAATAAGCAAACAACACACGAAAAACAAAATCTGTCAAAAACAGAACAGTCTGTAGTAATCTGTAACTTTCGCATACTTCTCTAACTCTAAAAATTCTAAAATAAATTGGTAAACCTGAGGAATTTGTCTATTAATCATCTGCAAAAAGAATCAATTATATAGCACTCTCCAATAAAATCTGGTGACTATTCTCATGAGCGCTAACGTTTCAGTTTTTTACAGCATGATCATATAAACTTCACACAAGTCTTCCCAAAGGTTCTACTTGGCACACACACTAATTAAAACACAAAACCACATATAAACAGAATGTAGATGCAATATTTATTCCTAAAAAGAAGCAAAAGCAAAGAAAATAAAATTGGGTTGCCTCCCAACAAGCGCTATCGTTTAACGCCCTAGCTAGGCATGATGATTTCAATGATGCTCGCATAAAAGATAAGAATTGAAACATAAAGGGGAGCATCTTGAAGAATATGACTGGCACATTTAAGTCTAACCCACTTCCTATGCATAGGTACTTTGTGAGCAAACAACTTATGGGAACGATAATCAACTAGCATAGGAAAGAAAAACAAGCATAGCTTCAAAATTTTAAGCACATAGAGAGGAAACTTGATACTATTGTAATTCCTACAAGCATATGATCCTCTATCATAATAATTTTCAGAGGCATCATGAATGAATTCAACAATATAACTATTACATAAAGCATTCTTTTCATGATCCCCAAGCATATAAATTTTATTACTCTCCACATAAGCGAATTTCTCCTCATTCGGAATAGTGGGAGTATCATAAGAGACTTGAATACTATAGATTGTTTCCACATTGAAGGAGTAATGTTAAGAAAAGGGATAATCATAATCATGACAAGTTTGATAAATATAATCATCACTACTTTTTATAGCATAAGTGTCATCACAATAATCATCATAAATAGGAGGCATGCTTTCATCATAATAACTTTGCTCATCAAAACTTGGGAGGCTAAAAATATCATGTTCATCAAACGTAGCCTCCCCAAGCTTGGGACAAACTTTAATTGCAGCAAATAAATTCTCAAATATATCATTCTCATCAAACATAGCATCCCCAAGCTTGGGCCTTTGCATATCATAAGCATAATCATTCTCATCATTAATAGTATGGATAGCACTGATAGTATAGCAATTATCATCATCACAATGAGTAATAGAGGCAACATCATTTGGAAGGGATACCTTTTTATCTTTGCTTCTCCGTCTTTTCTTTTTCTTCTTCACATTATTTGTGGGTTTAATCTTCTTTCCAGAGCTCTTTATTAATGAGATTGGTTGAATAGAAGGCTCCTCCTCGTTACTTGATTCATCATAATAAATAATAGGAGGATATTGGGAAATCTCTTCCCTTTCATTAGTATTCTCTTCATCTCCTATTTGTTTTCTTGTCTTAAGGTAATTGGCAATATAAGGATTTTCAACGCAATTCACCGCACAATACATATATATTTCCTCTAGATCAAAATCAAGAAGTTTATCAAGGGCAAATCCTGGAAGATGCTTAGTTCTACATTTGATTTCTTCATAACCCAAAAGCAAGCTAAGTTCATTATGATATGCAAGGGAAATCAAGTCGTCACAATTTTTGGACACGATTCTATCATGATTTTTTTTGCATTGGAGAATGAAATGACCACGTTCATTGCAAAGTTCACAAGTATGCCTAAGAAATTTTAAATTTTCAGCACAATCATCTAACCCTTCTAGCAACCATTTAGTTTCTAAATACTTATGCCTCTTGCAAAATCTATCTTCCCTATTTGGTATGTACTTGCAAACTCTATTCACTCCACAAAAATCGACATGCTTATATGAGATATTTTCATCATGACTAGTCCAAACATCATTAGTACCATGGATATTCGAAGAATACACACAAACAACATTGCAATCATGCTCATCATTCAAGTTGTGAGTGCCAAGCATTCTATGTAATTCCTCTTCTACTACTTGAGCACAATTTTCCTTTCCATCATTTTTACGAAAGATACTAAAAAGACGAAGCATATGAGGCAACCTTAATTCCATATTTTTTTGTAGTTCTTTTATAAACTAAACTAGTGATAAAACAAGAAACTAAAAGATTCGATTGCAAGATCTAAAGATATAACTTCAAGCACTAACCTCCCCAACAACGGCGCCAGAAAAGAGCTTGATGTCTACTACACAACCTTCTTCTTGTAGAAGTTGTTGGGCCTCCAAGTGCAGAGGTTTGTAGGACAGTAGAAAAATCCCTCCAGTGGATGACCTAAGGTTTATCAATCTGTGGGAGGCTTTGGATGAAGGTGGTCTCTCTCAAACAACCATGCAACCAAATAACAAAGAGTCTCTTGTGTCCCCAACACACCCAATACAATGGTAAATTGTATAGGTGCACCAGTTTGGTGAAGAGATGCTGATACAAGTGCAATATGGATGGTAGATATAGGTTTTTGTAATAGGAAAATATAAAAACAGCTAGTTAACTAAAGATAAAAGTGAGCAAAAACGGTGTTGCAATGATAATAAACAAGGCCTAGGGTTCATACTTTCACTAGTGCAAGTTCTCTCAACAAGGATAACATAATTGGATCATATTACTAGCCGTCAACATGCAACAAAGAGTCACTCGAAAGTAACTAATAGCGGAGAACAAATGAAGAGATTATAGTAGGGTACAAAACCACCTCAAAGTTATCCTTTCTGATTGATCTATTCAAGAGTTCGTAGTAAAATAACATGAAACTATTCTTTCCGTTCGATCTATCATAGAGTTCGTACTAGAATAACACCTAAGACACAAATCAACCAAAACCCTAATGTAACCTAGATACTCCATTGTCACCTCAAGTATCCATAGGCACGATTATACGATATGCATCACACAATCTCATATTCATCTATTCAACCAACACAGAGAACTTCAAAGAGTGCCCCAAAGTTTCTACCGGAGAGTCAAGACAAAAATGTGTGCCAACCCCTATCCATAGATTCCCAAGGTCACGGAGCGCGCAAGTTGATCACCAAAACATACATCAAGTGAATCAATAAGGTACGCCAATGTCACCACAGGTATCCCACGCAAGACATACATCAAGTGTTCTCAAATTTTTAAAGACTCAATCTGATAAGATAACTTTAAAGGGAAAACTCAATCCATTACAAGAGAGTAGAGGGGAGAAGCATCATAAGATCCAACTATAATAGCAAAGCTCGCGATACATCAAGATCGTGCCATCTCAAGAACAAGAGAGAGAGAGAGATCAAACACATAGCTACTGGTACATACCCTCAGCCCCGAGGGTGGACTTCTCCCTCCTCGTAATGGAGAGCGCTCGGATGATGAGGATGGCCACCGGAAAGGGATCCCCCCTCCGGCAGGGTGCCGGAACGGGGTCTAGATTGGTTTTTGGTGGCAACAGAGGCTTTCAGCGGCGGAACTCCCGATCTAGGTTATTTTCCGGAGGTTTCTGTATATATAGGAGGTGTTGGAGTCGGGGGCTAGTAAAGGGGGTCTCCAGGCTGTCCATGAGGCAGGGAGGCACGCCCAGTATGTAATGCCCATGATGGGACTATACCTCCTACGTGTCGAGGCACGACTTAAAGGTATAAGCCCATCCTAGAATGATCTCAAGTTTGGTATCTTTGCACAACTCATGTAAAAGAGGGATTAAAATGCAAAAGGAGATAGTTGGCTTACACTCGCCACTTCACACAATACATTACATAAGCAATACATCATTCAAAACATCACAACCCGACTACGGGTGAAGATCCAAAAGAAAGATACCAAAACAACATAAAGCCACAGGTCAGGATCGAATCCTAGTAGAAACCACTACTGAACATCGAAACGTCACAAGCAAACAGTCACTCTTCATCGAACTCCTGGTGAAGCACTGAACCAACTCCTGCATCGAACTCGGCTGAACCTGCATCTGGTGTGGTGAAGTAACTGTGAGCCACAGAGGACTCAGCAATCCCGTTCCCGGGTAACAAGACTATTTAAGCCTTGGGTGTGGACAAGGCTGAAGAAAAGAATAAGAGGTGAAGGAACAAACAAGAGTCTGCAGCAGCAACTAGCACTAACTTACGTAATAGAGAGCGAGAAGAGAAGTGCATCGGTCGACAGATGATCACGAAGTGATCCTAACTAAAGCCGGTCAAACATAACCCCACCGTGTTCAACTCCCGAATCCCTATTCGGAAATTGACAGTCACGGTACACACGCTGGTAGTGGATTAGTAACATTGTGTCAAGTTATCTACAACCGGAATTAACAAGCTCCCATCTGCCACATAACCGCGGGCACGGCTTTCG
>LR738711.1:598140837-598256892 GCA_902687465.1 Secale cereale | reverse complement strand
CCCATCACAAGCCCACGATCCGCGAAGTCGCAACTCCATAGGTGGGAAGACCCGAGTATTCTCGGAATCCCGTGCTCAAGTTAAACCGAACTAAGGTAAGGCTAATCCAGCAAATCCTCCCGGCGTGTCGACACCCTGATAGGTAGCCGCGCGTATCTAGTCTCAGGACACGACCGGATGGGTGATGCTACAGGTTTTTACCAGACCTTGAGTTTCCTCGAGGTGGCCCTGCAGGACCCCCGTTTCGGACCAACACTCATGTGGAGCACTGGCCCGGGGTTGTTGAATTAAAATAAAAGGGATAGCTAGTCCACATGCAAGTTTTTATTAGTTTGTTATTAGGCAAATAGTACCAATGTTGGGACTTGCTGGAAAAGACTTAGCACTTAGCGGTTTATCAAGGGGGTCCCATACACCCCAACCGTGTTAGGAACGCATAATCAAGGAACATAACATCGGTTTATACGGTTCCTAACGGCATGAGTGGAACAAATCACCAAGCAAAAGGTTTAGCCTTCCACCCTTGCCAGTGTATAGATGATTTCATTTTAAGCATTTATATAGTGTGATATAACCCAACCAAACTTCAACATGAAGCAAGCATCCTCAATCTTCACCTGCAACTAACAATGCTATAAGAGGGGCTGAGCGAAGCGTACTTAGCCAAGCAACGGTTTGCATAGGTAGGTTGGTTAAACATGGCAATTGGTTACAAGTAGGAAGCTGACAAGAAGATCATGGGCATCGAGGCAAAACTATAGAGCGGATCTACTAGCAATAGGCAAAGATAGTAATGGTATCCGGGTTCGGTCATCTTGCCTGGAATTCCACAAGGAAGAAGAACGGATCCAAGAAGAAGACGGAGCAACACAGACGAGAGAATCCTCACAACTCCGGAACGAAACCGAAGCTAACAAGAGAAGCAACCGGAAAGGAAGAAACAACACGGTAAACACACAAGCATAAACATGGCATACGATGCACATCCAAGTATGATGCATGTCCGGTTTAAATATGCAAGGCATGGCAAAGTGCACAAACAAAACTACAAGTTAAGTGGAGATCAATATGCAACGAGTTGCATATTGACGAAACACCACATTTAATTATTTAGTTGACTCTCATTATTTACAAGACAAGATTAAATGTTTTTAACATGGCAAGAGGTGAAGCATAAAGAAACTACACTATTTAGGCATTTTAAATGAGGCCGGAAGAATAACAACAACATCTCCGGAAAATCCCCATGAGCATGTTTAATAATTATAAGCAAACAACAATTCACACATATATTAATGTTGTTAACATGATGCGGATGACATGAACAAGTTTATGCAAGTTTATTAAAAGGTTAACATAAAAGAGATATGAAGCATTGCCACCGTGGTGGAATGAAAGGGTGCCACGGCAACGATCCGAAAATGATGCAACGCAACATCTCGGTTCCGGTACACGTTGAGAGTCCGGGCAAAAGAAAGACGGCGTGAGCGAGTCAAACGAGATGAAGGTGGGGCGATCCCGTTGCCGGGTTCCCACGGGTCGGTGACGAGGCAACCGAGGAACACGACAAAAGAGGCACAACGGGCACGAAGCACAAGCGGGAAACATTTCATACAACACAAGCAAGCATCTCACGGGTCACGTCTCGGGGTTATACCTTCGAAGCGTGCGTTTCGGGGCGATTCGAGATCATAGATGAAGTAGTGGTACTCGCGGTCGGAGAGGAAGTAGTGGAAGTAGACGTTCTCGTGAGTCGAGGAACACGTTCGTAGTCGTACACGGGGCGACGGTAGTCGTACACATGTTGTCGGGGTACTTGTCGTTCTCGAGTGCTCCGGGCGTCGAGGTACTTGTACATGTGGTGGTACTTGTCGGGTCATGTAGTTGTTCACGTCATCGTGTCGTGGTGTACTCGGCCGTAGATGTACTTGCCGGTCTCGGTCCCGGTCATAGTCGTACTTGGTCGTCGTGTAGGCGTACTCGTTCTTGCGACGGTAGTTGTACACGTAGTAGTCGGACTTGAGCATCGGAGAGGCACTTGGTCGTATAGGCGTTTACGCGTTCCCTGTCAAGGTCAACACAAGCATGCACGAAACAAAAACAAAACTACAGCACGGCGGGACAGCGGCGAGGTCAAGGCAGCAGCAAAAACAGCACGGCACGGACAGCGCTCTTGGAGCAGCAGCAGGGAGACCACACGGCAGAAGCAGGCCGCGGGATCCGGTGCTTGGGCGGCTGGCGAAGAGGAGGCAGCAGCAAGGCGAGAAGATCGACCGGATGGGCGGCACGAGAGGAGAAGTGCTGTGGTGGCCGTGGAGGGTCCACGACGCTGCGGGGCTCGGCCCCTGGCGAACGGAAGGAGCAGCGGCGTTCCTTGGCGAGGCGAAGAAGGAGGCCGTCGGGCTCGGGGCGACCACGGCGGGTTCTGGCCGCTGGCGAAGAAGGCAGGGACAGAGGCGAGGGAGCCGGGGCGCACGGGAGGACGAGGTGGAGGCCGGCGAACTGGAGAAGGATGGAGCCACGGCTCCTGTTGCTGGAGGGGGTGCGGTGCACTGGAGGATGGGGAGGGAGCCGCGGCGAGGGAGGCCACGCGCTGCGCCTGGGGCGCGCTCCCGGCCGGCTTTGCTGGGCGCTAGAGGAGAGGCGACGGGATGGAGTGCGGGCTCCAGGCGAGAGGAGAACGGAGGGAGGATCGATGCTGCGGGAGCGAGAGAAGTGGCAGGGCGCGCTGGGTTCGATGGGGGGAACCAGACGAAGGAGGAAGGAGAGGGAGAGGTACGAGGGAAGGAGATAGAGAAGGGGATCGGGGTCGGGCACAGAGGCGAAGGAGCGAGGGAACGGGGTGGCGGCGGCTCTGCGGGAGAGCGAGGGGAGACTGGGTGCGGCTAGGGTTAGGTGGGGTTTGGTCCAAGGACAGATGGGCCTGAAGTTGGCTGGAGGTTGGGAAGGAGGAGGCCCAGATGGCCTCAGGCCTGCTGGATTTTTTTAAAAACTGCTGCTGTACTAATTATTTCTCTTTTAAAACAAAAGAGAAAAGGAGAAAGAAAAGAAAGAGAAGGTAGGGGAGGAATTTGTGCATGAGGTAAAAATCCCTGGGCTCACAAAAATGTCAGGGATTTAAATAAAATAGAAGGAGGTTTTTTTTTTGGAAGAACCTCGGAACAACGGAAAGGACTTATTGCAAGGTTTGAAGGTGAAACTCGAAGTGAAAAGACATGGGGAAAATATGCAAGTGTGTTACGGTGATTCCGAAGCAACGGAATAATTATTAATATAGCTCCATAATTATTAGGAGGCTTTTATATGTTATAAAGAGAAGACATTCTTCCCTCGATTTAAATGGACCGAAGGTCCACACGGTTTATTTAGGTTGAGATGCAAAAAATAAAATATGACATGATGGCATGATGACATGATGCAATGCAAAAAAAATAAATAATAACACAAGCTCAAAAGAAACACACGGGCAACCCGGAACATCTGGAACTTCGGGAATCTTCTGGGATCTTCTGGGACGTCGGTCTCGGGCGTCACAACTCTCCCACACTAACAGAGGATCTCGACCCGAGATCCTAGAGATATCACCGGGTAAAAACGAAAAAGAAGAGGAAGAGGTAAAACAAAGTTGCTTCTTTGACAGACGATTGAAACCAAAGAACCTTGAGAGGTTAAACAAGTTGAAAGAAAGAAAGCAACGGAGATGAACGAAGAGGCATCAATGAAGAATATTTGGAGGATGAAGTTGAAAACTGAGAACGAAGAAATATTCTGAAATGATGGCCTTCGGAGGATCACAAAGAAAAGAATTCAAGAATTGCTCTGAAGGGTGTAAAAGAATTCCTCACAATCTGGACAATAATGAGGTTGACATGAAGCTAGAACCACGAATCTTCAAGAGAACGGGTCAGGATTTAAGAGAAACACTTCTCCGGTCTCCAAATGTTGATAATGAAGACGAGAAAAGCCATGAAGAATTGTTGAGCACTCCGGAATGAAGAATTAAAAAAGGTTGAAACAAAGATGAAAAGAATTGAAAGCGATCTTGGAGAAGACATGTGACTGATGGAAATCATTCTTACGTCACAGTTTGAAAAGAATTTGAGTAACTCCAGAAAATAGAAGAGTCAGGTAAGATCCTGGGAAAAGACCTGTGGGTTAGGGCCCACTAAAGAAATCACTGTTGGAAAAGATTGCTTAATAGATATTGCACCGGTTGAATTAAAAAGGCTTGAATAAGAAGACAATCCTCAAAATAGCTTCAACGGATTAAGAATGGAATTATGAATCTTCAGCACTCCGGATATGAATAGCAAGAGGAGAATGATTAATTGGTGCACCGGAATAAGAAAGCATTGTGAAAAGAGGGAAAAGGATAAGATCAACACCGAAATCTTGAATTACATCCACCGGAAGAATTAGAGAACAAAAGAATGATGAACTAGAAGCTCTTGAGCAACTTCACGATAAATCACCGGATAAGAACATAGAAGGAAAAGAAAGAAGAAACATCACATGAATAAAAAGGATACTTCATTAACAATTATGGCTCCAAGAAGAAAAGGGTGGGAGGGTGGGGAAAACAAAGACAACTTGGGATGAATGAAACAGACAATCGTCAGATTTCTCAACGGTGTCCGTATGGAATAACTTGAAAAGAAGGCACACCGGTTGAAAAGAATTAACATGAAGATCTTGATGGTCAAGAAGAATTAGCACTCCCATAGAAATATGAGAACACCGATAAGGAGGTATGGAATCACCATTTGACATCGAAGCAACTCGAATACCAGAATGAAAACAAGAACAAAGGGTAGATAAGTCGCAGCATCATCTTCACAATATCATTCGAACAGAGGATTGAACGAATGAATTCCGCAGGTACATCAACTCGTCGAGAAGCCACTTGGAGAACAAAAGGTAAATAAAAAGGAACAAGGATCAGATAGAACAAATACAAGATAGAAGCTTCGTTCGACATCTTTGTGCTGAAAGCTCATGGAACGTGTTACAAAAGGGTTTTGCAATCCCCGGATCAGCATAGCCAAGGACCCTTTAAGATGCAACTCCCGATCAGAACAAGTCCATAAAACCACTTCACTCAATGTAGAACCCCGAACTTCATATCGTGCATCCGTTGGAAGAATGCCTAGAACTACTAGATGAACCCACCTATAGATTTCCGAAAGTTTCCAGTTATGCAATCAGGTGTTGGGGATACACGTGAAGCACCGCGCAATCAACTCTAAACCTACATCCAGGTGTATCCATCCTTCAACACATAACCAGTCTTTCTCGGAAACTGTGTACCTCGGACCTTCGAAAAGCATCCACTATAACAAGCTATGGCAATACTCTTGAACTACCTCCCCAGTACTGGGTGATGTCGGGGTTATCTTGCCACTGGCCGTATAGGAGAGATTTTCGATGTCGGCCGTCTTAAGTATTTAGTACTGCCGCGATATGCTTGTGTCAATGATACCCCGAAGCTCAACTCCCCGGGAACAGGAGTCATCGAGAACAATATCCTTGTCACAAGAACATCGAAACAATCCCAGAATACTCGCGGGATCCTAAAAAAATTTTGGTGCAAATTTTGAAGATAGGAGAGACAAGAGTAGACGTCAGGAGTCCTCACCAGAGAGAAAGGGGATGAGAAGCAAAGAAATCCTACTCTCCGATATAATATAGGACTCAAAAAGTTTTCAGTGTGTGCCTAGACTCAACCGTCAACGGTTCGATCAAACAGTGGGGGCTCCTAGGTCGGAGAAGGCTCTGATACCAACTTGTAATGCCCAGGATGGGACTATACCTCCTACGTGTCGAGGCACGACTTAAAGGTATAAGCCCATCCTAGAATGATCTCAAGTTTGGTATCTTTGCACAACTCATGTAAAAGAGGGATTAAAATGCAAAAGGAGATAGTTGGCTTACACTCGCCACTTCACACAATACATTACATAAGCAATACATCATTCAAAACATCACAACCCGACTACGGGTGAAGATCCAAAAGAAAGATACCAAAACAACATAAAGCCACAGGTCAGGATCGAATCCTAGTAGAAACCACTACTGAACATCGAAACGTCACAAGCAAACGGTCACTCTTCATCGAACTCCTGGTGAAGCACTGAACCAACTCCTGCATCGAACTCGGCTGAACCTGCATCTGGTGTGGTGAAGTAACTGTGAGCCACAGAGGACTCAGCAATCCCGTTCCCGGGTAACAAGACTATTTAAGCCTTGGGTGTGGACAAGGCTGAAGAAAAGAATAAGAGGTGAAGGAACAAACAAGAGTCTGCAGCAGCAACTAGCACTAACTTACGTAATAGAGAGCGAGAAGAGAAGTGCATCGGTCGACAGATGATCACGAAGTGATCCTAACTAAAGCCGGTCAAACATAACCCCACCGTGTTCAACTCCCGAATCCCTATTCGGAAATTGACAGTCACGGTACACACGCTGGTAGTGGATTAGTAACATTGTGTCAAGTTATCTACAACCGGAATTAACAAGCTCCCATCTGCCACATAACCGCGGGCACGGCTTTCGAAAGTTCAAACCCTGCAGGGGTGTTCCAACTTGGCCCATCACAAGCCCACGATCCGCGAAGTCGCAACTCCATAGGTGGGAAGACCCGAGTATTCTCGGAATCCCGTGCTCAAGTTAAACCGAACTAAGGTAAGGCTAATCCAGCAAATCCTCCCGGCGTGTCGACACCCTGATAGGTAGCCGCGCGTATCTAGTCTCAGGACACGACCGGATGGGTGATGCTACAGGTTTTTACCAGACCTTGAGTTTCCTCGAGGTGGCCCTGCAGGACCCCCGTTTCGGACCAACACTCATGTGGAGCACTGGCCCGGGGTTGTTGAATTAAAATAAAAGGGATAGCTAGTCCACATGCAAGTTTTTATTAGTTTGTTATTAGGCAAATAGTACCAATGTTGGGACTTGCTGGAAAAGACTTAGCACTTAGCAGTTTATCAAGGGGGTCCCATACACCCCAACCGTGTTAGGAACGCATAATCAAGGAACATAACACCGGTTTATACGGTTCCTAACGGCATGAGTGGAACAAATCACCAAGCAAAAGGCTTAGCCTTCCACCCTTGCCAGTGTATAGATGATTTCATTTTAAGCATTTATATAGTGTGATATAACCCAACCAAACTTCAACATGAAGCAAGCATCTTCAATCTTCACCTGCAACTAACAATGCTATAAGAGGGGCTGAGCGAAGCGTACTTAGCCAAGCAACGGTTTGCATAGGTAGGTTGGTTAAACATGGCAATTGGTTACAAGTAGGAGGCTGACAAGAAGATCATGGGCATCGAGGCAAAACTATAGAGCGGATCTACTAGCAATAGGCAAAGATAGTAATGGTATCCGGGTTCGGTCATCTTGCCTGGAATTCCACAAGGAAGAAGAACGGATCCAAGAAGAAGACGGAGCAACACAGACGAGAGAATCCTCACAACTCCGGAACGAAACCGAAGCTAACAAGAGAAGCAACCGGAAAGGAAGAAACAACACGGTAAACACACAAGCATAAACATGGCATATGATGCACATCCAAGTATGATGCATGTCCGGTTTAAATATGCAAGGCATGGCAAAGTGCACAAACAAAACTACAAGTTAAGTGGAGATCAATATGCAACGAGTTGCATATTGACGAAACACCACATTTAATTATTTAGTTGACTCTCATTATTTACAAGACAAGATTAAATGTTTTTAACATGGCAAGAGGTGAAGCATATAGAAACTACACTATTTAGGCATTTTAAATGAGGCCGGAAGAATAACAACAACATCTCCGGAAAATCCCCATGAGCATGTTTAATAATTATAAGCAAACAACAATTCACACATATATTAATGTTGTTAACATGATGCGGATGACATGAACAAGTTTATGCAAGTTTATTAAAAGGTTAACATAAAAGAGATATGAAGCATTGCCACCGTGGTGGAATGAAAGGGTGCCACGGCAACGATCCGAAAATGATGCAACGCAACATCTCGGTTCCGGTACACGTTGAGAGTCCGGGCAAAAGAAAGACGGCGTGAGCGAGTCAAACGAGATGAAGGTGGGGCGATCCCGTTGCCGGGTTCCCACGGGTCGGTGACGAGGCAACCGAGGAACACGACAAAAGAGGCACAACGGGCACGAAGCACAAGCGGGAAACATTTCATACAACACAAGCAAGCATCTCACGGGTCACGTCTCGGGGTTATACCTTCGAAGCGTGCGTTTCGGGGCGATTCGAGATCGTAGATGAAGTAGTGGTACTCGCGGTCGGAGAGGAAGTAGTGGAAGTAGACGTTCTCGTGAGTCGAGGAACACGTTCGTAGTCGTACACGGGGCGACGGTAGTCGTACACATGTTGTCGGGGTACTTGTCGTTCTCGAGTGCTCCGGGCGTCGAGGTACTTGTACATGTGGTGGTACTTGTCGGGTCATGTAGTTGTTCACGTCATCGTGTCGTGGTGTACTCGGCCGTAGATGTACTTGCCGGTCTCGGTCCCGGTCGTAGTCGTACTTGGTCGTCGTGTAGGCGTACTCGTTCTTGCGATGGTAGTTGTACACGTAGTAGTCGGACTTGAGCATCGGAGAGGCACTTGGTCGTATAGGCGTTTACGCGTTCCCTGTCAAGGTCAACACAAGCATGCACGAAACAAAAACAAAACTACAGCACGGCGGGACAGCGGCGAGGTCAAGGCAGCAGCAAAAACAGCACGGCACAGACAGCGCTCTTGGAGCAGCAGCAGGGAGACCACACGGCAGAAGCAGGCCGCGGGATCCGGTGCTTGGGCGGCTGGCGAAGAGGAGGCAGCAGCAAGGCGAGAAGATCGACCGGATGGGCTACACGAGAGGAGAAGTGCTGTGCTGGCCGCGGAGGGTCCACGACGCTGCGGGGCTCGGCCCCTGGCGAACGGAAGGAGCAGCGGCGTTCCTTGGCGAGGCGAAGAAGGAGGCCGTCGGGCTCGGGGCAACCACGGCGGGTTCTGGCCGCTGGCGAAGAAGGCAGGGACGGAGGCGAGGGAGCCGGGGCGCACGGGAGGACGAGGTGGAGGCCGGCGAACTGGAGAAGGATGGAGCCACGGCTCCTGTTGCTGGAGGGGGTGCGGCGCACTGGAGGATGGGGAGGGAGCCGCGGCGAGGGAGGCCACGCGCTGCACCTGGGGCGCGCTCCCGGCCGGCTTTGCTGGGCGCTAGAGGAGAGGCGACGGGATGGAGTGCGGGCTCCAGGCGAGAGGAGAACGGAGGGAGGATCGATGCTGCGGGAGCGAGAGAAGTGGCAGGGCGCGCTGGGTTCGATGGGGGGAACCAGACGAAGGAGGAAGGAGAGGGAGAGGTACGAGGGAAGGAGATAGAGAAGGGGATCGGGGTCGGGCACAGAGGCGAAGGAGCGAGGGAACGGGGTGGCGGCGGCTCTGCGGGAGAGCGAGGGGAGACTGGGTGCGGCTAGGGTTAGGTGGGGTTTGGGCCAAGGACAGATGGGCCTGAAGTTGGCTGGAGGTTGGGAAGGAGGAGGCCCAGATGGCCTCAGGCCTGCTGGATTTTTTTAAAAACTGCTGCTGTACTAATTATTTCTCTTTTAAAACAAAAGAGAAAAGGAGAAAGAAAAGAAAGAGAAGGTAGGGGAGGAATTTGTGCATGAGGTAAAAATCCCTGGGCTCACAAAAATGTCAGGGATTTAAATAAAATAGAAGGAGGTTTTTTTTTTGGAAGGACCTCGGAACAACGGAAAGGACTTATTGCAAGGTTTGAAGGTGAAACTCGAAGTGAAAAGACATGGGGAAAATATGCAAGTGTGTTACGGTGATTCCGAAGCAACGGAATAATTATTAATATAGCTCCATAATTATTAGGAGGCTTTTATATGTTATAAAGAGAAGACATTCTTCCCTCGATTTAAATGGACCGAAGGTCCACACGGTTTGTTTAGGTTGAGATGCAAAAAATAAAATATGACATGATGGCATGATGACATGATGCAATGCAAAAAAATAAAATAAATAACACAAGCTCAAAAGAAACACACGGGCAACCCGGAACATCTGGAACTTCGGGAATCTTCTGGGATCTTCTGGGACGTCGGTCTCGGGCGTCACACAGTAGGGGGGCGCCCCCACCCTCGTGGGCAGCCCGTGGATCTTCTCGTCCCCCTCTGGCACTTCCTGGGCTTCTTTAGGTCCAAAAATGTCCTTCGTTGAGTTTCAGGTCAATTGGGCTCCGTTTGATATTCCTTTTCTGCGAAACCCTAAAATAGGAGAAAAACAGAAACATGCACTGGGCTCTGGGTTAATAGGTTAGTCCCAAAAATCATATAAAAGTGTATATAAAAGCCCATAAAACGTCCTAGAAGGATAATATAATAGCATGGAACAATAAAAAATTGTAGATACTTTGGAGACGTATCAGTTGGTCAGTGAGTGAGTGAGTTAGTGACCAGTCTATGGTAGTGAAAACGTTGACTAGCTGGCTAGGGTGGTCTGATTATGTCACTATGCATGTCCATGTCCTTGTTGAACAGATCAAGCTAGCCCATGAATGGATCCAACTGCTCAAGACTTTGACCTCGTGGGGAGAACTACTTCAGCTCCGTAGACGAGGAAGAAATGAGTCTCGCCCGTCAGCTTGATCGCGGTGGTGCGGATGGACCACAGCACGGACCAGAGCTGATCGAGCCAGCCCCTGCCGCAGGCCTCGAGTTTCTTCTTGAAGGTCCTTGTCTTGAGGCCTCTCAGCACCTCTGCGTTGGCGCGCTCGGCCTGACCATTGCTTCGTGGGTGCGCCACTGAAGCGTAGCATATCTGCTTTCCAAGGTTAGCACAATATGTTTTGAAAAGGTTGCTGGTGAACTGAGAGCCATTGTCAGCGATGATGCGATTTGAAACTCCGAAACGGCTCACAAGGCCCTTGATGATCTTAACGGTGGAGCCGGACGGGATGGTGTGGAAGGCCTCCACCTCCGCCCACTTGGTGAATTTGTTGATGGCGACGTAGAGGTAGCGGTATCCCCCGGGCGCTTAGGGGCATGGGCCCATGGTGTCCAGCCCCTAGACCGCAAACGACCAGGATAGCGGGATGGTCTGGAGGCCCTGAGCGGCCTGGTGGATCTGCTTTGCATGGAATTGGTAGGCATCACAGGACCTTACCAGTTCGGTGGCATCGTTGAGCATTGTGGGCTAGTAGAATCTGCTGCGGAATGCCTTGCCCACGTGGGTGCATGATGAGGAGTGATGCCCGCAGTCCCCGCCATGTATGTCGGCCAACAGCTTGCATCCCTGCTCCCTGGAGATGCATAGTAGAGAGACATCATTTGGCCGTCTTTGGTAGAGCTCACCGTCCTGGATGCAGTACGCGGTGGCCTGTCAAGCCACACGCTCTGCATCTTCCTCGTTCTCCGGCAAGGTGCCTTGGAGCAGGTATGCCTTGAACTCCTCAGTCCAGCACCCCTCCTGAGGTTCCAGCGCGAGGAGTTGGCAGGCTCCTGAGGTCGGGCCGCAAGTCGGGGCTCCTGAGGTGGGTGCTGGGGGAAGCTCCTCCTCAAGCTATGCTGACCCGGCAGCGGGAGGAGCTGCTGATGGCTTGAAAAGCCATTCTGTAAAGACGCCAGGCTCTTGAGGTAGGCACCGAGACGCCCTTTTGGCGATGTCGTCTACCTCCTTGTTCGTGCCGTGTGGCACGTTCTGCAATTCCAAGCCCAAGAATCGTTTCTCGATTTTACGTACCTCCTCGAGGTATGCCTCCATGTGCCCGCCCTTTGGTGAGTACGCCTTGTTGGAGAAGTTGACGAGCAGCCGGGAATCGCCCTTGATGGTAAGGTACCTCAACCCCAGAGCCGCCGCGGCCTTGAGGCGAGCAATCGGGCCCTCGTATTCTTTAATGTTGTTGGATACCTTTTTGCCATGCTGGAAGAAGAGTTGCACGACGTAGTAGAGCTTGTCCATGGTGGGCAAGATGAGCACGGCTCCAGCCCCTGCGCCCTGACGCGAGAAGGCGGCGTCGAAGTACATGACCCAACCATCCAGTGCTTCATCTCCAGGGGCGAGAGGACGGTCCTCAGTCACTTCTTGGTCGAGGGCATCGGTCCATTCTACCACGAAATCGGCGAGGGCCGCTCCTTTGATGATCTGGGTTGTGTTGAACTCCAACTCGAACGACTTTAGCTCAATGTTCCATTCGGCGACCCTTCCCACTGCATTAGGGCTCAGGAGTACCCTTTCCAAGGGGTAAGCTGAGACGACTTTGATGGGGTGACCTTGGAAGTAGTGGCGCAGCTTCCGAGAGGCAATGAGGATCGCCAGCAGGATCTTCTGTGGCATGGGGTAGCGCGCCCGTGTGGCACGCAGCACTGTGCTGACAAAGTACACTGGGTGCTCGACGAGGGTGGAGGCGTTGGCTTAGTCCTGCAGCTCCTGGGGCTGAGGGTCCTCAGGAGCCTTGTCATCCGTCAAGGCCACTGTGGCCTCAGTAGGACCGCCCTCAGGAGCCTTGCTATTTGGAGGATCGGCCAAGGCCCCAAGAGCGTCGTTGACTGGTGGGGCGGTCGGGGCCTCAGGAGCACCGCCCTGAGTCCGCGGCACCCTGGGTGGGTGGGAGGTGATTCGTTTTTGCGGGCCCTTGGTCGGGCGCTCCTCCCGGACCGCCACCAGTGCCGCACTGGCAGAGTGAGGCGTGGAAACCAGGTAGAGCACCAAAGGTTCATGGAGGCGCGGCGTTACCATCACTGGTGGGCTGGTGAGGTATCTCTTGAGGTCGTCAAAATCTGCATTAGCCTCTGGGGTCCACTCGAACGGGCCCTTTCTTTTCATCAGCTTGAAGAAGGGGAGGGCGCATTTCCCTAGCTCGGAGATGAAGCGCCCAAGCGACGTTACGCAGCCTGCCAACTTATGCATCTCCTTGAGGGTTTGCGGCAGACTCATTCCTTCTATGGCCTTGACCTTCTTCAGGTTAGCCTCGATCCCTCTGTGCGACACCAAGAAACATAGTAGCTTGCGTGATGGAACGCCGAACACACATTTTTCCGAGTTGAGCCGCAGGTCTACTTTGTGCAGGCTGGCGAACGTCTCCTCCAGATCTTCAATGAGAGTTCTTGCTTCCTAAGATTTCATGACTATGTCATCGTTTTATGCCTCTGCATTCCTCCCGAGCTATTCTCCTAGGGCGATGTGCATCATCCATTGGAAACTTGCTCCCGCATTGCACAACCCGAAAGGCATACAGGTGTAGCATTACACCCCACACGGGGTTAGGAAGGCTGTCTTCTCAACATCTTGTACCTCCATCTTCATTTGATGATAGCCCGAGAAGGCATCCAGGAAGCACAGCAGATCGCTCTCGACGGTAGAGCCAACAATCTGGTCGATGCGCGGGAGAAGGAAATGGTCCTAAGGCGAGGCCTTGATGAGGTTGGTGAAGTCGACGCACATACGCTCTTTCCCACCCTTCTTGGGGACAATGACTGGGTTCGCGAGCCAGTCCGGGTGCCGTACTTCTCGAATGACGTCAGCTTCCAGTAGCTTGCGGGTCTCCTAGGTGATGAACGACTGCTTCTCCGGAGCTTGCCGCCGTGGCTTCTGCTTTACCGGGCGAGCGTTTGGGCACACCGTCAAGTGATGCTCGCTTACTCCTCACGGAACTCCGACTAGATCAGCTGCTTCCCATGCGAACACCTCCTTATTTGCGTGCAGGAAGCTGACCAATGCCTCTTCTTGGTCTACGAGGAGGCGGCGCCTATGGTGAAGGTAGAGCTCGATTCTCCGTCTTCGTCCACTGGCACCTGCTTTGTTTCTGCTCGATCTTGAGAGAACAACTGCTTCCTCTTCGTTGGTGCAGCCCCCGAGGCCTCTGGGGATCCTTCCTCGCCGGGCAGCACAGCTGCCGCGGATCTAAAAGCGAGCTTGAGGGCCAAGAGCGCATCCTTGGTGTCCCCCGCCACGGTGAGGACGCCGCTGCTTCCCGGCATCTTCATGAGATTGTAGGCTGGATGAGTCGCCGCCATGAACTTGGCCAATGCCGGAGCCGAGGATGGCGCTGTATGGAAGGCTGATGCGGGCGATGTCGAAGTCAACGAGCTCAGTGTGGTAGTTGTCGCACGTGCCGAAGGTGACCAGGAGGTGGATCTGCCCCAGGGGGAAGGTGGAGCCATCGATGACCACAGAGAAGAGCTTCGTGGGGCGGAGCCGGTGTAGGGCATGTGGAGGAGGCCGAATGCCTCTATGGAAAGGACGTTCAGGCCGGCGCCACCGTCGATGAGGGTCTTGGTGACCACCACGTTGCATATGGTGGGGGTGAAGAGCATATGAAGTGCGCCCACACTGACTGTGTTCTCGCGGTGGTCCCTTGAATCGAAGGTGAGGTCGGCCTTGGGGGCCGCCCAGCCCGGGGGCGACTGCGCGACTACCGCCTATCGGATGAATTGCTTGATGTGGCGGTCCGATGTCGGTGCCTGCGAACCGCCGAGGAGTGTCGCGACCATGTTCGGTGCCGATGCCACGAAGCGCGTGACGAGAAAGCCGCACAACTCTTCCCAGGAGGCCACCAAGGACTCCGGCAAGCTGGGAAACCAGGCGCGCGGCTCTCCTACGAGGGCCATTGGGAGTCGGTTAGCCATCACCTTGTCATCGCCGCCAGCCGCCCAGACGGCCTCTGTATAGGCCTGGAGGAATCCCACGGGGTCGGCAGCGCTGACCTGAACTTTGGCGGCCACTACACCTGTCGCAGAGCAGAGGACAGAGCCCGGGGGCCCGCGCCGCCCCCGAGCACGGCCGGTGGCTCAGCGGGTGGTGTGGCGCCTGCCATGGATGGAAGCCGGGTGGCGAGGATGGAGCGCGTTGATAGGGAAGGCGGTTCCTTGACACGCACCCCTACCTGGCGCGCTAAATGTCTGATTCGGGGCTCTGCAGACCCTTGATAGATTCGAACACTGGGGTGCATATGAAGAACTCAACTTCCCCTGTCTGCCTAGTCGTTGATCCCACGGTCTAGCTCGATGAACAGGAGGGAAATGGGACAAGGCAGTTTACCCAGGTTCGGGCCACCTCGCGGTGTAATACCCTACTCCTGCTTTATGGTGGATTGCCTCGAGGTGGGCGAGGATGAACTAGTACATCGGTGGAATAACCTCAGGAGGTGTGTTCTTGCTTGGGTGGAGGTGAGGGTGGTCTGAATGACCTGTCCTCTGCTATGGTGGTGGCTAGGCTATATTTATAGTGGCCTTCGTACTCTTCTCAAAATGAAGGCGGGAAGGGATCCCACAACGACCAAATCCGAAGGGAGACAACTAGTACATCTTATCCTGACGAAAGGTGGTCTTCGCCTGCAAAGCTTTTCGCCATGACGCCATGGTGGGCTCAGTGATGACCTTCATCCTACCATCCTGGCGATCTTGGTCTCGTTGCATGGAAATGGAAACCTTTGGCTGGTTCATCGGGACTTCGCGCATGCGCTTGCCTCTTTAGCACCAAAGAGGAAACCTGCTGCATTGCGCCCGCTGGCGCCCGCCTGGTCTTGGTCGTCACGGCTTGTGTCATCGGAACCTCACAAGGTGGGGGCTTGCATAGAGATCTATGCTCCTCAGGAGCCAGCCTAGAGAGGCTGCCCCTTCCGGAGGCCTTAGTGTCGTCCCGCTCGCGAGGCTTGGCCCCCCGCGAGGGTCTTGTCTGTTGATGCTGAAGATGGGCCGTACCAGGCTGGTGAAGGATCCACGCCATGGGCTGCAGGCAGGTAAGTCTGGGTACCCTGGTTCCCAGAATGCCGACATATTCGGCTTCTTGAGTCTCAACTACAAGCTCAAAGACATCGATCAGTTGTGATGTGACAAGAAGCCGAAGGACTGAGGAAGTTACTGCAAAATTCAGATGCATACTCTCCGGCGAAACAACAAGCGTTGGAGGATTTTAGCGCGAAACAAGAGAAAACTAATAAGCTTGCTAGGCTTCTTTCCAACATGGTGGGTACACATGATATCATTTCTTCAGCTCTTCTAAAGTGGTTTCAGTTCTGGACTTGTTTTGTTGTTCTATTTATTTGCACTAGTGGCCAACTTAGACGCCCATTGTATGTAATATGATGCTTTCTTGTTCCCTATATTTGCACTGATGGCGTACTTTGATGGCTAGTGGATGTAAATCCGTGTAATCACCGTAATGGCCGAGCGTTAGTTGCTTGCTTATTTATTTCCTTATAGTCTGGTTTATTTGTTTGCTTGTAGTCACTGCAGTTCTTTTTCCTTGGTTTGCTAGTGGCCACAATAACCATGGGCCATATACGTACCGGGCTAACCATGGGCCCATTACCTGTCGTAGTGACCATGGGCCTCCTACGGGCCATAGGAACCATGGGCCACATGTGGGTCATACTATTCACAATTATGGCTTTTTTTATTGCGGTGAGCAGGTGATCAAATAAGCATAGTCAATGTTTTAATCAAATTAGTCTACTGGGAAGGTGAAAAATCAGGTGTTGTCTCCGTCTAACCAACGCCTAACATGTCCCTTGATTTTTTGAAGAATTTCATACCTAATATAAATGGTTGTTTAATTTTTTGAAGAATTGTATACGTAATTTGAATGGATGTCCGATCAGTTTGGACAAAATTTATGGCCCCGTCTACTCACTTGGAATAGTTTAATTTCGAATATTTCAAGGAGTCTACGAGATCTTCGTCCTACATCAAACATGTGCGCTTGCTTTGAAAGGAGGCCCAAACCGACACTAGTTAACCTTTGTTTCTTTGGCATGGGCAAAAGTTCATTCATCGAAGACATGACAAGTGGTGAACTTATTTGTTTTAAAGACATGTAGGTTCGACCTTGCAACGTTACGGACGCACAAAACATAACAGTGCCCAACTAATAATTATCATCAAGGAAGGAATCTGCATTAGACGAAGTGAAATAACTCGTCATGCATGGTCAATCATCGCAAGTACGTACAAATCCAACCTAACACCTTATTTTTGTATTACCCTGGCCATGTGAAAACTATACAAGAAAGTTATCTTGAGACCGGTATGAAATTTGAGTGTGTTCTCCATAAAAATCGTGTACGACATATAGTAGTAGTAATTTTTAATCAGTTTGGTCTCTGCCAGAACAAAAAGGGGGTTGGATCGCTCTGCACATCATTGCATCAAATGTACTAGTTGACCACTCCAAACACCCCATCTATATCCTCTATAATTTAGACCATTCGAAAACCAAGGGATGCTTCCATTCAAGAATCTTTTGTTCCAGAGTTGGAGGTGTGCAGTTTTGGTACTAAGTGAGAGTTACCTCCAATCGAGGTGCGTGAAAGCCATGTCGCACGAGGAGGACTGCCTCGTGGGGATTGTTGGTGGCGCTAGAAAAAAACACTTTCGTTATAATACGTGTTTGTCACAGTAGGTCACGTTTTCTGTCATGCATGTACATACATAACGATTTTCTGACAGAATCAAGATAGTCATACCTATGTTGTCGTAGAAGTATTCCGTGACAATACCAAAACTATCATCGCGGAAGTGTCCACTTCCATGATGATAAATAGCGCGTCATGGAAGTGCTTTCGTCAAGGGTAACCGACACGTGGCATCCACCATAATGGGTCGCCATTAAGCTATCGGGTTTCAGTTTGGATCCGATAACCCGTTAACCGCCCGGGCCAATGGGTATTTTTCACGTGTAAAATTCCGATTCGCCTTAGTATGCACGTGTCGACTCCAGGTTGGGACAGGTGTCATCCAATGAGTGGACGGGACGAGCCTATTGTACGTTGACACGTGGCTCGGCCCAAAAGTGGCCCATTTAGGTTAAAAGGCCGGGACTGTCAAAATAAGCGGGCCGGCCGATTAGCGGCCTACTTGAGTCAGGCCCATTCACAAGCACGGCCCATACAAGTTACACAGAATCAGCCCAGCAAAGGCCCATTCTAGATTTGATAATTTCCAGCCCGTTAACGACCCGCTATGTCTTTGGGCCCAATTACAGCCCGACCTTCTTTCGGCCTGTTAGCAGCCCATCGTCAGTTCCAGCCCGCTAACGGCCCGATACGTCTTTCGACCTTTTCTCGGCCCATTCTGTAGTTGTGCCAACTTCTAGCCTGTTGTGACTTACAGCCTTTCCTCGACCCATTAGGTAAATGGGCCAATTCCTAGCACATCTTGTCTTTTGGCGTGTTAAAGGCCCGCACAACAGTTGGGCCTTTGATGGTGCAACTTGATTTTGGGTCCATTAGCGGCCCACATTCCGAAGGGCACGATTTCAGCCTAACGCGACTTTTGGCCTCTTAAAAGTCTAGTTTGAAAATTGGGCCTCTTCTGGCCCAAAACACTTTCGTCCTCTTACTGGCCCGTCAAGTAAAAGGGTCAAGACAAAATTGACATTTATTTCGGCATGCTAGGGCCCGCGGGCCATTTCAATTTATACGGCCCTAATGAGCTTTCGGTCTGTTAATGGCCTACTAGGGCCCGCGGGCTATTTCCATTTATATGGCCCTATCAAGATTTCGGCATGTTAACGGCCTCCTAGGAGCCGTTGTTATGGTGGGCCCCATCGTTTGGGATCCAATAAATATTAAGTTGACCAGCCCAATTAAGGCCCGATTTGAATTACATGTTTTGTTCGTTCAGATGGCGTCCAGGTAACGTTTGGGCGTGTTGGCTCATGTTTCAACGATATACCATATACAAAGAATTATTCTACTCTATACTACCGCCTCTAAAAAACCTGCTCTTATACAATAAAGAGACTAAGGCATAGAAACGAAGAATAATCCTACTCTATACAATAAAAAATTACACCAGATTTTACCCACTCGGCATTATAGTTTGGCGTTCGGCATCAGTGATAATAAAGCATACACAGACAACAAATTACATACACTAGGCAAATAAAGCTCATACATCATGGACATGCATCTATAAGTGCATCTAGTGCCACCCCTAGTTTGTTTTGCAGTATTGACGACAAACGTGATTGAGGGACTAACGTGTTTGTGAGAATTGTAAGATAACACAGGTAGTAGTCCCTCACTGATTCGTTTTACCTTCCAGAGATGACCCCAAAAATGTGTGAAGACATTAAAGACAATGGTGGCTCGTGAAGACATTCGGGTAAAGATAATGACATGTGAAGACATTCACTGAAGACTATGGGGTGCGAAGACATAGTTTCTTTCGTAATTCCTTTTCTTATTTCTTGAGTCATAGGAACCACCGTACTGTTAAGTGGGGTCCTAGTGAACATAGTCAAATGACTGATGTGATGCTCAACCAAAAATCCTATGTCTTCGAGCGAAGACAATGAGAGCAAATCTTATCCAGAGTTGGATAAGTCAGCTTTGCTTGGAGCCCAAGCTAAGTTGCCGCGTGTGTTCAAAATCCGACCGTTGGACACGTGTCAGTTCCTTAGTGATAAAGGGTCGTTTCGGACATATCATGTCGGGTCGCCTCCTAGCTATAAATAGCCTACCCCCCTACACCATAAATGGTGGCTGCTCAGAGTTAGTGCATGATTTTTGCCGTTTGAGAGCAACCCACCTCCAAAGCCTTTCAGCAAGAAGATCCTTGCAAGGACAAAGCCCAAAACACCCAGAGCCAAAGAGTGTTAGGCATCACTGAAGTCTTTCTATCGGTGTGATTTGAAGACTTGGTACACTTGAGGACTGTGTATCCTCCAGCAGGTTAGGCGTCGCATTCTGAGCATCCAAGAGGCATCGTGGATTGCCAGTGAACGAAGTCTATGAAGGTTTGGAAGTCTATCTTGAAGACTTACCATAGTGATTGGGCGAGGACTGGGTGTTCTTAGCTCAAGGGGAATAAGATGAAGACACGGTCTTTAGAGTTCAATCTGAGCCTCCCTAACCAGACGTATAGTTTTCACAGCAACTGGAACTGGTCTACCAAATTCCCCTCATCTCCAAGCTACTGGTTCTATCTTCCAACCCATTTACATTTCAGTTTGTCTTTGTGAAGTCATTTCTTACCTACCTGATCTGTATGACTTCACTCTGTGAAGACTGTTCCCTGTTTAGCTTCATTTTGTCTTCCACCATGATCCATGTTACCTAGCTATCAATAGTCTTCATACTTTCACTATACTGCTTACTGGGCTATTGCTTGTCTAGTGTAGTTTATCTTCTACTGCATATCAAATAGGTTCATCTCATCTGTTTGTCTTCAAAAGATATCATGTTTTGAAGACTTCCATAAAATCGCCTATTCACCCCCTCTAGTTGATAACTAGCACCTTCAATTGGTATCAGAGTAAGGTGCTCCCTTGTTCTGTGTGATTCGGTTTAACCACCTGGAGTTTTAGCTATGCCGACAGCAGGGATAATCAAAGTCTCCTCTGCGTGTCCTGTCTTCGATGGGACTGATTACCCATACTAGAAGAATAAGATGCGCATGCATCTTGAAGCTATCGACAATGATCTCTGGTATGTCATCAAGACTGGTGTTCCCAAGGCTGGTGAAGGTGTCACCCCTGCTGATGTCAAGAAATTCGCTCAATTGGACTCAACCACCAAGAACATCCTGTGTGGTCATCTGACCAAAGGACAGTACGGACGTGTGAGTGCACTGGAATCCGCCAAGCTGGTATGGGACTGGCTGTCCAAGGTCAATGAAGGCGTCTCAACTTAGAGAGACTCAAGGATTGACGTTCTTCGCAATCTCTTCAATCGCTTCAAGAGAAATGACAATGAAAATGTCCATCTCACATTTGATAGCGCTCTTGGCGCCACTGAAATCACCAAGCATGAAGTTGTGAAGAAGCTATTGATGTCTCTTAACAGTTCTTTTGACACCTCGGCATTAATGATTCAAGAACGACCTGACTTCAAAAGTCTTGATCCGTCTGACATACTTGAGAGGCTCAACACACATGAGTTCCAGCTATCTGAGAAGAGAGATATCTATGGCCCCAACTATGGTCGATCCAGAGCCTTGAAGGCAAAAGCTGTGTCCGCATCTGAAGAAGACTCTGACTACAGTTCTGATGATCCTGAAGACATTGGCAGAGAACTAGCAATGCTAGTAAGAAAGTTTCAAAAGTTCTCCAAGAAGAAAAACTGTGGAAAGTCTTCAAGATCCATCTCAAGAAACGATGAGGCTTCCTCTCGTGACTACAAGAAGAGAACATGCCACAAGTGCAAGAAGCCTAGCCACTACATATCTGAATGTCTACGGTGGGACAATGAATCTAAGAAAAACAAGAAGAGCAAGGAATATGATTCTGACGACAAGAAGAAGAGGAAATCTTCAAAGTCTTCTTCCAAGTCTTCATCAAAGTCTTCGTCTTAAAAGAATAATTCATCTGGCAAGGCTCGTGCATTCATCGACAAGGAAATGGATTCTGAGAAGGAGTCTGCTTCTGAGGAGGCGGAGGTGGAGTCTGAAGAGGATTCTGATTCAGGCGTGGCTAGCCTGGCTCTGGCTTCAACATTCATCACCAAGTCCATCTTCAACACTAAAGGCGATGGTCACTCCACCAACACTGAAGCCAATGATAAGGACAACTCTTCTCCAACCTACTGCTTCATGGCACGTGGTGCAAAGGTAAGCTCATGCGATTCCTACTTTCAGACCTCCAGTGAAGATGACCATGAATGTGAATCCAAACCCACCTATAAAACCCTTGCTAAAATTGCAACTGAACAAAAAAATTCTATGGAACATATCCAAAAGTTGCTAGACAAAAGCGATGATCTATTGGATGCGGAAATGAATCGAACTCAGTCCTTAATTGAAGACATAAAAAATCTTCACGTTAAGTACACTAAGCTTGAAAGTCGTCATTAAACCCTCTCAGCTACTCATGAGAAGCTTTCCTATGATTATCTTCAAAGGAAGCAAGATCTAGGGAAACTTAGAACATCTCATGACGACCTTCAAAAGGAAAGCGATTTACTACTCGCCCAACAGATTAGTTTTGCTCAGGAAGACTTTGTGCCACCTTGTCTAAAATGTCTTGAGCATGACAATGCTGTCTCTATTGCTGAATGCTCTACTACTTTTGAAGTTGCAATACCTTCAATTGTTGATGTGGTAACAAACCCCTTTGATGAGGAAACCACTGCTATTGTTGATGAGAACGTTAGGTTGAAGACATTGCTTGAAACAGGCGTGTACAAAATCCTAAAAGGGCATCAGACACTTTGCGATGTTCTCAAGAAATAGATTCTGAACCAAAACCCTAGGAAAGAGAGTGTTGGGTTCGAAGGGAAAATGAATGTCGATGGTTCATACTGGAAGCCTGAGCAGTACCCCAAAACCGTATGGGTTGCTGCAAAGGGCCCTCCAGTAGATCCATCTACCTTATCTAGCTTCACTTGTACTAACCCTATTGTCATTGAAGAGTCATTTGACTGAAACTATAAACTGTTCAAGGACCAGAATGGTAAGGTGTTTGCCAGATTCATTGGAACTAACTGCAGGAAGGGATCACCTCTGAAGAAGATCTGGGTTCCAAAATGTCTTCTTGAAAAGCTTCCAGTGAATGTCATCATGACACTACCTGGGAAGAAGACAAACCCCAGATCAAAGGCTTCATACAAACAGAGGACCTCACAAGGTCACCCTAATAAAAATGTTTTGCAGGGAGATTATCATTAGACTCATGAATATGAGCATGTTTCATCTAACCGCTTTGTTCATAAAACAAAGAACTTCTCTGCATATCCATATGAGTATTATTCACCACCTTTGATACTTCTCCAATGTATCTATAATTTTTGATTGTTCCATGCTATTATATTATCCTTCTAGGATGTTTTATGGGCTTTTATATACACTTTTATATGATTTATGGGACTATCATATTAACCTAGAGCCCAGTGCCTGTTTCTGTTTTCCCTTGTTTTTGAGTATCGCAGAAAAGGAATACCAAACAGAGCCCAATTGACATGAAACTCAACGGAGGTTGTTTTTTGGACCAGAAGAAGCCCAGAGAGTACCGGAGGAGGACCAGAAGATTCCCGGGCTGCCCACGAGGGTAGGGGCCGCCCCCCTGGGCGCACCCCCTACCTCGTGGGAGCCCGGAGATCCGCTTTACTTGTTCCCGACTCCAACACCCACTATATATACAGAAACCTCCAGAAAATAACCTAGATCGGGAGTTCCTCCGCCGAAAGCCTCTGTTGCCACCGAAAAGCAATCCAGACCTGTTCCGGCACCCTGTCGGAGGGGGAATCCCTCTCCAGTGGCCATCTTCATCATCCCGATGCTCTCCATGACGAGGGGGGAGTAGTTCACCCTCGGGGCTGAGGGTATATATCAGTAGCTATGTGTTTGATCTCTCTCTCTCTCTGTCTCTCTCTGTCTCTCTCTCTCTCTCTCTCTCTCGTGTTCTTGAGATGGCATGATCTTGATGTATCGCGAGCTTTACTATTATAGTTGGATCTTATGATGTTTCTCCCCCTCTACTCTTTTGTGATGAACTGAGTTTTCCCTTTGAAGTTATCTTATCGGATTGAGTCTTTAAAGATTTGAGAACACTTGATGTATGTCTTGCATGTGCTTATCTGTGGTGACAATGGGATATCACGTGATCTACTTGATGTATGTTTTGGTGATCAACTTGCGGGTTTAGTGACCTTGTGAACTTATGCATAGGGGTTGGCACACGTTTTCGTCTTGAATCTCCGGTAGAAACTTTGGGGCACTCTTTGAAGTTCTTTGTGTTGGTTGAATAGATGAATCTGAGATTGTGTGATGCATATCGTATCATGCCCACGGATACTTGAGGTGACATGGAGTATCTAGGTGACATTAGGATTTTGGTTGATTTGTGTCTTAAGGTGTTATTCTAGTACGAACTCTACGATAGATCGAACGGAAAGAATAGGTTCGTGTTATTTTACTCACTATTCAAGAAATCTTCCGATTTAGCGATTTATCGTCCGATTTATCGCTACTCTTGGGGTGACCGATAAGATTATGCCTTATCTTCATCATTTATCATTTGGGCCGATTTATCACTATGACAAGCGATTTATTGGGAATCTACCGATAAATCGGGCCTATTTGTAGCACTATGTTTGCAAGAACTATGTTTATTTGTGTTTTGTGGACCTTGTTACGCAATATATAATGTTTTTCTATTATGTTTGTCATTATGTCACGATTCAAAGGCTAGGATTCAAGGTAACACTTCTATTCAGTATTGTTTTGGTGTTGAATATAGCATATTTTAGTGTTGGGAACCTGGGATTTGAAAAAATGGCCGATTAATAGTCGACCGATAAAATCAATTAATCGGCCGATTTCCCATTAATCTCTAATCCCCAGGTGACCGATACGATAACGATAAGCGATATCCTCAACATTGATTTTACTACGGACTCTTGAATATAACGATCAGAAATAATAACTTTGAGGTGGTTTCGTACCCTACAATAATCTCTTCGTTTGTTCTCCGCTATTAGTGACTTTGGAGTGACTCTTTGTTTCATGTTGAGGGATAGTTATATGATACAGTTATGTTATTATTGTTGAGAGAACTTGCACTAGTGAAAGTATGAACCCTAGTCATTGTTTCAACGCATTGCAATACCGTTTACGCTCACTTTTATCATTAGTTACCTTTCTGTTTTTATATTTTTAGATTACAAAAACCTATATCTACCATCCATATTGCACTTGTATCACCATCTCTTCACCGAACTAGTGCACCTATACAATTTACTATTGTATTGGGTGTGTTGGGTACACAAGAGACTCTTTGCTATTTGGTTGCAGGGTTGTTTGAGAGAGACCGTCTTCATCCTACACCTCCCACGGATTGATCAACCTTAGGTCATCCACTTGAGGGAAATTTGCTGCTGTCCTACAAACCTCTGCACTTGGAGGCCCAACAACGTCTACAAGAAGAAGGTTGCGTGGTAAACATCAAGCTATTTTCTGGCACCGTTGCCGGGGAGGTGAGTGCTTGAAGGTATATCTTTAGATCTTGCAATTGAATCTTTTAGTTTCTTATTTTATCACTAGTTTAGTTTATAAAAGAAAACTACAAAAAAATGGAATTGAGGGTACCTCATCTGCTTCATCTTTTTAATATCTTTCGTGAAAATGATGGGAAGGAAAATTGTGCCCAAGTACTGGAAGAAGATTGCATTAAAATGTTTGGCACTAAATCTTTGAAGGATGAGCATGATTGCAATGTTGTTAGTATGAACTCTTTGTATATCCATAGTACTAATGATGATTGCACTAGTCATGATAAAATATCTCTTATAAGCATGTCAACATTTGTGGAGTGCATAGAGTTTGCAAGTACACACCAAATAGGGAAGATAGATTTTGCAAGAGGCATAAGTATTTAGAAACTAAATGGTTGCAAGAAATGCTAGATGTTTGTGCTGAAAATTTAAATTTTCTTTGCCGTACTTGTGAACTTTGCAATGAACGTGGTCATTTAACTCTCCAATGCAAATTGTTTCATGATTGTGATGACTTGATTTCCCTTGCACATCATACTGAACTTAGTTTGTTTGTGGGTTATGAAGAAATCAAACGTATAACTAAGAATCTTACAGAATTTGTCCTTGATAAAGTTCTTGATTATGATCTAGAAAAAATTTATATGTATTGTGCGGTGAATTGCATTGAAAATCCTTATATTGCCAATAACACAAAGATAAGAAAACAAATAGAAGATGAAGAGAATACTAATGAAAGGGAAGAGATTTCCCAATATCCTCCTATTCTTTCTTATGATGAATCAGGTAACGATGAGGAGCCTTCTATTCAACCAATCTCATTAATAAGGCACTCCCAAAAGAGGATTAAACCCGCACATGATGCGAAGATGATGCGAAGAAGAAAAAGAAAATATGGAGAAGCAAAGGTAAAAAAGTATCCCTTCCAAATGATGTTGCTCCTATTACTCATCGTGATGATGATAATTGTTATACTATCGGTGCTATCCATACTATTAATGATGACAGTAATTATGCTTATGATATGAAAAGTCCCAAGCTTGGGGATGCTATGTTTGATGAGAATGACATGTTTTATAATATATTTGTTGTAATTAATGTTTTGTCCAAAGCTTGGGGATGCTACGTTTGATGAAGATGATATTTTTAGCCTCACAAGTTTTGATATGCAAAGTTATCATGATGATAGCATGCCTCCTATTTGTGATGATTACTCTGATGATATTTATGCTATAAAAAGTAGTGATGATTATATTTACAAAACTTGTCATTATTATGATTACCCTTTTTCTGAACATTACTCTTTTAATGTGGAAACAATCTATAGTATTCAAGTTTCTTATGATACTCCCACTATTATTCATGAGAAGAAACTCATTTATGTGGAGAGTAATAAAATTTATATGATTGGGGATCATGACAAGGATGCTTTATGTGATAGTTATATTGTACAATTCATTCATGATGCTACTGAAAATTATTATGAGAGAGGATCATATGCTTTGTCGGAGTCTACCCCAATGTAGCTCTTTTCCGCCATTACTTTACGCCCCGAGTCGAGTCTGGGTCTCCTCTGTCCGGCGGAATTTCTTGGATCTTCAGGCTCCATAGGAAAGAGGCTTACTTGACTGGGGAGCTTTGCGGCAAGTGGGAAGAGTGGAGGGCCAACTGGTGCTGGATCATGGAAGATGACCCACAACAGTTCACTTCCCGGCGCCAAGTTGCAGTAGTGTGCGGCAATGACTGGAGTGACCTGGCCCCTGAGGACGACAAGCTGAAGATAGCCACCACTAGGATTCTTCGCCTCCGGCAAGCCAGGCTCACTGTAGGTGCCGTTGGGGCAGACTTTCTTCGCCGCCGCATCGCTCCTTTGCAGGAGAGGAAAAGGCCTGCTTAAGAGTTTGATAACGCGGCAGACATCATGAGGCTGCGCCCAGGCCTCAACTACAACTTCACTGTCATGGAGCTCAACGCAATGCTCCAAGCGCTATTCAAGTACGACCCCAACCATCCAGAGTGGTTTGCGTTGCCACAAGGCGTAGTTCCGTTGTGCAACAGCGCGTCGCTCAGCGCCATCCGGGCGGCGATGCCGTGGTGTGACTCCCACGGGATCGACCCCACTTGGCGGGAACCTTCTGACGAAGCCGTGCAAACGTTCTTCGACAACCTGGTGGAGCTGCCAATCAAACCCGACGAGAAGAGGGGCCTTACTGGCGACACCACCGATCAGGAGATGGCGTACATTGCCACCAGGTTGGAGGAGGGAGCTGCAGCCAGGGCTGCGGGTGAGTATGGGTATACTTTGGAGGAGGCGGATGCAGCGGAGGCGGTAAGTCCGGCCGAGGAAGAAGAGCTCCTCAAAGTGGCAAAGCTTGCCGGGCAACCTGCCGGGACAAGCGAGGCCGCCGAGCAAGGAACAGAGTCGAGCGGGCCCGCCGAGCAGGGCGTCGGATCAAGCGATCTTTCTGCTTAGGCGGGTCGCTGAATCTCGACTCCTCTTCTTCGTCCTTAGGTAGTTCACCGCCGCCGGCAAGTCCTCCAGCTCAAGCGAGGAAGCGCCTTCGCAAAGCCGCAGACGTGGCGGGGCGGTCGGCGGGCCAGCAGCCGCAGAGCCGCTCGACACGCGCCACCACGATCGGCAAGGCGGTCAAGGGAGCGCCTCGTGCTTCCACGGAAATCGGAGGAAGATCTTCCTGCGCCGGCTCTACTGCTCCTTCCGCCCCTCATGCCTCGGCGACAACCGGAGCGGGGTCTTCTCACACCACTGCCCCAGCTCCCGCCAAGCGGCCGATGGAGCCCACTCCTCCAGCTCCTCGCCCCGGGACGCGCGAGGCGGACTTCGATTTTTCGGCGCTCAGCTCCGACGACGAGGAGGAGGAAGAGTAAGTCTTCGCGGTTCTTCTTACTCGTTGGTTTTCTGTTGATTCTTGTCTTGCACTTCTTCGCCTGATTCCGATCCTGTTTTTCTTCCAGGACCCTGGCCCAGAGGGCGGCGAAGAGGGCCAAAGTCCCAGTAATCGTCATTGAGGACGAGCCCGCCGCCGCAGCAGGGGGTGCGCCGGCGTCAAGCTTGCCGGACCAGGCAGCTGCTCTCCAGAGCAGCCCCCCAGCGCAGCCCCCGGCGTAAGTCTTCTGTCCACTCTCCGCTTGTCAGGCGCGCGTGGGCTTCTTATCCTTGTTAACGTTTTGTTTGTTCGTTGACTTGCGCAGAAGCAGAGCAGCAGCCTCAGGAGCGCCAAGAGATTGCTCCCGACGAGCCGCACGTCTCGACCTCTCCGACAAGGAGGAGCTCCCCGGCGAGGGAGGATACTCCGCCAAGGGCGAGTACTCCGCCAAGGGCGAATACCCCGCCAAGGGCGAGCACTCCGCCAAGGGAAGGCACTCCGCCAAGGGAAGGCGCCAGCGGCCCTCCGCCGGCGGGGGCTACCACCACGCCGCCGAGGGAGAACTCCCCGGCAAGGAACCCCATCGAAGAAGAGGCCCGCGCAGGTAACCCTTGTACTTTTCTTCTCTTGAATTTCTCTTTTTGGATATTTGCTTGATAGTTCTTCTTTCTTATTCTTTTCTTGTCTCCAGATCCGTCCACCGCAGAGCCGATGGAGACGGAGGCCGCCATCGAGGAGGACGCGCGCGGCAACACTGGTGATGCCGCGGCTACTGAAGGGACGGTCGGTGCTGACGAGCCTGCCACCGGCGAGGACGCCGAGGCCACCGACGCAGCAGCTGAGGAGGGGACCGGCAGTCACACTGACAGCCCTGAGGCCGCAGGAGCGTCAGACGCTGCGCCGACTGCCGACCCCGCTGCTGTCGCGGCCGAAACAGGCGCCTACCTGGAGGCCGGCAACGGAGTTTTCATCCAGTTCCCGTGGGTGTCCACGTCAAGGGCGCCCGCGGAGGGAGAGGTCTTCGACGGGGAGGTCCTCGCGTCCGCCGGGCTGAAGCTCGTCGACGCGCCCGACAGCAGTAGCGAGCCCGAAGAGGAGCGGCTTCTGCGGAGGCTTCTGGCCCTGTACCGCGCCAGGCTGGCCAAGTTGGAGTCCCGAGAGGCTCTGGCCGCCAAGGCGGGTACTGACTTGGAGAAGCGCGGTGAAGAGCTCCGGGCCGCCAACCAGGCGGCTCTCCGATCCTTGGCGGAGGAGCGAGAGCAACTGGCCGAGGTGCATCAGGCGTTTATTCTTGAGAAGGCCGAAGCAGAGGAGCAGCAACGGCTCGCCGCCGAGGAGCTGTCCCGGCGAGAGGGTGAACTAACGCAGCGGAAGGTCGACCTCGATAGCCACGAGGACGACCTTGTCGCGCGTGAATAGTCCCTCGGCGGAGCTCTGCAGGAAGCGAAGGACGCCGCTGCAGCTGCAGAGACCGCCAAGAGAGACTTGGAGGCGAGGGTGGCGCAACTGGAGGTCCACTTGAAGACGAGCGAAGAGAAGGTTGCCGCACTTGTATCGGAGAGGGAGAAGGACGCCCACAGCCACTCCGAGCTGCAGGTCCGCCTCTCCGACAAGGGCAAGGAGCTTGCCGTCGCCAAGGACTCCATCGCCGATCTAGAGTTGAAACTTTCCACCCTCACCGCATCACTCGACGGTGCCAGAGAGCGGGAGACGAAGCTGAAGGAGGATCTCAGGGGCGAGAGGGCACTGTTGGAGAGTGCCGCTATCTCCCAAAACAACTTCAGGCAAACCGACGAGCTCTGGACGGAGGGTCTTGTCCTTGCCGCTACCAACATCGACAAGAGCTGGAACTGCTGGGGGCGGAGTATTTCGGGTACTCCACCGACGAGAATCTCCACCCCAGCGCCAAGCTTACCTTGTTCCTCCAGGGCGTGGGGACGGCCCTCCAGCAGCTCCGGGAAAATATTCCCACGCAGCTGGCGAACGAGGCGTCCAGGCTTTGCACGGGCGTCTTGGAGAAGGTGCTGATGAAGATAGTCTTCCGCAACCCAGGACTCAATCTCAATAACGTCCTCAGGACCTTGCCACCCGACGCCGACCAGGAGGCGCTCAAGGCCCTTGTCGCACCTATCGTGGCCAAGGTGGGCAAGATCAAGAGAGTCGAGGGCGACCGCGCGGATTAGGCTATTTTTCTTTCTGCTCCCCTTGTCGCTGCCAACCATGTTATGAACAATAGTTTATTAGAACAGCGACAAGTCATTTTGTAACATAACTTTATTTTGGGTAGTTAATCCAGTGTTATTTCCTTTACTTGACTTTTTCGCTTTGTATGCTTTTACCCTACGCTTTTAGGGAACTTGCCGGCGAAGGGACCTTTGTCGCTAGCGCTGAGTGCGGAACTTCAGCAGCCTGCTGGCAATGCCGTTGCCGACAAGAAACCTTGTCGCAGCTAGTCGCATCACACTTAGGTTGTTGAGCGAACTCGAAAACGAAGTAAGGGCGCGACACTTGTCGCAGCACGCTTAAGCCGTTGAGCGTGCTCGAAACAAAGTAAGGGCGCGGCTAGCCATGAGTTGGTTCCTCCGCGCACACGTTTTCCATACAAAGTGCGGTCGTTCAAGGAAGATAACTTTAAAATTTAAAAATTTGAATGCTCAAACTTTGGCGACTTAGCTTTTGTGTGTCGTTTGCTTCCCGGCAAAGGCAATGCTTTCTCGAACGGCACTTGGTCCATACCACTGTCTCCTTCCCCCCGGCAAACTTGTGCGCGAGGAAAACTTCTTCTGCTTGAGAGAAAAGAAAAAGGGAGGAAACATAGATATGGAGCCTTGCGGCTTGTTTTTACTTAACGGGGGTGCGTGCTGCACAAAGTGTCAGATAATGCATGCAAGAAAAACGAAAAGGCATGAAACGACAAGTTGTGCGAGGCACATAAGTTTTACTGATGCACGGGGTCTGCGCCCGGCTTTGTACAAAGGTTTACATGCAACAGCGGCAAGACTTGTACAAAAAGTGGTTGCCGGAGTGGACCACGGCAACTGCGCCTTATGGGTAAAACTTGCGAAGGTGCTCAATGTTCCAGGAGTTGCTCACCGGTAAGCCCTCTTCGGTCTCAAGGCGGACAGCGCCGGGTCTTGTGACTTGTCTCACCCGATAAGGGCCTTCCCACTTCGGCGTCAACTTGTTGGAATTCTTGGCGGACTGAACGCGCCGAAGAACATGGTCGCCTTCCTCAAGACTTCTGGCTTTAACTTTGTGGCTATGGTAGCAGCGCAAAGCTTGCTGGTATCGAGCAGCTCGTACAGCAGCCTGAAGACGGTCCTCCTCAAGGAGCAGTGCGTCATCTTGCCGCAGCTGCTCTTGCTCGAGCTCATCGTAAGAGAGCACTCGAGGCGGCCCGTATATGAGTTCCATGGGGAGAACTGCCTCTGCTCCATAGACAAGAGCAAAGGGTGTCTGTCCAGTGGCTCGATTTGGTGTCGTCCTGATTGACCAAAGAGCCGCCGGCAACTCTTCAATCCAGTTTCTTCCGCATTTGTGCAGCCTGTCAAAAGTTCTCGTCTTGAGTCCGTGCAGCACTTCAGCGTTTGCCCTCTCCGCTTGACCGTTGCTCCTCGGGTGAGCAACAGAAGCGAAGTAGACCTTGGCGCCAAGGTCTTGGACGTATTGCATGAAGGTGCGACTTGTGAATTGTGTGCCATTGTCGGTGATGATCCTGTTAGGGATTCCGAAACGGCAAACAATTGACCTGAAGAACTTGACTGCTGATTGTGCGGTCACCTTTCTCACTGGTTCCACTTCCGGCCACTTTGTGAACTTGTCGATGGCGATGTACAAGTACTCAAAGCCCCCGGCTGCGCGGGAAAAGGGGCCGAGGATGTCGAGCCCCCAGACCGAAAATGGCCAGGACAAAGGAATCGTCTGGAGAGCTTGAGCTGGCTGATGTATCTTCCTGGCATGGAACTGGCACGCTTCACACTTGGTTACTTGTGCAGTTGCATCCTGGAGGGCTTCTGGCCAAAAGAAACCTTGCCGAAACGCCTTGCCGGCAAGTGCTCTTGCGCCAATGTGGTGACCACATATGCCTCCATGTATCTCTGCCAACAGCTTTTGCCCATCTTCCCGGGGAATGCACTTCAATTTGACACCGTTGAGTCTTCTTCTGTACAGTTCATCGCCGACAAACTGATACATACTTGACTGCCGGGTTATTCTTTCTGCTTCTTCTAGCTCTTCGGGAAGTTCTCCTGTTTGAAGGAAACGGACTATCTGCTGTGCCCATGCCGGAGCCTGAGGCTCAACAATAAGGACTAAAGGCATCAGTGCTGCTGCGGGAATGTCAGCTTCTACGGCAAGAACCTGTGGCTCCGCCGGAGCCTGACGTTCCCCGGCAAGCTTGCCGGGGCAAAACTTGTTGGGAACGCCTGGTTCAACTGTACAAACTCTAGGGTCTGCAGGAGCAGACTGTTCCTCAGCAACTTTATCGTTGACCTTGGGGACCTTGTTGGCGGCAGCTTCAGGAAGTTCTGCCGGCAAGTAGTCACCGGAAATCAACTTTCTCTTCTTACTTTGTCCAGCCGATGGTGTAACGGATGGTTGAGTTAACTTGAGCACAAAGATCCCTGGTTCCACAGGTAGCTTTAGTGCAGCACACTTTGACAGGCTGTCTGCGATGTCGTTTTGAGCTCTTGGAACGTGCTCCATCTGTAGGCCTTCAAAGTGCTCTTCAAGCTTTCTCACTTCATTGACGTAAGCTTCCATCAGCGGACTCTGGTAGCTCTTGTTCACTTGGCGGACGACCAACAGCGAATCACCCCGCACAATCAGCTTCTTGATCCCAAGTTCTGCTGCGATTTTGAGGCCGGCAAGCAAACCTTCATACTCTGTAGTATTGTTCGTTGCTTGCTCCTTGGGAAAGTGCATCTGGACGACGTACTTGAGGTGCTCGCCGGTGGGTGCGACAAGCAGCACACCAGCGCCGGTGCCTTGCAGCGAGAAGGCACCATCAAAGTACATTATCCATTCTTTGCTTGCTTCTTTGACGGGGATGCTTGTCTCTGGAATTTCTTTGTCTGGAGTTGGTGTCCATTCTGCTATGAATTCTGCCAATGCTCTGCTCTGAATAGTTGAAGTACTTTCAAACTTGATGCCGAAGCTTGACAGTTCCAGTGCCCACTCGACAATACTGCCTGTCGCTTCTAGATTTTGCAGTATCCTTTTGAGCGGAAAACGAGTGACCACAGTTATCTCATGTGCTTGGAAGTAATGGCGCAGCTTTCTCGAGGCCATGAGGAGGCCGAAAAGCAGCTTCTGCACCCCAGAGTATCTTGACCTAGCCCCCAGCAAGAGGGAACTGACAAAATAAACTGGGCGCTGCACCATCTTCTTCCGCACCTCTTCTTGCATCTACGCAGACCCATCCTTGTCGGGGCCAGAGCTTGTCGGGGAAGCCCCCTGCTTGTCGCTGGATAAGCTTGCCGGGGCTGTGGGCTCCTCATCTGCCTCCCTTTCCGCTACCAACGCAGCACTAACCACTTGATTGGTTGCTGCTAAGTACAGCAGCAACTTCTCTTGTGGCCTAGGTGCGACAAGTATTGGAGTGGAGGACAGGTACATTTTCAAATCTTGCAGCGCTGCCTCCGCTTCCGGAGTCCATTTCATTGGAGCCGCCTTTTTCAAGATTTTGAAAAACGGCAGGGCGCGTTCTGCGGACTTAGAAATGAACCTGCTGAGAGCAGCCACGCAGCCGGAAAGCCTTCGTACATCCTTGACGCGCTTCGGAGCTTCGATCTGCTCAATGGCTTTGATCTTGTCGGGATTGGCTTCAATCCCCCTCTGGGACACAAAGAACCCGAGAAGCTTGCCGGAGGGGACTCCGAACACGCACTTCTCGGGGTTAAGCTTGAGTTGTATCTTGCGCAGATTCGCAAAGGTTTCATCTAGATCTTGAATCAGAGTATCCTTGTCCTTGCTCTTAACCACTATATCATCCATGTAAGCTTCTACATTCCTGTGTATCTGTGGCTCAAAAGCAGTGTGGACTACCCTCGCAAACTTTGAACCTGCATTATTCAATCCAAAGGGCATGCGTATGAAGCAGTAAGTGCCACATGGAGTAATGAACGCGGTCTTCTCTTCATCTTCTTCAGCCATAAATATCTGGTGGTATCCTGAATAGGCATCAAGAAACGAAAGCAACTCACATCCAGCCGTGGAGTCAACAATCTGGTCAATGCGCGGCAATGGAAATGGATCTTTGGGACAAGCTTTATTCACATCGGTGAAGTCTATACAAAGCCTGCACTTCCCGTTTGCTTTGCGCACGACAACAAGGTTGGCCAACCACGTGGGATGAAGTACACCTCTGACAAGGCCTGCCGCTTCCAGCTTCTTGATTTCTTCTGCAATAAACTCTTGGCGCTCCACCACTTTCTTTCTAACCTTCTGCTTGACGGGCCGCGCGTGAGGAAAAACGGCAAGCTTGTGCTCAATCACTTTCCTGGGAACACCGGGGATGTCAGACGGTTGCCATGCAAGCACGTCGACATTCGCCCGCAGGAAATCAACGAGCGCACTTTCCTATTTAGGATCGAGCGCGGCACTGATGGTAAAAGTACCACCAGTGCCGTCCTCCTTGGCGGACACCTTCTCGGTTGTGGGTGGAGCTGCCATCGCCTTCTTGCACTTGCCGGTGGAGCTCGATGGTGCGTCCTCGACGGCAGCGCAGCACTCCGAGGAGGTGCGTTTGCCGGAGTGGGCCCCAGAGCTCTTGCCGGACTTGGTCTTGTTCTTCCCCCCGGGAGCTTCAACGGCAAGTGTCTTGCTATCTGTTGCTGCTGCTGCATCCCGGTAAATCTTGTCGCCGGGGATAGAGATAAGGGCATCCTTCTTGTCGCCGGGGATAGAGATGACGCTTATCGGGCCTGGCATCTTGAGCATGTTGTAGGCATAATGAGAGGCTGCCATGAACTTGGCAAGCGCCGGACGGCCAAGTATCCCATTGTAAGGCAATGGGATATCGGCAACGTCAAAGGTGATCCTCTCAGTCCTGAAATTCAGCTCTCCGCCAAAAGTCACTGGCAGTGTGATTTTCCCCTTCGGCTTGCTCCTTCCCGGGTTGATCCCTTGGAATGTGCCGGTTTCCTCGAGCTCGCTGTCGGGGATCTCGAGTTTCCGGACTACAGCGGAGGAGATCAAGTTCAGGCCGGCCCCGCCGTCAACCAACATCTTGATGACCTTGAGGTTGCGGATAGTTGGTGAAACCAACATCGGCAAGCACCCAACCGCAGTTGTGCGATCCGGGTGGTCCTCAATGTCGAAGATGATGGGCGTGCTGGACCACTTCAGAAGTTTGCGCGACTCGACGGGTGGCTCTGCTGCATTAACTTCCCGCAACCATTGTTTGAGTTGGCGGTGGGAAGCATGCAGAGAAGCACCGCCGTCTACGCATAAAACCTCTGTTGCCTTCTGGAACTCCTGCTCATTGTTATCTCCGTCGTCCATGTCTTCATCGTCGTCTTCGTCTTCGTCCTTGTCGCGGCCGCGGGGAGGTCTGTCTCCTTGTCGCTGCTTGGCCTTGCCGCGGCATCGTCCCCGGCCGTTGAATGGCCGCTTCTTGCCGGACTCTCCACCACCTCCCTGGGCCTTCCCCTTGTCGCGTCGCTCGTACTCAGCCTTCTGCTGTTCGACGAGGTACTCGACCCTTTTGCAATTCTGGAGGTCATGGCCCTTGGTGCGGTGGATCTTGCAGTACTGCTTGTCGGAGCCGTCCTGCTTGTCGGCGGTCGCTACAGTGGCAGTCTCCTTGCCGGAGCTGCCGGCCTAAGCTTTCTTGGCGCCAGCCTCCTTGCCGGACTGCTCGACGGCCAGTACTTCTTTGTTCTTCTTTTTCTTGTTGTTCCGCCGCCGGTTCTTCCTTGCCGGGGCGGCATCCTCACTATCTGTTCCCCCTGCTCCAGTGACCTCCCCGGGGAGTCTCCTCCCCTCTTCAGTGCGTGCGCACTTATCGGCCAGGGCATAAAGCTCACTGACGTCTCGGATCTTGCACATCGCCATTTCCTCCCTCATCCTGCGGTTGCGCACGTTCTGGTGGAACGCGCTAATTACCGCGGCAGGGTGGACGTCTGGGATGTTGTGCTGGACGCGGCTGAATCTCTGGATGTACTTTCGCAGGGACTCTCCTTCCCTCTGGGCAAGTATATGAAGATCGCTCTCCTGGCCATGAGGCTTGTGGCCACCTGTGAAGGCGCCGACAAACTGATGGCACAGGTCGGCCCAAGAAGAAATAGAGTTTTCCGGCAAGTTTATGAGCCAAGATCTGACGTTTGGCTTGAGCACTAGCGGGAAGTAGTTCGCGAGTATCTTCTCGTCTCGTCCCCCCGCAGCCTGCACCGCAATGGTGTAGATGCTGAGGAACTCTGACGGATGTGTCTTGCCGTCGTACTTCTCGGGTATGTCGGGCTTGAAGTTCTTCATGCTGGGCCATTGGACTTGCCGCAGCTCACGAATGAACGCAGGGCATCCTGCCGCGTACGGCAGGTCGCCTGGTCCCCCGGGCGCTTGCACGTCAACAGTGGGCCCAGCGCGCTGGTCGGATTGACGCCACGCTTCTCTCCGACGCTCGATGCGGGTCCGAGCGTCTTCTTGCCGTCGGTCGTCAAGGACTTGGCGCTGATCGCGGCGAGCCCGCGGATCCGATGACGCGGTGGAGTCGTCGTCGAGGTTGATCCGGCGGGTTGGTGATTTTGGCCTTCGGGGCGGGGAGTGCACGGTGGTTGCACCCCCTGCAGTCTTGTCTCCATCAGCCCGCGCCTGGCTAACTTCCCGCGGCCACGACGCTGTCGGCTGCTGCGGTGTGTCGTTGTTGGTGAAGACGATGAGGCTCTGGATAGTGGCCCTCCAGTCGTCGGCCATGTCGGCCGCCGGAGGGAAGTCGAGGAGTAGCTGAACTCGAGCTAGAGCTTCTGCTGGAGTGGCGGGGAGCGGTGGCGAGCGGTGCGAGGAGCGAGATATGCTCGGACTTCTAACTGCGTTAGAAAGAGCAGGGTCTCCTTCCCGGCGACCGCGCCTTGCTCGTGCCGGCACGTTGGCCTTGAGCGTCCCGCGAACCGCCAGTTTGGCCTTGTCCCAGCAAGCGTATGGTACTTTGGGTACCACGTCGCTGCCGGTCCGGCACCTCCTGAGAGGGGCACGGTGCATGCACGGATGCCGAGGTCTTGGAATGCGCCCGGTCGTCCGTCTTGTCCTTGGACTTGGCGGCGCCGTGAGTTTCCTCGCCGGCGTCCGTCCTCCCGCCAGCGTCTACCCCACCGACCGTTGGCTCCGGTGGCATCGGGATCGACGCGGACGGGCCTGCTATCTCTGAAGCCTTCTTCTTCGGCGGCATGTCGATGAAGTTGACGAAGTTGATGAAGTTGCTGAAGTTTTCGCTCGCGTGAACGCCGGATCAGGTTCACACAACCTCGACGCACCCCCTACCTGGCGCGCCAAAGATGTCGGGAAAACTGATCGCCCACGAACACCTATGGGACCGGAGCCCCTTTTCGGTACGGCAAGGGGGCGGAGGATGCACAAAGAGCGGATCGAGGCGTGCACGCGAGCAGTTTACCCAGGTTCGGGCCGCGCGGAGGCGTAAAACCCTACTCCTGCCTTGGTTTGTATTGTGTTCTTGGCTCGGGAGCGAGAAGAGCTACAGTGCTTATCGCTAGCAACACCGAGCGTGAGAGTGATCGATGGTCCGAACCCCTTCTACGTTGCGCAAGGGCCTCCTTTTATAGGTCAAAGGGGTCACCGACAGGTGGCAACGCAGTCGAGGGTAAAAATGTAAAAGCGGTGGTAGTTGAAACAGTGTATGCATAGTGCTCTATACCTAACTCTGACGGCAGGGGACAAGGGCATTAAATGCCCGTCGCCGTCGCCCTAAACAATGCAAAAAGCGTCCGTCAGGGCGTCTCCGTCCGCCACGACGGTAGCCTCGTCATCGCATCTTGCCACCGTGTACCCCAGGCTGCACAGCCTTCCGCCATGTGCGCCTGGAAGGGCCCCAGGGCGATGCGTGGGCGGATGCGCTGGAGCGCGCGTACCTAGTGGAGGTCTGCCGCGGCAAGCGCCTTGCCGCGGCTGCCATCTTGCCGCGCCCGTGAGCTTGTCGCTCTCCGGGCCTTGCCGGGGCGCGCGGCGCGTCACGGCAAGTTTCATGAAATGCCACATTTGGCCTTCTCGGCAAGCTCCTCTTGCCAGGGTCTTGTGCCAAAGAAGTGGTCTTGAGCCTGGGGTGGCCCTCCCGGCAAGCTCCTCTTGCCGGGGCCTTTTCTCTTTAACTTGAATACTTTGCTCTTGAATGGCTCTAAAGGAAACAAAGTGGTCCTTGGCGGACGCGGGGCAAGCCCTGCCACGGGACGCTGCGACTGCCCGTGCACAAGTTCGGGATACTAAGGTACCCCTACTTTAGTACACCGACACCAACATCATGCATCATTGTTTGGGCATCTCATTAACTGAGGACAAATAAAGATTTTGAAAGGAGCAATTTAACTATGCCTGAAACAAACAAGCAATTGTACTGTTGAGTTGCCAGCATGCATACATGCACGCCTCAATAGCATCCATGGCCTAACTACATTAATTGTATAAAGGAACAAGTAATGTAATATTGTTTGCCCCTATGAAGTATCTCGACTAGTATGTAATCAAGATCCTAGTAATGATAGGGAGGCCAATGATGTGAATATGCGTTTGGTTATGACATTTATGACATTGAAAACTCTACCATAGCAGGAAGCAGTTTCACACTGTTCACTACTATAAGATGTTTTAGATATTTAAAAGTAGACTACATCCGTAATGAGTGAGCAGACACATGAAAATGTGTTTACATACATCTGATTTACAAAATTTTTAGAACATCATATAGTAGTGAGCGGAGGTTTTTTAATCAATGGCCAAATGACTGGGTTACATGTGAAGAACCCTACGCAAGCACAATGTCAGACAAATAGGATGTCCTGGTAATTGTAATAAAGTGACTTACCATAACTGGTTGAACAGGCTCAGCGCTGCTCCTCCTTCTCTTGCAAGGCTCCATCCTAAAATCTTGTACTTGGAAATCCTCAATCTTATCTTCATTGCACCCCCTCTACAAGGTGACACAAACTAGTTACTAGTCTCCTTGGAACATAAATACGCATACTTTCCAGTCTGTGAACAACACGAAAGGATGAGTATATAACAAAACAACACCACATAATGAAACATGCCACATCACTTCCACACAATGAAATGAGCATTTACTATGTGTGCACTGTGTAAAAACTAGGCATAAGAAAGTGCAACTATCCCTGGGTGGTTTTGGTAATTACTAACAACATATAGCTCATTGAACTAATGCTATCTTGAGATTAATATTTCAGGAAAGTTCAATGATTGGCATGGCATGGATTTGAAATGTGGACCCCTCAAAATTCTAAGGACACATATTGGCTCAAGCTCAAGACTCTGCATTTTATATTTTAGAGATCCAAGATCACATTGAGTCCATAGGAAAGCCAATACTATTAAAAGGGGATGATGTGTTTCTTAATGGGTTTCTTGCTCAAAATGCCTAGTGATATGCTCCAAAACCCTCAACCACTTTCTCACATCCACATATGTCCCAAAGCAAAAGTCAAACTCGGCCCTACCGAAAAGTTCTATCCAGTGCCACCGAGTTCATTTGACATAGCCACTGCCACTAAACCCTAATCATTTCGGTCTCTCCGAAAGGGATCTGGGTCTTACCGAGATAGGATTGCAAACTCTCTGTTTCCCTTCGTCACATTTCGGTCTCACCAAGATGAGCGACCGGTCCCACCGAGTTCGCAATGTAAACTCTTTGTTTCCCCTTCGTAACGTGTTGGTCCAACCGAAACGAGCGAATCGGTCCCATCGAGTTTGCCTGACCAACTCTGTGTAAGCTCATTACCAAAATCGGTCCCACCGGGTTTGTGTAATTGTTCTCACCAAGATTACGTTATGCCCTAACCCTAATGAAATCGGTCCTACCGAGTTGATCATATCGGTCCCACCAAAATGCCTAACGGTCACATTATGAACTAAATCGATCCCACCGAGTTCTCTGAATCGGTCCCACCGAGTTGGTAAATTGTGTGTAATGGTTAGATTTTGTGTGGAGGCTATATATACCCCTCTACCCACTCTTCACTCATAGAGAGAGCCATCAGAACATACCTACACTTCCAACATACATGTTCTGAGAGAGAACCACCTATCAAGTGTTGAGATCAAGATATTCCATTTCTACCATATGAATCTTGATCTCTAGCCTTCCCCAAGTTGATTTTCACTCAAATCATCTTTCTACCAAATCCAAATCTGTGTGAGAGAGAGAGAGTTGAGTGTTGGGGAGACTATCATTTGAAGAATTTGAGCAAGGAGTTCATCATCGACACACCGTCTATTAGCTTTTGGAGAGTGGTGTCTCCTAGATTGGTTAGGTGTCACTTGGGAGCCTCCGACAAGATTGTGGAATAGAACCAAGGAGTTTGTATGGGCAAGGATATCGCCTACTTCGTGAAGATCTACCCTAGTGAGGCAAGTCCTTCATGGGTGATGGCCATGGTGGGATAGATAAGGTTGCTTCTTCATGGACCCTTCGTGGGTGGAGCCCTCCGTGGACTCGCGCAGCCGTTACCCTTCGTGGGTTGAAGTCTCCATCAACGTGGATGTACAATAGGACCACCTATCGGAACCATGACAAAAACATATGTGTCTACACTTGTGTTTGCTCCTCCAGACTCCTCCCTTTACCTTCATATGCAATTGTTTTCCATTCCGCTGCTATATTCTTAGAATTGCATGTGTAGGTTGATTGCTTGACTTGTGCTAAGTAGCTAAAATCTTTCAAGAATTAAAATTCGGATAAGGCTAGATTTTTATTTGGTCAAGTAGTATAATCACCCCCCTCTAGACATACTTTCGATCCTACATCATACTTTGGAACTGGATCTCCAGGTACTCTTGAAGAGCCTACTTTAGTGTACAGCCAAACCTTTATGTCACCTATGAGTTATACAAGCCCCCACTACAGCAGGCCTTAGTGTTTAAATCATTGACAAGCTCTGTTAGGTCAAGAACAACATGTAATCAAAGCAAATAGTCCTAGTATGGCTGGCTGATACAAACAAGCAATTGAATATATGTTTGAGAAAATCTTGCACAACACTAAATTACATATCAAGAAAAGAAGCATAGAAGGAGGCTTAAAGACCATCAATTGAATGACCATATTTAAGGGGCATTTAAACATCACGTGCAACGTGTGAACTAACATAAACATTGAATATCTTAGATTCTATAATGAAATGCACATGTATTAGGTTATGCCATGTATGATGCCTAAATGTACACTATAGCACGCAAAAGTGATTCATCATTGCACGCACAATTGAATTGCAGGTTAAGGGCTAGTTCTATTCCGACTTTTCAGAGCTTATTGTCAAAATAAGCCATAAAAGATGTAAAGAAGTCATTTTTGAGTTATGGGCTTGGGCTTAATTTATTTCGCTTTGGGGGGGGGTGCTCCGAGTCGAAGCTCACTAAAAGTTGAAGGGAGGGGGAATAGCGAAATGACTTTGTTGTCTGCCTATATTATACTCAGAATGCCACTCCTCACGCACCCGTCACACCTGACCCTAAATAACCCACAAGTGTAGGGGATCAGTTGTAGCCACTTTTGAAAAGTAAGAGTATCGAACGCAACGAGGAGCTAAAGGTGGAATAAATATTCCCTCAAGTTCTATCGACCACCGATACAACTCTACGCACGCTTAACGTTCGCTTTACCTAGAACATGTATGAAACTAGAAGTACTTTGTAGGTGTTGTAGGATAGGTTTGCAGGATAAATAATAGCACGTAAATGAAAGCTATGGTCTGTTTAGATAAAGAAGCAATAAAGTTAGTATAGTGAGTGTGGAAAAGTGGTGGTAGGAGTTGCGGAATTGTCCCTAAGAAATTGCCTATGTTACTAGACCGATAGCAAGTTTTTATGCGGGAGAGGCCACTTCTAGCATGTCATCCCTTAATTGGAATTCTATGCACTTATGATTGGAACTATTAGCAAGTATCTGCAACTACTAACGTTCATTAAGGTAAAACCCAACCATAGCATTAAGATATATTGGCCCCCCTTCAATCCCATATGCATCAATTTCTATTCTAGGCTGAAGCTGCTGATCACCCTTGCCCTCCAATACATAGTCCTACCAACATAAAACTAACCCTATGGTGTGATCCACACATGCGCTCATATGATGGGCACCAAAGGACAGCAACATAACCACAAACAAATTAAACCAATCATAGCAATTCACCAATCACCGATGGGACAACAAAAATCTACTCAAGCATCATAGGATGGCAACACATCATTAGATAATAATATGAAGCATAAAGCACCATGTTCAAGTAGAGGGTACATGGGATTGCGGGAGAGTGGACAGCTGAATATAGATGAGGGGAGGTGATGAAGATGTTGGTGAAGATGACGGAGGTGTTGGTGTAGATCGCCGTCACACGAGGATTCCCCCGGCGGCGTTCCGGCGCCACTAGGAGAGAGGGGAGAGAGCCCCTGATGTCTACTACACAACTTGTTCTTGTAGAATCATGTTGGGCCTCCAAGCACAGAGTTTTGTAGGACAGTAGCAAATTTCCATCAAGTGGACGACCTAAGGTTTATCAATCCGTGGGAGGTGTAGGATGAAGATGGTCTCTCTCAAACAACCCTGCAACCAAATAATAAAAAGTGTCTTGTGTCCCCAACACATCAAATACAATAAGAATTTGTATAGGTGCACTAGTTTGGCGAAGAGATGGTGATACAAGTGTGATATGGATAGTAGATATTGATTTTTGTAATAGTAACAATAAAAAATAGCAAGGTAGCAAGTGATAAAATGGAGCATAAATGGTATTGCAATGCTTAGAAACAAGGCCTAGGGTCCGTACTTTCGCTAGTGCAATCTCTCAACAATGCTAACATAGTTGGATCATATTATTATTCCTCAAAGTGAAATAAAGAATCAATCCCGAGTTCCTATTAGCAGAGAACAAAAGATAGAAATTGTTTGTAGGGTATGAAACCACCTCAAAACTATTCTTTCTGATCAGTCTATCCTAGAATTCATACTAAAATAACACACAACTATTCTTTCCTATCAATCTAACCAAGAGTTTGTACTAAAATAACACCATATGACACACATCAACCAACTCTAATGTCACCTAGATATTCCAATGTCACTACAAATTTCCATGAGTTGATTCTATGATATGCATCAAACAACTTCATGATCATAATATTCAATCCACACAAAGAACTACAACAAAGTTTCTATCAGAGAAAAGATAATAAAAACATTCATCAATCCCTATGCATAGATTACCCAAATGTCACCGGGGGAATCCACATGTTGAGTGCCATAATATACATCAAGTGAATCAATATGATACCCCATTGTCACCTCAAGTATTCATACCGCAAGACATACATCATGTTTTCTCAAATCTGAACATTCAATCCGACATGACAAAACTTCAAAGGGTAAAGATTCAATTCATCACAACAAGAGTAGAGAGGGGAGAAACATCATATGATCCATCTATGTTAACAAATCCCATGATATATCAAGATTGTGACATCTTGAGATCAAGATCGAGAGAGAGAGATAGAGAGAGAGAGAGAGAGAGAGAGAGAGAGAGAGAGAGAGTGAGAGAGAGAGAGAGAGAGAGATTAAACACATAGCTACTGGTACAAACCATCAGCCCCGAGGGTGGACTACTCCCTCCTCATCATGGTGGCCGTCGGGATGATGAAGATGGCCACCTGTGATGGTTTCCCCTTTCGATGGAGTGCCAGAAAGGGCTATAGATTGGATCTCATGGACTACAGAGCCTTGCGGCGGTGGAACTTCTGATCTACGTTCACCCCAAGGGTTTTCGGAATATTTGGGAATTTATAGGGTAAAGAGGGGGTGCGGGAAGCCACCGAGGTGGGCACAACCCACTTGGGCACGCCAAGGGGGCCTGGCGTGCCCTGGTGGATTGTGCCCCCCTCGGGTAGCCCCCCAGATGCAGATCTGGCCCATTGGGTGTCTTCTAGCCCATAAAAAATCTCCAAAAAAATTCGCGGTGTTTGGACTCCGTTTGATATTGATTTCCTGCGATGTAAAAAACAAGCAAAAAACAGCAACTGTCACTGGGTCAATAGGTTAGTCCCAAAAAATGATATAAAGTTGTTATAAAATGATTGTAAAACATCCAAGCATGATAATAAAACAGCATGAATACTTCATAAATTATAGATACATTGGAGACGTATCAGCATCCCCAAGCTTAATTCCTACTCGTTTCGAGTAGGTAAATGATAAAAGAAACAATTTATGAAGTGTGAATGCTAGCAAAGTGCACAAGTTTGATCAATGACAATTTCAATCACTTTTCCTAGCATCATAACAATAATTCTTTCTTATAAAACTTCTCATGTTGGAGTAGCAACCAATTCACATGTTAAGGTTCAAACAACGAATTCTCTTGAAACTCGACAACCTATGTTCTCAGTCACCAAGCAATTGTAATTCAACTAATTCAGCAGTGTTTAAGTAAGATCTCCACATATTCAACCATCATATAGTCTTCTATGATTGCCAACACTCACCGCATACACATGAGCAAAACGTTTCAACCAGACACACAGAAAGTTAGGGGCTTGTAATTTCGCGTCCCAACGTATTCACCTTTGGGTGATGTCCACAATAATAACTCATGCTACCCATATTCAGCTAGACATATGTGCCTAGATCTTTCCTCACCACATGATGCTTGCCAAAGGAGAAAAATAAAAAATTAATAGAGAGAAAAGCTTTGACTCTTTGCATAAAAGTAAATACTGAAAAGTAAAAGATAGGCCCTTCGTAGAGGGAAGCAGAGGTTGCCATGCGCTTATTTGTTTGTATGATCAATCCCTTAGTGCAAAAGAACGTCATGTTGTATTGCCCCTTATGATAGGAACCTTTATTATGCAGTATGTCGCTTTTATTATTTGCCATCACAAGTTCGTACAACGCTCAATTTTCTCTTACACTAAATGATCTAACACTTTTAGAAGCAATTTTTATTGCCTTATTGCACCGATGACAACCTACTTGAAGTATCTTTCTCAATCCTTAGGTAGGTATGGTGGACTCTTGAAGATAAGATTTGGGTTTAAGGGGTTTTGGATGCACAAGTAGTATATCTACTTGGTGCGAAATTTTTGGCTAGCAAAGATAGGGGGCAAGCACCACATGTTGAAGGATCTACGACAATATAAATTCTATGTGAATATGAACAAACGTAAACCATTACATTGTCTTCCTTGTCCAATGTCAACAATTTTGGCATATAATATTTTGATGGGGGTTCACAATCACAAAAGATTTCCAAGATAGTGTATTTGCATGTGAAAGTTCTCTTCATTATACTAATTATTCGTGAATTGCTTGTATGACCAATATTGTGATTGTCAAGCCTCAAAATATTTCACTTTCTAAACCCAATGTGAAGCTACCACTTTGCATGATATGATTTCAACTTCATGACATTCAATTTATTCAAGAATTTACTCATATGATATAAGTGAAGCACATGAGTAAATGACAAGCTAGGCCAAAAAGATATAAATGAAGATCATGAGCAAAATATTTCTTTCTCTCAAATTAATTTAAGTCAAGAAAGAGAGAATTTCTTCAAAAATACTAAAGCACAACGTGCTCAAAAAGATATAAGTGAAGAACTAGAGCAACGGTGCCAGAGAAGAGCTTCGTTGACGGGATGTGAATACCGCTTATCTAGCCTCTCTGGCAACTATTTGGGGGCTCTATTTTATTTAAAAACTTTTAGATCTAAGTATTTTATTGAAACATCAAGCAAAAAAAATGACATTTCAAGAATAACACATCTCATGTGAAGAAGCAAAAACTTAGGATCAACCGATACTAACCGATAATTTTTCAGGAAGAAAGGTGGTATGCCTATAGGGGCATCCCCAAGATTAGGTGCTTGAGAATTCTTGAAATATCATCTTGGGGTGCTTTGGGCATCCCCAAGCTTGAGCTTTTGTGTCTCCATAATTCTTCTCATATTACCGTTTTCCTAAATCTCAAAAGCTTCATACACACAAAACTCACTAAGAACTCGTGAGATAAGTTAGTATAAACAAATGCAAAAACCTTATCATTCTCTACCGTAGAAAATCACTAAAATTATTATTCAACATTGAATACTAAATGCCTCGTGGGCGAATCTTTGCTCTTGTAGCCCCCGGCAACACTGGCTTGCCGGGGCCTTGATGTTGATCTGTTCCTCTTTCTCCTCCCCATGTGGCCTCGGCAAGGATGTCTGTGCGTCCTGTGAACCAAAGGAGATAGAGGAAAGACAAAGAGACGCAAACTCGACCTCTAAGCTAGGGGTTAGCCGCTGCTAAGCACTATCAACTCTAACCAAGGACGAGACTCGACTCAGCATGCATGCTATAACTTAGGGCGCCAGCGCTTCATTTATTTATGCTCAGGGTCTGCGCCTGGATTTGTACAAAGGGTTACATGCCTTGTCGGCAAGGCTTGTACAAAAGGGTGGCTTGCTGGGGGGCCCGGCAAGCTGCGCCTTATGGGTAAAACTTGCGAAGATGCTCAATGTTCCAGGAATTGCTCACCGGAATGGCATTTTCGGTCTCCAGGCGGACTGCGCCAGGCCTGGTGACTCGTATTACCCGATAAGGTTCTTCCCGCTTCGGCATCAACTTGTTCGTATTCCTGGCTGATTGAACGCGCTGGAGAACAAGGTCGCCTTCCTCAAAGCTTCGGGCATGGACCTTGCGGCTATGGTAGCGGCACAAGGCTTGCTGGTAGCGTGCTGCTCTCACAGCCGCCCGAAGACGATCTTCCTCAAGGAGCGTTGCGTCCTCTTGCCGCAGTTGCTCTTGCTCAAGCTCATCATAAGCGAGCACTCGAGGTGACCCGTATATGAGTTCAGTGGGGAGAACTGCTTCCGCCCCGTATATCAGGGCAAAGGGTGTCTGGCCGGTGGCTCGATTTGGCGTCATTCTGATTGACCAAAGAACCGCCGGCAACTCATCAATCCAGCGCCTCCCGCTCTTGTGCAGCCTGTCAAAGGTCTTTGTCCTTAACCCTCGCAACACTTCAGCGTTTGTCCTCTCAGTTTGACCATTGCTTCGGGGGTGAGCAACGGAAGCGAAACAAACTCTACTGCCGAGGTCTTGGGTATATTGCATGAAGGTGCGGCTCGTGAACTGCGTGCCGTTGTCGGCGATGATCCTGTTGGGTACACCAAAACGGCACACAAGTCCCTTGAAGAACTTGACGGCTGACTGAGCTATGACCATCCTCACTTCCTCCACCTCTGGCCACTTTGTGAACTTGTCGATTGCAACGTACAAGTACTCAAAGCCCCCGACAGCGCGGGGGAAAGGGACCAGTATGTCGAGCCCCCAGACCGAGAAGGGCCAGGAGAGAGGAATGGTTTGAAGGGCTTGAGCTGGTTGATGAAGTTTCTTTGAATGGAACTGGCACGCTTCACACCTGGTGACCAGTGCCGTTGCATCCTGGAGGGCAGTGGGCCAGAAGAAGCCTTGCCGGAACGCCTTGCCGGCAAGGGCCCTTGACCCTATGTGGGATCCACATATGCCTCCATGTATCTCTACCAACAGCTCCAGTCCTTCCTCTCGAGGAATGCACTTCAATTTCACGCCGTTCGGTCTCTTTCTGTACAGGACGTCATCGACGAACTGGTACATAGCAGACCGACGGGCTACTTTCTCTGCTTCTTCCTGCTCCTCAGGAAGTTCCCCAGTCTGGAGGAATCGGACGGTATGCTGCGCCCACGCTGGAGCCTGGGGCTCGACGGTGAGGACCAAAGGCATTTCCTCCGCCAAGGGAGCGGCTGTCTCGACGGCAAAATCTTGACGCTCCGCCGGAGCTAGCCGTCCTGCGGCGGGCTCAGTGTCTCCGGCAACATCCTTGCCGATGGCTCCGGGGAGCTCAGCGGGAAAGTACTTGCCGGGCCCTGATTTCCTCCTCTTGTTCTGCTCTGTTGATGGATCAATGGATGGCTGAGAAAGCTGAAGCACAAAGGTACCTTGTTCCACAGGTAGCTTGAGGGTAGCGCGCTTTGACAGGTAATCGGCTATGTCGTTATCTGCTCGAGGAACGTGCTCCACCTGTATACCATCAAAGCGCTCTTCCAACTTTCTCACTTCATCGACGTAGGCCTTCATCAACGGGCTCTGGTAATCCTTGTTGACTTGTTTGATGACAAGCTGGGAGTCGCCCCTGACAATGAGCTTCTTGATTCCGAGGTCTGCCACGATCCTGAGACCAGCAAGCAGCCCCTCGTACTCAGCAGTGTTGTTCGTTGATACCTCCCTGGGGAAGTGCATCTCGACCACGTACTTGAGGTGCTCTCCAGTGGGCGCGACCAGCAGTACGCCAGCCCCGGCGCCCTGCAAGGAGAAAGCCCCATCAAAGTACATGATCCAGTTGCAACTCGCCTCTTTGCTGGGGAGACCGTTTCTTGGACTTCTTCATCAAGCGTTGCGGTCCATTCTGCGACGAACTCTGCCAGGACTCAGCTCTGAATCATCGAGGTACTTTCAAACTTGAGGCCAAAGCTGGACAGCTCCAGTGCCCACTCTACAATTCTTCCAGTTGCATCTGGATTGTGCAATATCCGTTGTAGAGGGAGGCGAGTGACGACAGTGATCTCGTGCGCCTGGAAGTAGTGACGCAGCTACCTCGAGGCCATAAGAAGGCCGAAGAGCAATTTCTGCACACCGGAGTACCTTGACCTAGCCCCCTGTAAGAGGGATCTAACAAAGTAGACTGGGTGCTGCATCATTTTCTTCTTTGGCTGCACTCCAACCGACTGTGTCGCCTCTGTACCAGTGGCATCAGGCTCCGTCGCTGCTATCACCTCATCATGAATTTCTCTCTGCGCCACTAGCGCGGCGCTGACCACCTGGTTTGTTGCCACTAAGTATAGCATCAACGGTTCTTGTGGTCTAGGCGCAACTAGTATTGGCGTGGAGGAAAGATACCTCTTCAACTCTTGTAATGCTGCTTCAGCTTCTGGCGTCCATTCCATTGGGACCGCCTTTTTCAAAATCTTGAAAAAGAGAAGGGCGCGCTCGGCAGACTTGGAAATGAATCAGCTCATGGCGGCAACGCAGCCAGCAAGCCGACGCACATCCTTGACCCGTTTGGGTGCTCCAATCTTCTCTATAGCTTTGATCTTGTCCGTATTGGCCTCTATCCCACGCTGCGACACAAAGAACCCGAGAAGCTTGCCGGACGGGACGCCGAAGACGCACTTCTCAGGGTTCAGCTTGAGGTTGATCTTGCGTAGGTTGACAAATGTTTCTTGTAAATTCGGTATAAGGGTCGCCCTGTTCTTGGTTTTGACCACTATATCATCCATATAAGCCTCCATATTTCTATGGAGCTGGGGTTCAAAACCAATCTGGACTGCCCTTGCAAACGTCGAGCCAGCACTCTTCAACCCGAAAGGCATTCATACGAAACAGTACGTACCACATGGGGTGATGAATGCTGTCTTCTCTTCGTCTTCTCTTGCCATGTAGATCTGGTGGTAGCCGGAGTAGGCATCGAGGAATGACAGCACGTCACACCTAGCCGTGGAGTCAACAATCTGGTCGATGCGCGGCAACGGGAAGGGGTCCTTGGGACAAGCTTTATTGATATCTGTGTAATCAATACACAGCCTCCACTTCACATTTGCCTTGCGCACTACCACTGGATTGGCCAACCACGTTGGATGGAGCACTCCTCTTACCAAACCCGCAACTTCCAATTTCCGGATCTTCTCTGTGATGAACTCTTGCCGTTCCAAAGCTTGCTTCCTGACCATCTGCTTGACAGGCCGCGCATGAGGACAGACAGCAAGGTGGTGCTCAATCACCTCCCTGGGAACGCCGGGGATGTCGGATGCTTGCCATGCAAACACGTCGACATTCGCCCGCAGGAAGGTGACGAGCGCGTCTTCCTATTTGTCGTCAATGGAGGAGCTTATGGTGAAAGTCCCTCATGTGCCGTCCTCCTTGACGGAAACCTTCTTGGTTCCCGGCGGCGTGGCCCTGGACCTCTTGTTTCTGCCGGTGGAGCTCTCTAGCACATCCTCGACGGGAGCGCGACACTCCGAAGAGGTGCGCTTGCCGGAGTGGGTGTCCGAGGTATCACCGGTCTTCTTCTTTCCGGTGGAGCTCTCTGGCACGTCCTCGACGGGAGCACAGCACTCCGAAGAGGTGCACTTTCCGGAGTGGGTGTCTAAGGTCTCATCGGTCTTCTTCTTCTTCCCTCCCGGGGCTCCAGTAGCAGGAGTAAGTGCCCTCGTAGTGGCAGCTGCCGCAACTACTTGCTGGTACAGTTGGTCAGCGCAAATCAGCGCATCTTTCTCATCGGATGGGATGGTGATGATCGTCACAGGCCCTGTCATCTTCAGGGTGTTGTAGGCGTAGTGTGACGCTGCCATGAACTTGGCTAACACTGGGCGGCCAAGGATCCCGTTGTAAGGCAAGGGGATCTTGGCAACATTGAACACGATCCTTTCCGTCCTGTAGTTCAGATCACTCCCAAAAGTCACGGGCAGCGTGTCCTTCCCCTTTGGTTGGCTTCTCCCCGGGTTGACCCCCTGAAACGTGCCCGTCTCTTCGAGGTCTCCATCAGGAACTTGCAGCTTCTCGATCACGATGGGCGAGAGTAGGTTCAGACCGGCCCCGCCATCGACTAGCATCTTTGTCACCTTGAGGTTGCGTATTGTTGGTGAAACCAACAATGGCAAGCACCCGACCGCAGTAGTGCGATCAGGGTGATCCTCAGCGTCAAAGATGATAGGTGTGCTAGACCATTTTAGCGGCTTTTGGGCACCGGACGACGGTTCCACCGCTGTAATCTCACGCGCCCACTGTTTAAGTTGGCGGTGAGATGTATGCAGCGAGGCGCCGCCGTCGACGCACATGGCCTCCGTAGCCTTCTAAAATTCTTGGTCGCCGGACTCGTCGTCCCCCTCGTGATCGTCATCTTCGGGCCTTCTGTCACGGCCCCGGGCGGGCCTCTCCTGCTGTTTATCCTTGCCGCGACGGCCTGTTTGGCCGTCACGCTTCTTGCCGGATCCTTCAGCACCATCCTGGCCCTTCTCCTTGTCCCGCCTCTCATATTCAGCTCTCTGCTTTTCAGCAAGGATCTCAACCTGTCGGCAGTCCTGGAGATCACGGCCCTTGGTGCGATGGATCTTGCAGTATCGCTTGCCGGAGTTTCCTGGCCTCTCGGCAGCCGCCAAGGCCTGGCAGGCGACACACCCGGCAATTTCCTTGCCGGGGTCACCCACCTTGGTTTTCTTGGCGGAGCCGATGTCATCAGATCCCTCGACGGCAAGCACGGCTTTTCCCTTGCGCTTCCTATTACAGTTCCGGCCTTTCTTCGCCGGGGCGGTAGTATCGTCATCCGAAGAGTCGGTTTCCGCGTCGGCATCTTCGTCGGGGTACTTCCTTCCCTCTTCAGCCCGGGCACATCTGTCAGCAAGAACATAGAGCTCTGCCACATCTTTCACCTTGGTCATCGCCAGTTCTTCACGCATCTTGCGGTTACGCACGTTCTGATGGAACGCGCTGATGATCCAGCTTGCCCTGTGTATGATGTTTCATCTCAAAATCAAGATGATGTCAGCAATGGCGTGGTGAGCGACCTTACCCTGGAGCATGAAGTTGATTATTATGTAGGTATGCCTATCAATGTTCTCTCATGCTGATGATTCTAAAGCAGTTAAATGGAATAAGAAATGTATGTATCGACAAAACTATATTGAAATGCCCGCTAAAGATAAAATCTGTTTGATTGACTCTTGGACAATATCAATTTTTAGAATGAAAAAACAAGATTTATTATTATTATTATCATTAAGAAAAAAGAATATAACTAAAATGGAATTGGCAATAAAAAATTTATAGCTATTGATACACGTATCATGCATTTTAGTATGGCACTCGCCTCTTGTTTACAGAATGAAGGTCGTACACTTTGCAAAAATTAGTTTATCATTTAGTTCTTGTTCATCATTGGTATGTTCTAGTAGAAGATGTACTTTTCTGAAGCAAGTACCATCTTATTGGAAAAGTACAGTCAATACTGATTACTGAAGCTTATCTTCCAACTTTCTGTTGTACCTCTGCAATACATGACCAACTTTTTATGCTTCAACTCCTTTTCAAATTTTAGAGCGACAACCATTCATGCACATTTTTTGGCTTGGGCCTACGAGGAATGTATGTATTGTCTTTAAAATTTCTTGTGTTGGTGTTTTCATGTACTTAATTATGTGATGGTGATGATTATAAACATCTCACTTATAGGAATAGTGACCATGATGGACTTTCACATCCAGGTTCAGCTGCCACCCACATAAGTGTGGCTATGATGGAAGATGACACGTAAATGTTCATGCCACTCTACGCTATTTGCATCAAGCACTATTATTAGTAGTCATAGAAGCTGGCACTTACAAGGGTACCCACCTTCTATGATGGATATTTTTGCTGTAGAACTTGTACTAATTGGATGTGACAATATGTATTATCCATGTAAGAATCAATTCATTCTTATTTTGTGAGTAGTATTTAATTATTAATTTGATTATTAGAATTTTACATGTTGGTTTTTCAGGATCATGCCGGTGCCTTCTAGAGATTATGGTGCTTTGCTAACTGATGGTGATTCTTTGTACTCGTCAAGAAAAAGTTCAGGATAACAATCGTTAGTTAGTAGTTACCGGACAATGTGTGTGAACTCATGAAAATGGCCACACAGGGATGCAAAGAGGTGCTTTAGAAGGCAAGTTCGTAACAAGCAGGCCTTAGGAGGGCTGCCATTGGCAGGCCCCAGCCACTAGTAATCATCATAAGTAGCAAGTTTGTTCTCATCATAGATAGGAAGCATGCAATCATCATAGCAAATTTGATCATCCAAAGTAGGGGGACCAAAAAGATCATCGTCATTAAGCATAATATCTCCAAGCTTGGGACAAACATTAATTTGAGCAAATAAATTCTCAAACATGTCATTCTCATCAAACATAGCATTCCCAAGCTTGTGGCTTGGCATATCACAAGCGTAATCACTCGCATCATTAATAGTATGAATAGCACCAACGGTGTAACAATTGCTATCATCATAATTTCACAAGTTTGTGCCAAAAAGATTTCCAAGATTATAAGATGTATCATTATCTTCCCAATCATAATCAATGTAACAAGCAATAGGCATAACAAAATCATCATCCATCGTTGGTGTATTTGGATCGACACCAATGGGATCACAAGAATCCATACTACGGTTGTGGGGCGCGGGGTTGAGAGAAGAGCGGATCTAACAGTTAGCACACGGTTCCTTTACCCAGGTTCGGGCCGCAAAGATTAGTAAAACCCTACTCCTGCTTTGGTGGATTATATGTTCGTGTTCTTCAGCTAGTGACGAGCTCCAAAAGTCGAGTCGTGAGGAGTTCTAAAAAGCAGAATCCTTCTCCTAGTCGCCTTGGGCCTCCTTTTATAGGAAAAAGGGGTTGCCACAATGGCACACAGGAGGTGCAGGAGTTCGTGGCCACGCGGTCCTCCGTTCGGGTACGTGTGCTTCGTGTTCCTCTGTTTTTTATTCCTTCAATTTCTTTTGTGGGGGCGCGCCAGCGCACCCACTGGGTGTAGTCCCCGAGTTCCGAGCCGGCTGCTGAGCAGGCGGCTTGGAACTCCGGAGTGTGCGTCGTGGGCTGATTTTGCGTCTTGCTGTAGGAGTACCACAACCTCCGTGTGGCCTCCTACAACGCCCAGCGCCAGGAGATGGCGCAGCTGCAAGCTGCCTTGGCAGACAGCCGAGGTGAGTGCCTCCTCTTCTCCTTGCGGGGGCGCGTCAGCGCACCCGCTGGGTGTAGTCCCCGAGTTCCGAGCCGGCTGCTGAGCAGGCGGCCTGGAACTCCAAGGTTATCTTTTTGCCGCTGACATTTGTTGTTTTTCTTCCTCCCTTGCCAGCGGTCGCAGCCGACCTCCGCAATTAGCTAGGCGAGGCCCAGTCCGAGCTGGCTGCTAAGGAGCGGGAGCGTGGTCTTGCCACTGAGGACCGCAACTGCATGGCCAAGGAGCTGGCGGACCAGGCGGTGGCCCACAAGGTCGAGCTTGGGAAGATGTCAGACGCTGAGACACTTCTGTGGGCCGAATTCGAGACCGAGCGCTCCAATTGTGGCGAGAAGGAGGCCGCTCTCCAAGACGGTTATGTAGCCATTGGAGACATGGTTGACGGTGAGATGTCTACCCTTTCATCTTGTATTCGCCGTTTGTAACAGCCGTCTTTCTTTTCTTCTGATCCTTCTTCTAGTTTTGGCAGAGTTCTTCCCGGGCTACTCTATGGCCGCCACCCAGGCCATCGAAGCCGAGCGTGCTGTGAGGCGCCAGGCGGGCCGGCCGAGGAGCTTCTTGCCATTCGGGTGCGTCTCCTGCCGGTCTGCCGTCTGCAGCGTGCTGGGGCCCAGGTCCTGGCCGCCCTCTGGCCAGGTGTGCCAGCACTCCGCACTCCTAGTCGGACGGCCGACTGGCTGGAGGCGGTCGACCAACGCTTCGAGGCCTGGAAGGGCTCCACAGTGAGGGCTGGCGCGCGGACCGCCCTGGAATTCGTCAAGAGCTGGTATCCTGGCCTGAGCGTTGAACAGCTGGAGACCTTCCGTGCGGAGGCCCAGCCTGAGCTGGCCGTGGTGCAGAAGGAGCTCATCCAACGCGCCGCCGCCCTTGCCGAATACACCGACACCTCCGTCTTCATCCCGGAGTTGGACGACAGGGGCCATGTGGTGCCGCCTGGCAACTTCGGGCTGGACCTGGCGGCGTCGGAGGAGCCGGACGAGGAGATCGCCTCCAGTGAAGGTGGCGAGGGGGATGAAGGAAGCGACGAGGAGGCCAGCTCCCACGAGGTGAACCCGTCAGCCAGCCGCCAGCCTGACCAGTCCTCGACGAGCGGACCAGGAGTGATGGCCCCGCCTGCCACAGGAAGCGGCCAGACCGAGACCCACTAGGTGGCCCCCCGGAAGCGGGCTCCGTCGTGCCGCCTGCCCAGCCTGCTGCGCCTTAAGTTTTTTTTCTTTTGTATCTTCTATTTCCCTGTAAGACTTGTAGGGTTAATCCGAACAATTCCACCCGCTGGGTGTATCAGTAAGTTGTTACTGCAAGGCGGCCCTTGAGGCCTTTTGGATGTAAATATTCTTTTTAATGTTGCATGGTTTTTATGCAATTGTGCCGAGTCCTAGGATTGGCCTTGCCCTAGTTTCCTTGTGGCGATTTTCTTCTTGCCGTCTCCTTTAACTGCCGCCCTGCCAGCCAGACAGCCACTCTGTGGTTCTGTGGCTGGGTCAGGGGCTTGGCTGTTTTCAGGGTGGGCAAGTATCTCGCCTTCTGGAAGGCGGCCTGGCCAAGCATAGAACCGGCTGGCCGGCTGCTTGACAGTCGGCGGCTCATGTGAGGGGCCGGCTGGCCCAATGTCTTTTTTCCTTAGCCATTTTTCATGTGGGCACCATTTCTTGCCTTTGGCTCCTGCCAGTCGGACAGCCGCGCTCTGCAAGTCTGTGACTTGATGCAGGAGAGGGCTTGGATGCCATCACATTACTTGTCTGACTATTTAAGGAGAATTTCCTAGACATAGGGCTAGGCAGCCAGTCCCCAGGCCGTCTGCTAGGCTCCGGTGCCGGACAAAGGAGTGAACAACAATCATTCACAGGCATAATTATTATCATATAGATAAAGGGTTGGGCAGTCCCCGAGAACTCCTCGGGGGTCCCATTGGTTCTCAAAATAATTTTAAGATAGAGTGACACATACTGTCTTTCAGCTATAAAAGCGGCGAAGTAGGTTTGCGTTCCATGGGTGCTCCGACTCCTTGCCTGAGTCGTCTCTCTTGCGTGCTCTTGGCTCTGGGCATCAATGAGGTAGTAGGCATCGTTGCCTAGTACCTTGCTGATGATGAACGATCCTTCCCAAGGAGCCGAGAGCTTGTGCTGGCCGGCTGTTCGCTGGATCAGCCGGAGCACAAGGTCCCCCTTGCGGAAGGAGCGTGGCTTGACTCGCCGGCTGTGATAGCGGCGGAGAACCTGCTGGTAGATGGTGGAGCAGCTGAGTGCTACCAGTCGGGCCTCCTCCAGCAGGTCCACGCCGTCTTCGCGTGCTTCTTTGGCTTCAACTTACGTATACATGGTGACGCGAGGCGAGTCAAACTCAACATCTGTTGGGATGACGGCCTCGGCCCCATACACGAGGAAGAAAGGAGTGAAGCCGATGGATTTGTTCGGAGTCGTTCTGAGACTCCAAAGGACAGACGACAATTCTTCGATCCAGCAGCCGGCTGATCGCTCCAAAGGCTCGACCAGCCGGGGCTTGATGCCGGACAGTATAAGGCCGTTGGCGCGCTCGACTTGACCGTTGGACTGTGGGTGGGCAACAGACACTAGGTCCAGTCGGATGCCCCGTGTAGCACAAAAACGGGCAAGTGCGCCTTTGGCAAAATTTGTGCCGTTGTTGGTGATGATGCTGTGTGGTATACCATACCGGACTGTGATGTCTGCGATGAATGTCACAACAGTTGGGCCATTGAGTTTCTTGATTGGTTTGGCTTCGATCCACTTGGTGAATTTATCTATTGCCACGAGTAAATGTGTCAAGCCTCCTCTAGCTGTCTTGAAAGGGCCTACCATATCCAGGCCCCAGACGGCAAATGGCCAAGTGATCGGAATAGTCTTGAGTGTAGAAGCCGGCAAGTGTTGCTTGGAACTGAAGCGCTGGCAGCCGTTGCACTTTCTCACCAAATCTTTGGCATCGTCCAAAGCAGTCGGCCAGAAGAAACCGTGGTGGAAAGCTTTGGCGACGAGGGACCTTGAGGCCGCGTGGTGGCCGCATTCCCCTTGGTGAATGTCTTTCAGGATAGCCATCCCCTTTGATGCTTCTACACAGCGCTGGAAGATGCCCGTTGTGCTTCTTCTGAGAAGCTCTTTGTTGACTATGGTGTATGCTGAGGCCCAGCGTTGAACTTGCCGTGCCAAAGTTTCTTCTGCTGGCAGCTCTCCTTTGAGTAGGAATGTGAGGATTGGCTGTGCCCAAGACGGCGCTGAGACTCCTGTTGCCTCGGCCAGGGAGACCAGGGTGGTTGGGCTGGGAGGCGGAGGGCTGGGCTGAGCCGTCTGTTGTGCATCCAAAGTACCCGAGCCGTCTGCTGGAGCCGGCGCCTCCTGGCCGCCTGCTGGAGCAGCCCCCGGGCCAAGAACCGGCACGGCTACGGGTTTTCCGTCTGCTGGAGTTGGAGTGTCGAGGCCGCCTTCTGGAGCAGTCTCTGGGCCGACTACCGAAGCTGCGAGGCCGCCTGCTCCAGGGTCGGCTGGTATGAAGATTGACTCCGACTCTTGTGAAGGCTTGATAGACTGCTTGCGCAGGCATTGAAGAGATACGCCGGCTGGTATTGCTTGGCGGGTGGAGCCGATTCGTGCCAAGGTGTCGGCTTGCATATTATCGGCTCGTGGTACGTGGAGGAACTCGCAACCATCAAAGTGTCTACTGATCTGCTGGACAAGGAAGCGATAGCTTGCCATGTTTGCGTCCTTGGCATCCCAGTCCCCAGACGACTGCTGGACAACCAAGTCTGAGTCACCATAGCACAGCACTCGGTGGATGCCAATCTCCTTGGCCATCCGGAGCCCATGGATAAGTGCCTCGTACTCGGCCACGTTGTTGGAGGCGGCAAAGTGGATCTGCAGGGTATACTTGAGCTTGTCGCCTTTGGGGGAGGTGAGGACGACGCCGGCTCTCAGGCCGGTGCGCATCTTTGACCCGTCAAAGTGCATCCGCCAATGGGTTGAGTCTGGCACATGCGGCAGGTACTGGGTTTCGGCCCAATCGACGAGGAATTCAGCCAATGCATGTGACTTGATGGTGGTGCGTGGCTGGTAGAAGATGGTGAAGGGGCCAGCTCAATGGCCCACTTGGCCACTCTTCCTGAGGCATCTTTGTTGCCCATGATTTCAGCAAGCGGGGTCGTGCAGACGACCGTGACATAATGCTCTTGGAAGTACTGCTTGAGTTTCTTGGTGGTGAAGTACATGTCGTAGCACATCTTCTGGTAATGGGGGTAGTTCTGCTTGGATGCTGACAGCACTTCGCTCAAGTAGTAGACGGGCCTCTGGACGGGCAAGGCTCTGCCGTCCTCTGGGCGCTCGACCACAATGATAGTGCTGACCACCCGGCTGTTGGTGGCTATGTAAAGGAACATGGGTTCCTTGTCTTCTGGTGCCGCCAGGACAGGCGGGGTGGACAGTAGTCGCTTGAGCTGCTGGAAAGCTTCGTCTGCCTGGTCGTTCCACTCGAAGCATGTAGTCTTCTTCATAAGTTGGTACAGGGGGAGTGCCTTTTCTCCCAGCCGGCTGATGAAACGGCTGAGGGATGCCAGGCACCCCGTGAATCTCTGGACATCCCGCACACGGGTCGGCCGTTCCATCCTCTCAATGGCCTTGATCTTCGCAGGGTTGCACTCGATGCCGCGTTCGGATACCAGGAAGCCAAGGAGCTGGCCGGCTGGTACCCCGAAGACGCATTTCTCCGGGTTTAGCTTAATCCGAAAGCGGCGCGGGTTCTCAAATGATTCTTGGAGATCCTCCAAAAGGGTTCCTCTCTTCTCCGTCTTCACCACGATATCGTCCACGTAAACGTGGGCGTTCCTGCCAAGCACCTTGAGGAGACACTTCTGCATGCAACGCTGAAAGGTGGCGTCGGCATTTCTCAAGCCGAATGTCATGGTCAGGTAGCAGAAGGCCCCAAATAGCGTGAGGAAAGCGGTCTTCAGGCGGTCGGCTGGATCAAGCTTGATTTGGTGGTACCCGGAATAAGCATCAAGGAAAGACAGCAGCTCGCATCCGGCTGTGGAGTCGATCACTTGATCTATTCACGGCAGAGCAAACGGATCTTTAGGGCAAGCTTTGTTTAGGCTGGTGTAATCAATGCACATGCGCCATTTGTTGTTCTTCTTCAGCACTAGGACTGGATTCGCAAGCCACTCGGGATAAAAGACTTCCATGATGAAGCCGGCTGCTAGCAGGCGGGCAACTTCTTTCGACTCTTCTCTTTTCTTCTGACAGGCGGCGCAGCGGCTGTCTGACAGGCTTTGCATCTTCTCTCACGTGTAGTTTGTGCTCGGCGAAGTCCGTCGGGACACCCGGCATGTCTTTGGGGGACCATGCAAAGATGTCCCGATTCTCACGGAAGAAATCGACGAGCTCGCTTTCCTATTTGCTGTCTAGGCTTGACCCTATGACAGCAAATCACTCCGGGTGAGATGAGTCCAAGGCAATCTTCTTTGTTTCCTTGGCTGGCTGGAACGAGCCTTGCGGCTCCGCCTCCCTGGGATCGGCTGGTATGGCCGGCTGCTCGCCAGCCATTGCCACCAGCCGCTCCAGACGGCGCTTTTCCTCAGCCACGACAAGGGATTCTGCCAGGCGGCTGCTGGTTGTTGCACATGTAATGGACTTCTCGTAGTTCCTAGCTATGGTGATTATTCCTTTGGGGCCCGGCATCTTCATCTTGAGGTAGGCATAATGGGGAACTGCCATGAACTTTGCAAGAGCTGACCGGCCCAAGATCATGTGATAGGGACTTTCCAGGTTCACCACTTCAAACCAGACCGGCTCCCTCTGGAAGTGCATCTTGTCACCAAACAGGACATCGACCCTGGCCTTGCCGATCGGTGAGCAAGGAAGGCCTGGCACAATGCCATGGAACACGGTCCTGGTAGGCTGAAGTTGCTTTTCTTTGATGCCCAACTTCTCCATGGTGTCACGGTACATGATGTTGATGCTGTTGCCGCCGTCTACCAGCACCCGGGAGAAATGACAGGCCCGCCTGTCAGGGAGAGAGTGGCGTCCAGGACCAAGGCATAGGCCCCTGGCGACGGCATGACAGCCGAGTGATCCTCTCGGCTCCAGCTGACAGGCCTTTCAGACCAATGCATGAATCCCAGGTCCTTGACGGCAACAGTGTTGACTTCTCTGTGCTGCTGGCGCCGGCTATGCCTATCATCCGTCTGGCTGGTGAAGACAACATAGGCTCTGTTTTCTTCTGGGAACTCGTCCTGGACCTGGCCGCCAGGGCGGGCAGCCGGCGGATTAGGAGGCTGGGCCGGCTGCCCAGCAGGCGGCGGTGGCAGAGCTTCTCCCCTCGCAATTCTTGTGAGCCAATGACACTTTCGCGTTGTGTGGTTGGAAGGCTTCGCGCCACTGTGGAACTTGCAGGGGGCGTCCAGATCTTGATCAAAGGAGAAGGCCGACTGCCATACCGGTTTGCCGCCCTTCTGGCGCTTGGGTCCTGCTTGAGCTTCTGGCTGCTGGCCATCGACCGCTGCCACCAGCCGTCTGTTGGCAGCCGGCGCGTGGGCCTTGCGCTTCTAGTCGCTTGTCTGCTGGCCCGGCTGGACTCTCCTGCCGGCGTCTTGGAAGTTGGAGGGGTCATCTTGCCAGAAGCATCCACTTGTAGCTCGGTCTTCATGGAGGAGTCAGCGGTGGCATACTTGTCTGCTATGCTTAGCAGTTCATCCAACGTGGTTGGTTCGTCACAAAGGAGCCGGTGCTTGAGTAAGGTGCCCTCTCTGCACCCGGCCGTGAAGTACTCGATGGCTTGCACCTCATGCACTCCTTCACAAGAGTTTCGCAGCTCTGCCCAACGCGTCAGATAATCGCGAGCCGACTCGTCTGGGCCTTGGACACACAGGGAGAGCTGACGCGGCTTGGGAGGACGCTTGTAGGTGCTGGTGAAGTTGCGAGTGAAGGTGTCGGTGAAGTCCAGCCAGCCGTTGATACTATTGGGCTTAAGGCTGTTCAGCCAAGTCCGAGCCGTGCCCTGGAGCATGAGGGGCACATACTTCACCGCAACACGTCTGTTGCCGGTAGCTATGCTGACGGCTGTGGAGTAATCCACCAGCCAGTCCTCTGGTTTCACTGATCCGTTGTACTTGGGGGTGTGTCTGGGGAGCGAGAAGCCCTAGGGAAAAGGCTCATTGCGGATGCGAGGGCCGAAACAAGCCGGTCCGTGGTCATCTTCTTCTTCAACCGCCTGGGACCGAGCCAGACGGTCCAGGTGGTGGCGGGCGTCGTTCTCCCCAACCCCCTTGCGGCGGCCCAAACAGCCCGCCAGAGAGGGGTGGTCAACAGGCGGAGGAGACACGCGCCTCTCCCTCCTGGGTGGAGGAGGATGTTCCCCTCGCCGTTCTACGGCCCTTGGGCGGCCGTCTTTGTCGCGCTCGACGGTGACACGAGTCTGCCGGCTGCGGCTGGCAGCGGGCTCTGAGTCTCGCCGATTGGTGGCGCTGACTATTGGAGAGCGAGACGTGGCTCCTTGCTCCCGCCGAAAAGTGCGGTTGTCTGCGTGCGCGCCGGCCTCTGATACCCGGCGACGGGCCTCCTGCTGCGTGGTAGCAGCGTCGAGGAGCTGGCGGGCGCGCTAAGTCATGCAACAAAGCTCGTCTCCCTCTAAGTGACCCATCTCATCGACTGCCGCCTGGGCAGCCCTTAGGTTCTCCGATGGAGTGAGGTACACAGGCCGCGAGGCTACCAGCATGTCTGCAAGCAGCCCGCCGCGACTGCGGACGGCGCCGGCTCGGCTAGGCTCGCTAGCAGCCAGCGTGCCACAAATGGGGCGGTCCATCTCATGGCGGTAAGTTTCAGTGAGGCGTCGGGAGGCAGCCAGTTTGTTGGCGCTGTCGAGGAGCGAAACGCGGAGCGCCTCTAACGCCTCGCCGTCCGCCCCCGCCGCGACAGGAGAGGCGAGGTGCTGCAGAGCGGCCTCGAGTGGGTTTGGGCCCGTCCTGCTAGATGGTTTATCGTGGTCGGTGACGAGCACCTCCGTGACGGTGCTAATGGTGCTGCCGATCGGAAGAATGGGGAGGGGTCGTTGATGATCTCCACGTGCTCGGGGAAGGAGTCGACAGGCCCCGCGCCGAGGTCGACGATCATGTCTACCGGTGGGTCAGAAGAGCCTACGGACTCCATGTCAGAGGCGCGCTCATCGACGATGTGGAGCTTGTCGAGGAGCTCGACGAGGAAGCTCTCTGGTGCCACTGGCTCGGCCACCGGAGAGGGTTTGTCATGGATGCGGACGCCGCCGAGCAGATCGGCGAGCCCGCTCACGACGCATGCGGCCTCAGCGCCGCGAAGCATCCCGGTTTCCATGCCAGCGGGCGTGCCGGGCTGGCTACTCTCGCCAGGAAGGAACAAGGTTCCTGTCCAGAACATGTCTCCGGACGACGGTGCACCTAGCCCCATGGTGGGCGCCAAATGTCGGGGTTTTGGAATGACATATGCCAACGGATGGCTTATCATGCATGGGGTCAAAAGAACGTCACCGGGCTCGCGAAGCGGGATGAAGCGGAACTTAGGACGCCTACGGATCTTACCCAGGTTCGGGGCTCTCCGAGGAGATAACACCCCTAGTCCTGCTCTGCGTGGGCTCCGCATCATGACTGATGTCACTATGGTAGCTACAAGGTTGCTCCTCGAGCTGTGCGGTCTAGAGGAAGAAGATGAACAAGGCTGGCCGATCTCCTATCTCTCTTCTAGGGTTCAATATCGTAACCTTCTAACCCCTCCTCATGGAGGACCCTGGGGGGTTTATATAGGCCTACCCCCCAGGGGTGCAATGGTAATCTCGACGGTGTGGCTCCTAGCCGTCAGTGTCTTCTGGCGCCGGCCTTGCCGCCTGCCTGCTAGGGCCCGCTGCCTGCGGGCCCTATGTGATTGTCTTTCACTGTAGATGCGCCTCTGCTGACGACAGCCTTGTCAGGAGGGAAGTGGCTACAGTGCTACCGTCTCCTGTCGTACGCTGCCGCCACGCCCTGTCTTGTCATCTTGATGAGGCTCGGACTTCTCGGGTGAGAATTGCCGCCTGCTACAAGGCGGCCGTCTCCCCTGGCCGTCTGCCTGGGGCGGCTTGTTCATGAGCTACTCGCTGACTAATGGGGCCAGCCGCCTGCTGGCCCTGCCGTCTGCGAGTAGAGGGATCGTGGCCTCCTCTGACCGATGCTTGGTCACGAGCAACGTGGCTACAGTGACCCGCCGCTTAGGAGATATTCATAAGGTACACGTTCACTGTAGCCACGCCCTTATAGATCTTCTAAGGACATGTTCACCTGTAGCCACGCCCCTGCTGCGTGGGGGTCCCCCAGTGCGCGTCCTGAGGGAGGGATATGGGACCGTCTGCTAGCTGGTGGTGTTGGTGTTGCCGCCTGTTGGGTCCCTGCCGCCTGTTGGCAGCCGGCTCCTAGGGCAGGCTACCTTAGGAGGCGTCCCGATGAGCAGACGGCCGCGGTGGACCAGACGACTGTTATTTGTCTTGAAATACCAAGGGTGGTCGTCGAGGGTACCCATGGTCAATATCTCCGACAGCGCTGAGGTAGCGGAGGGCAATGCCGGAACTGGCATGGGGCCAGGGCACGGTGTGTGTCGCCAGCGTGGGTGCTTCGTCAGGAGAGAGGCCAGGGCACCCAGTTTCTCAAGTGGTGAAGGCAAGAGTATTTTGTTGTGATTGTAGCTAGTGAAAAAAATAAGAATTGATTTGAAATGAAAAATAGAAAGTTGAACTAAACTAAAACTAAAATAATAACTGAACTCAACTAAATGCTAAGAAGTATTTTTCCCAGGGAATGTGTGGGAAACATGCAACATACTAGAACTTGGTCTGGACTCGTAGTTGAACTTGTTACCCATCCACACTAGCACCAGAGCTCTAAGGTTTAATACATGAAATTAGAAATATATAAGCAGGCATTGCCGACGGCAATACTTAGTGCACCAGAGAACCTACACTCCTAGATTTTGTTGAGAGAGGACTGAGGGCAGTACATCCCTGTAGTGGATAGGTAATTTCAAGTTCTCTATGGACCATCACCGCTAGATTTGTTGATAAAGTACAAAGGGCAACACATCACCTCCAAAGCTTCTAGGTGCAGGACAAAACATGTCATGTTTGGCCGGCTGGGATGCTTCCATCGATGCATCGTGTAATCATAAACTTGAGGAGGCGCTTCAGGACTGGCCAAACCTTCTTATTGGAGAAGCCAAGAGGCTTCATGGCCTCTAACACTTTCTAGTAGCATTAGGATTGTTAGAAACCATGGCGTTTAATGAAATAGTTCAGGGGTCACTCCCAGTTAGTCCCACTACTACTTGTGCTGCAGAGGACATGAATATAAAGTAGATGGAGACTCACCGGTTTTTCTTTATGATATATCTAAACTTCCAGAATTTTGAAACTTGCACTAAAGATACTTTAGGTGATATATCTAAACTTTATATAATTTTTAGGAAACTCGCTGCAAATAATTGCTTGTTTAGGTGATATATCTAAACTTACAGAATTTTAAAACTTGCACTGACGATATTTCTGCACACACACCAACTATTCTATGATTTTTAGTGGACTAATGATATATTACAGACCGAACTAATATTAAATCTGATAAATAAATTCTCTATCACGTAGTTGAACAGGCTCTCTTCGCAGTGGTGAACGGCCAGGGGTGGCAGAGGTGGACGGCATGTGCGCTGAGGTGGTCGAGGGTGATGCCTGAAAATTGGCCCGCAACACAGTGCGTGTTGCCAGGGCGGGTGCTTCACCGGGAGGATGACACACACGACGTGGTGAGTGCATGATGCGATGGCGTGCAAAGGAGGGGTCGTGGCGATGGTCAGGGCATAGGGCCACGACGATCGGCAAACAACAAAGTATTTTCCAATCAACCAAGATATTCCAATATCAACTGGTTGAAGTGAACTGAATTTGTACTAAGGAGGTATTTTTTCACAGAATAATTGTCAATGGTTCTGAAAAAAAGTACTTGAACTGGTGTCCGTAAGGGTTCGTAGATTAGATTTTACTCTCTCTTTTTGGTACGGCTTTTCCTCGTAACTTTTCAATGGTTTACGGTATCATAGTCCTTGAACTTGCATGACTTATATCATTGAACTGAATGATATTTTTCCAAAAGAAAATGTTTTGTGTGTTTCTTTTTTTGAACTCATTTTTTTGCAACAATGTTTTTGGACTTCTCACGTTTTGCGACTTGAACTTTTACCATTTGAATTATCGTGGGTTTTTCTTTTGTTTGAGCTTTTTCCCAGACTTATATAAGACATCAGAACATACCAGTTTTGTAATTGTGAACTTGTCGTTTTTTCTATTTATTTAGTTTCTTTTTTTCTCCGAACTTTTACTAGTACAATTTTTTTTGCAAATTCTTTTGTACCTTGACTCAGAACTGATGTAATTTAATTTAATTTATTGTACTTATGGTACTAGAGAGTATGTACTTCTTAAAAAATAATCACTCGATGTTCTTTTTTGTTTTAGTTTTTAATTTTATTTCTCACACTTATCCTTACTAACAGTATCATCACCATCATACCTTTATGGTTTATACAGTTGAACGGACTTACAATTTTACCATTCCCTTATTTTAAAAACTTATGTTTTCTTCTCCAAACTTCCTACCTGACGAGAATCATAACTTATTTATTTTCTACATTTGTACTTCCAAGTGTATTTAATGACATTTTCACTATTTTACTTTGCTTTACCTCATCAAACAGGCACACAACACATTTGAAGAAAGATAATATCAATTTTTGAAGCACTAGGGGGATAACCATTTGCATAGGACTTCATGTGTGCCTTCGTCATAGAAAAATATACTGAATATCACCAAGTTCTAAGGTTGAACAAATGAATCATACAGAATATTGTCAAAACGCCGCATTTTTCTCACTAAAACAAACTTGTGTACTGGCATACAACCCTGTGTGAACTTGGATGGCACCTAATGCTCAACTTGGACGATGACCAGTGCTCAACTCGAACGGATGAGGTTGTCGTTGCTTTTTTAACCATGAATGCGTCTAAAGACACTAGGAATTGCTTCAAAACTGCTTTATAGTTTTTAACACAAGGGTTCTCCCAGCTGGGCAAAGAAGCAATGCTTACATCATATTTTTATTCTGCAAGAATGAAACACTCCAATAATTAACAACTAATCTATCAGTACATGTAGAACCTTTTTTAGTTTTAAGAACAAACTTTCATTGATGCGTTAAAGTTAAACTCTGAATCTGTATAGAGGACAGGATGGGTCTTAGCCTACTTATAAAATCTTGACACGCTTTTACCATGAGGCACCTTCTCCCTGATGTTGAATAGAAGAACGTAGGTAAAGAAACAATTCAATTTTTTTTTTCTAAAATAAGAACTGAATAGGAAAAAAATTAGTTATTGAACTAAACTAAAATAAGAAACATGGGGCAGTGCAAGGTTTGAGCCGGGAGGCAGTCGGGATCATGGTTGGCTGTCATCTGGTGTGACCTTGCGTTGAGTTGTGAGGCTTGGATTTTTTGGCACCTCACCTGATGTGAAAACTGCAATTGGAAAGGCTGAACATCAAGTGATAATTAAGGAAGGCTACCAAACAAATGAAAGTAGCATTTTTTTAATATAAATAGCCACACTATTTTTTTGAAGACACATATTGAACTGTTTCTGGGGTTCTTAATGAGCTGATGATAGAAAACATGTTGAACTGAAATTTGGGCTTCTAGAAGCATCGAATGTTTTGGGTTCTTCTATGAACCTTTATTGTTATCTTTTTTGAACTCCAAACCACTATTACAATTACAATACACAAATGTACTACACATCAGTGTGTATTTGTACTGTCCATAACAATGAATTAACCAAAAACAACTAATTTATGAAGGAAACAATTTTTGAACTTGGTTTGAGCTTCATTTCTCAGATTTTTGAACTCCTACTGTAGGTATACTTGAACTGTCGTGGCACATTTTATTCAGTTGAAAAGTAGCTGATTTGTGAAATCCTGCGGCTAACATACCTGATTTATTTTAGTGAAGGGCTGCCACCATGTTGTCACTCAACAACAAAACACAGCTTGATTTATATCAATGAAGCAAAAGTTGGCCAGAGATTTGTTCCTTGCATCTAGAAAAATTTATAAGTTATAACCTGAGATATTCTATCACACACAGAGCTTTTAGTTTACCTGGTGATGAAATAGTAAGCCGGCTAAACTGAATATCATGGCAAATGTGAACTGAAAATCACACAAAAGGTGAACATCTTCAATTAGTGAAAGCATGGCACAAATCAGTTGACACGGCCAAATACATACATTAGCCATGTCCTCCTGTATTGTCTACACTTTGGGTGGTTTTGAGAACGGCCATGAGTGATTGCTCTGAACGGCTTGTGTTGGTTGCTGTGGACGGCCATCGTCGACGTGTGGGTCTGGTGGGCCTCAGAGGAGAGCTGTCAAAAGAGGTCGTCGATAGCAAGTTGTGCCAGCAGGGAGCCATGGCCGTTCCTGATATCATAGGCATCATTAGGTCGACTGTGGGGCACCGTGGAAGCTTGGAAGGAGGCCTCAGCGACGGTGGAAGGGCGCGACTGTGGCGGATCCAACGAGGGAAAGGAGGCAACCTCCTCAGCTACGGTGTTGAATGGCTTGACATTGTCTCTTCGAACAGCTCGTGGTGGTGGCAATGAACGGCCGGGGTGCTGCAGCGACAGAGCCCCACCGGCGGGAGGAGGTAGCGTCGTGGAGAGATTTGAGTGACATCGATCAGTGGTAGGAGCGGCCGAGAGCATCCACCATGGGAGGAACTAGAGGAAGTGCTGAACAACAATGGAGGTGAGGAGGTGCTCGGCTTGCGGCGGAGCAAGGAAAGATAGCGGCGGTGTGGGAGAAATTGATTCAGGCAGTTGTGGTGGCGACGAATGGTCTTGGGCGGCGTGCTCTGGGGTAGGGCAACCTCGACGGCTGGATCCGTGGTTGGAGTCTGGGGCGGCGGCCGGAGCCGAGGGAGAAGGTGGGGAGCAGCAGCCGGAGCCAAGGGAGAAGGTGGGGAGCGGCGACCCGAGCCGAGGGAGAAGGTGGGGGCAGGGCGGTGCGCTAGGGAAGAGGGAAGGCCACGGTGGCGCGCTGCGGGGAGGGGGGAGGCCCCGGTGGCGCGCATGGGGAGGAGGGGCCGCGGCGGTGCACTTGGGGAGAGGGAGGCACCGGCGGCGCGCTGTGGGAGGAGAGGTCGCGGTGGCGGGCTGGTGTTGCGGATCAGGTCGAGGGACAATGTAGTTTAGGTGGGAATTCCTCTGATCACTCCTTATAGGGCCCAGGGGTAACCGAATATTATTTTGTTCCTAGTAACAGAATAGTCATTTTCTATAAAAGACTCCTATTTTGGGAATTCCTCTAATCACTCTTTATAGGATCGAGGGACAATATATATGACTCCTATAAAAGACTCAGTTGGTGATGATGGTGTGTCTGCAATCCGTCATTTTCTGACCATTAGATCTGCATCTAACAGCTATGAGGTAAGTTGTGGCATTTTTGCAATAATAGCTCACTTCTCTGCTCCAATTTGTAGAAAACCCCTTATTATCTTATAAGCAACCACATCCCTCCCTCACCTCATCAAAATAGCCTGAGAAATATATTTTAAGTGAAAAGTAATATATTTTTAGTGGTACATATGTATATCAAAACAAGAGTGTTTTCTTTCAAGTTTTTGAACAAGTACTATTCTACTTTGGCTCTGTTGCAACGAACAGGCATTGCTAGTAAGAGCAGAGATATATCTCTTGAATCGTCCACAACGAACATCTGGTGGACTGGTTAGCGCCGGATGATCACAACGTGATGACCTGAGTTCGAATTATGTCTTAAACTTTAGATTTTTATATATTTTTAATATATACTTCTTTCGCTAATGTACTGACAGTGGAACCCACAGAGTACTTAGAATAATATTAAGGATGGGTTTCTTTCTCTGTAACTTTCAATACGAATCTGTAGCAACCCTGCAAGTCATGTACACTGTACGTGCAATTAACTTTTTATAGAGGTAGAATAATACATGCTATTAACTCAAATGGATTTGATGTGACTCTATTATTTCGAGCATAAGAGCATCTCCAATGGCAACCGGTGCAAATTTCCTCCCGCTTCCTTCCGAGGAGGACAACATCCAACACCAGCGGCATACATTTTCACAACTCTAACCAACCAGAGGAAATTCGTGCAAACATGGACTGATTTCATATAAACATGAAGGATTGGAGCGGCGAGTTGAATTGGAGCGGCGAGTTGCTGAACCACGCGGTACGATGCGGCAGCGATGATGCCCGTGCCATCGTGCTCAAAGCCGTGCCATCGAGCTGAATTGGAGCGACGAGTTGCTGAACCACGCGCAAGCTTGGGGCGGCAACTGGCTCCGTCAGGTCAGACGAGGTAGGTGAAGATCCGAGCAGCCTCGCTCGTATTCGGAGGGCTCGGTGGGCCACCCAGCCAGGTAGTATGCCGGAGAACGGCTCCTCGGAAGCGATCGAAAGAGTGGAGAAAATGGTCAAAGAGGAGATGGAGGAGTGGCGGAGGGGCACGGTTCTTGCCCGTTGTCTGTCCTCGTCTAAATAGGGGCCGGACGGTAGAATCTTGACTGGCGTCTGTCCTCGATTAAACTGAGGGCGGGCAAGAGGAGCTCAGCCGGTGTTGTATTTAATTCCGACCCGCTCATGAACGGACGTGTGGCGAGAGTAGGTTTCTCGGTTTGCAAGCGGGTTTAACGGAGGCGTTTGATGGAGGCGAGGAGGCGTGTTCGGCCGAACATGTAGCGGGCAGCGCAGTACTATTCGATTTGACAGCTACAGTAAACCACGACCGTTTCCGATACGGCTTTAATGCAAACGATGGAGAGGGTAGTGGTTCCCTGCTACTTCTCGAGCTTGCGTTGTATTCCCTCGAAGAGGAAAGGGTGATGCAGCATAGTAGCGTAAGTTTTTCCCTCAGTTTTTTAGAACCAAGGTATCAATCCAGTAGGAGACCATGCGGAAGTCCCTCGCACCTGCAAAAACAAATAAGAACTTCGCAGCCAACGCGATAAGGGGTTGTCAATCCCTTTACTGTCACTTACGGAAGTGAGATCTGATAGATATGATAGTTTGATATTTTTGGTATTTTTTGATATAATAATAGAAAGTAAATAACACAAAGTAAAGTAGATTGGAGATTAATATGTTGAGAATAGACCCGGGGGCCATATGTTTCACTACTGGCTTCTCTCATGATAGCAGAATTCTACGGTGGGTGAACAAATTACTGTCGAGCAATCGATATAAAAGCGCATAGTTATGAGAATATCTAGGCATGATCATTATATATAGGCATCACGTCCGTGATAAGTAGACCGAAACGATTCTGCATCTACTACTATTACTCCACACATCGACCGCTATCCAGCATGCATCTAGAGTATTAAGTTCATAAGAACAGAGTAATGCTTTAAGCAAGATGACATGATGTAGAGGGATAAACTCAAGCAATATTATATAAACCCCATCTTTTTTATCCTCTATGGCAAAAATACAATACGTGCCTTGCTGCCCCTGCTGTCACTGGGAAAGGACACCGCAAGATTGAACCTAAAGCCAAGCACTTCTCCCATTGCAAGAACTATAGATCTAGTAGGCCAAACCAAACCAATAATTCAAAGAGACTTGCAAGGATATTATAATCATACATAAAAGAATTCAGAAAAGAACCAAATATTTCTCATAGATAATCTTGATCATAAACCCACAATTCATCGGATCTCGACAAACACACCGCAAAAAGATTACATCGAATAGATCTCCTCGAAGACCAAGTAGAACTTGGTATTGAGATCCAAAAAGAGAGAAGAAGCCATCTAATTAATAACTATGGACCCCAAGGTCTATGGTAAACCACTCAAAACTCATGGTGAGGCAATGGAGTTGATGTAGAAGCACTCCGTGGAAGATCCCCCCTTCGGCGGAGCTCCGGAACAGGCCCCAAGATGGGATCTCACAGGAACATAAGGTTGCGGTGGTGGAATTAGGGTTTTCTCTGTTGCCTCTATGTTTTTAGGGTACATGGGTATATATAGGAGGAAGGAGGGCATCGGGGGAGACAGAGGGGGCCCACGAGGGTGGGGGCGCACCCTGTAGGAGGGGGCACGCTCTGGACCCTCATAGCCGCCTCCTTCTTTCCCTCGCGTGTACTCCAAGTCTTCTGTGTTGATATTGTTCCAAAAATAACTCTCGCGAAGGTTTCATTCCGTTTGGACTCCGTTTGATATTCCTTTTCTGCGAAACCCTGAAATAGGCAAAAAAAACAGCAATTTGCACTGGGCCTTTGGGTTAATATGTTAGTCCCAAAAATAATATAAAAGTGTAAGATAAAGCCCATTAAACATCCAAAACATAATATATAATGGCATGGAACAATAAAAAATTATAGATACGTTGGAGACGTATCAAGCATCCCCAAGCTTAATTCATGCTCATCCTCGAGTAGGTAAATGATAAAAACAGAATTTTTTATGTGGAATGCTAACCAACATAATTCTCAATGTAATTCTCTTTATTATGGCATGAATGTTCAGATCCGAAAGATTCAAGACAAAAGTCTATATTGACATAAGAAATAATAATACTTCAAGCATACTAACAAAGCAATCATGTCTTCTCAAAATAACATGGCCAATGCAAGTTATCCCTACAAAATCGTATAGTCTGGCTATGCTCCCTCTTCATCACACAAAATATTCATATCATGCACAACCCCAGTTTCAGCCAAGCAATTGTTTTCATACTCAATTGTTTCAAACCTTTCAACTTTCACGCAATACATGAGCGTGAGCCAGGGATATAGCACTATAGGTGAAATAGAGTGGTGGTTGTGGAGAAGACAAAAAGGAGGAACATAGTCTCACATCGACTAGGCGTATCAATGGGCTATGGAGATGCCCATCAATAGATATCAATGTGAGTGAGTAGGGATTGCCATGCAATGGATGCACTACAGCTATAAGTGTATGAAAGCTCATCAAAAGAAAGTAAGTGGGTGTGCATCCAACTTTCTTGCTCATGAAGACCTAGGGCATTTGAGGAAGCCCATCGTTGGAATATACAAGCCAAGTTCTATCATGAAAATTCCCACTAGTATATGAAAGTGACAAAACGAGAGACTCTCTATTATGAAGGTCATGGTTCTACTTTGAAGCACAAGTGTGGAAAAGGATAGTAGCATTGTCCCTTCTCTCTTTTCTATCATTTTTTTGGAGGGGCTTTCTCCTCTTTTTTTATTTAGCCCCTCTCTATTTTTTTGGGCCATCTCTTTTTTTTGGCCTTTCCTCACATGGGACAATGCTCTAATAATGAAGATCATCACACTTTTATTGACTTACAACTCAAAGATTACAACTCGAAGCTAGAACAAAATATGACTCTATATGAATGCCTTCGGCGGTGTACCGGGATGTGCAATGAATCAAGAGTGACATATATGAAAAATTATGCATGGTGGCTTTGCCACAAATACGATGTCAACTACATGATCATGCATGGCAATATGACAATGATGAAGTGTGTCATAACAAACAGAACGGTGGAAAGTTGCATGGCAATATATCTCGGAATGGCTATGGAAATGCCATGATAGGTAGATATGGTGGCAGTTCTGATCAAGGTATATGGTGGGTGTATGGTACCGGCGAAAGTTGCGCGGTACAAGAGAGGCTAGCAATGGTGGAAGGGTGAGAGTGTGTATAATCCATGGACTAAACATTAGTCATAAAGAACTCATATACTTATTGCAAAAATTTACGAGTCATCAAAACAAAGTAATCAACACATGCTCCTAGGGGGGAGGTTGGTAGGAGTTAACCATCGTGCACCCGCGACCTCCACACAAAGGTTGGCACTCAATAAATACCTCATGCTCTAACTTCGTCACATAGCGGTTCACCATACGTGCATGCTACGGGAATCACAAACTGTAACACAAGTATTTCTCAAATTCATAATTACTCCACTAGGATGAATCTAATATCACCATCCTCATATCACAAAACAATCATCAAGTATCAAAATTCTCATCATATTCAATGCACTTTATATGAAAGTTTTTACTATAATCATCTTGGATGCCTATCATATTAGGACTAGTTTTATAACCAACGCACATTACCATGCTGTTCTAAAAGACTCTCAAAAGTATATAAGTGAAGCATGACAGATCAACAATTTCTACAAAATAAAATCACCACCATGATCTAAAAGATATAAGTGAAGCACTAGAGCAAAACTATCTAGCTCAAAAGATATAAGTGAAGCACAAAGAGTATTCTAGCAAATTCTAAACCATAATTATCTCTCCCAAAAGGTGTGTCCAGCAAGGATGATTGTGGCAAACTAAAAAGCAAAGACTCAAATCATACATGACGCTCCAAGAAAAACACATATCATGTGGTGAATAAAAATATAGTCCCAAGTATAGTTCCCGATAGATGAAGACGAAAGAGGGGATGCCTTCCGAGGGGATCCCCAAGCTTAGGCTTTTGGTTGTCCTTGAATTTTACCTTGGGGTTCCTTGGGCATCCCCAAGCTTAGGCTCTTGCCACTCTTTGTTCCATAGTCCATCAAAGCCATACTCAAAACTTGAAAACTTCACAACACAAAACTTAGCCAAAAATCTCGTGAGCTCCGTTAGTATAAGAAAACAAACCACCACTCAAAGGTACTGTAATGAACTCATTCTTTGTTTATATTGGTGTAAAACCTAATGTATTCCAACTTCTCTATGATTCATACTCCCCAATACTACTCATAGATTCATGAAAATACGCAAACAACACACGAAAAACATAATCTGTCAAAAACAGAACAGTCTGTAGTAATCTGTAACTTTCGAATACTTTTGTAACTCCAAAAAAAATTGAAATAAATTGGTAAACGTGAGGAATTTGTCTATTAATCATCTGCAAAAAGAATCAACTAAATAGCACTCTCCTGTAAAATGCGGTGACTATTCTCGTGAGCGCTAACATTTCTGTTTTATACAGGATGATCATATAAACTTCACACAAGTCTTCCCAAAGGTTCTACTTGGCACAAACACTAATTAAAACACAAAACCACATCTAAACAGAAGCTAGATGCAATATTTATTCCTAAAAACAAGCAAAAACAAATAAGATAGAAATGGGTTGCCTCCCAACAAGCTCTTTCTTTGTAGCCATTAAGATAGGCTTGAGAATTCAATGATGCTCACATGACAGATAAGAATTGAAGCACAAAGAGAGCAGAATATAGCATGTGAAAATCACATCTAAGTCTAGCATACTTCCTATGCATAGGCATATTATAGGAAAACAAATTAGCAATACTAGCAAGATCTAGCATATGCAAGGAAGAAGAATGGAACAATAGCAATCTCAACATAACGAGAGGTAATTTATTGACATGAAAATTTCTACAGCCATAATTTCCTCTGTCATAATAATTGCATGTAGGATCATAAGCAAATTCAACAGTATAGCTATGACATCACATATTCTCAACATGATCCACATGCATACGAAGTTGACACTCTTCCAAAATAATGGGATCAACATTAAATAAAGTCATGACCTCTCCAAACCCACTTTTAGTATTTTTGCAAACATTATTATCAATCTCATATATATCATGGGGCTTAAATAAATTTTCAATATCATAAGAAGAATCACCCCAATCATGATCAATGCAACAAGTAGTGGACATAGCAATACTAGCATCCCCAAGCTTAGGGTTTTGCATATCATTAACACAATTGACATTAATAGAATTTACAATAGTATCATTGCAATCATTTTTTTTCATTTAAGGAGCTATCGTGAATCACTTTTCTTTTAACAGTTCCTCACAATTTTCAGATTCATGAATTTCAAGCAAAACCCCATAAAAGATAATATAGTGCACACAACTCACTAGCAATTGGTTCAACATAATTGGATCTTTTATAAAGATTAGCAAGTGGATGAGGATCTATAATTTAGCAAGCGAAGATGCAAGCTAATAGAGGGCACATAGCAACACAAGCAAATAGAAAGGCGAATGGAAAAGAGCGAATAAAACGGCAAAGGTGAAGTGAGGGAGAGGAAAACGAGAGGCAAATAAAGGTAATGCAAAGGATAAGGGTTTGTGATAGGTACTTGGTATATGACTTTTGCATAAGCCTCCCCGGCAACGGCGCGAGAAATTCTTCTTGCTACTTTTCGAGATTGTGTTTTATTCCATCGAAGAGGAAAGGGTGATGCAGCACAATGGTGTAAGTATTTCCCTCGGTTTTTGGGAACCAAGGTATCAATCCAGTAGGAGACCACGCGCCAGTCCCTCGCACCTGCACAAACAAATAAGAACTTTGCAGCCAACGCGATAAGGGGTTGTTAATCCCTTCACGGTCACTTACAAAAGTGAGATCTGATAGATAGGATAGTTTGATATTTTTGGTATTTTTGGATATAAGAACAGAAAGTAAATAACACAAAGTAAAGTAGATTGGAGATTAATATGTTGAGAATGGACCCAGGGGGCATATATTTCACTAGTGGCTTCTCTCATGATAGCAGAATTCTACGGTGGGTGAACAAATTACTGTCGAGCAATTGATAGAAAAGCGCATAGTTATGAGAATATCTAGGGATGATCATTATATATAGGCATCACGTCCGTGACAAGTAGACCGGAACGATTCTGCATCTACTACTATTACTCCACACATCGACCGCTACCCAGCATGCATCCAGAGTATTAAATTCATAAGAACAGAGTAATGCTTTAAGCAAGATGACATGATGTAGAGGGATAAACTCAAGAAATATGATATAAGCCCCATCTTTTTATACTCGATGATAACAATACAATATGTGCCTCGCTGCCCCTGCTGTCACTCGGAAAGGACACCGCAAGATTGAACCCAAAGCCAAGCACTTCTCCCATTGCAAGAATTATACATCTAGTAGGCCAAACCATGGCAACAATACAATATGTGCCTCGCTGCCCCTGCTATCACTGGGAAAGGACACCGCAAGATTGAACCCAAAGCCAAGCACTTCTCCCATTGCAAGAACTATACATCTAGTAGGCCAAACCAAACCAATAATTCGAAGAGACTTGCAAGGATATTATAATCATACATACAAGAATTCAGAAAAAGAACCAAATATTTCTCAAAGATAATCTTCATCATAAACCCACAATTCATCGGATCTCGACAAACACACCGCAAAAAGATTACATCGAATAGATCTCCTCGAAGACCGAGGAGAACTTGGTATTGAGATCCGAAAAGAGAGAAGAAACCATCTAGCTAATAACTATGGACCCGAAGGTCTGTGGTAAACTACTCACAACTCAAGGTGAGGCAATGGTGTTGATGTAGAAGCACTCCGTGATAGATCCCCCCTCCGGCGGAGCTCCGGAACAGGCCCCAAGATGGGATCTCATGGCAGCAGAAGGTTGTGGCGATGGAATTAGGGTTTTATCTGTTGCCTCGATGTTTTCTGGGTACATGTGCATATATAGGAGGAAGGAGGGCATCAGGGGAGCTAGAGGGGGCCCACGAGGGTGGGGGCGCGCCCTGTAGAAGGTGGCGCACCCTGGACCCTCATGGCCGCCTGCTTCGTTCCCTCGTGTGTACTCCAAGTCTTCTATGTTGATATTGTTCCAAAAAAAACTCTTGCGAAGGTTTCATTCCGTTTGGACTCCGTTTGATATTCCTTTTCTGCGAAATCCTGAAATAGAAAAAAAACAGCAATCTACACTAGGCCTTTGGGTTAATAGGTTAGTCCCAAAAATAATATAAAAGTTTAAGATAAAGCCCATGAAACATCCAAAACATAATATATAATAGCATGGAACAATCAAAAATTATAGATACGTTGGAGACGTATCAATCCCAAAATGTTGAACGGCCAGTGAAGCATGCTGATGAATGCATGAGGGAAGTAGTGGGCGGAGGACGGGGAAAAGAGGTAGGACGATGTGAATGCAACGCAGTTTGCACTCATAAAGGCGCCCCTCTATTCCAATGCGTCTACCACATCGTACACACCTAAGCACCTACACTAAGGGCAAAAGTGCTCACTCCAGACCCATGGCGGCGATGCGCGTAAGTGGCCAGCGGTTGTGCCAGATGGTCCATGACGCCGGCCTGCGGCATGGCACCGAGGATCGTCTCCAGACGGTGTTGTCGACCGGCTGGTTCATGGCCATCGTCGACGCCAGCTACGACTCTCAGTTGGACACGATGATCATTGCCACCATCAACAAGTTCACCGTCGTGAAGAAGCTCACGGATGGCATCGCCGTACTCCTCTAGCATGCGCGCCCAGGCTCCTCATTACCTGTCACCCTAATCGGCCTCCACGGTGAGAAACTCTTTCAAGCACGGGTGGCCCTGCGACTGCCCGCGGATGCAATGAAGAATGTCCACCTTGAGGTCACGCTCGACGCTAGGCGCCTCGCCCTGCAAAGAATTCATCAACCTACACATCCATGTGTACGAGGAAGTCGTGTAGATAGGCATCTACAATGCCACTGAGGACGCTACGACATTGGCCTTCGTCAACCAGATGGAAGCCTTGGACGCCTTTGTTGATAAGCACCTTGACCTCGCCACAAAAGTCGCCGCTCCACAGCCACCGATCGGTGGCCCGGTGCACTGAGTCGAGGAGGAGGAGGTCGTTGATGGATGCATCTTTCTTCTTGACTCATGTAATCACCACTACGATCGTGTGGTCGCGGTCTTAACTCTTATTGTACTATTGCATTGTCGTTCCAGTCGATAAAGACATGTGTGATCGCTTTGCTCACATTTGGCGTCAATTATATGCATCACTGTAAGTCTGTAACTAGTACTCCCTCCATCAATTTATAAGTTGTGCTTTGTCACATCCCTAGTCAGTGCATGCATGAGGACTAGCTAGAGTGTGCATCATGTTTACTTTTTGCAGAAACCTGAAATGGGGATGACAGAAACCCCAACACCCCTAATAAAATCTTTTCCAATGCACCCAAAATGCCCTTCAAAAATGTTCATCATCTTTGCCTTGGTCTTAAACCTCTGACAAAAATGGTGCACAATTTTCTAGGACATCCAAAGGTCTCTGGATTAATTCATATTATACTTGCATTTGGGCAATTAAATGCTATAAAATATTTTAGGTGCCCAAATAATCATAAACTAAAATGTTCCATGTTGTTCATTTTATATACAGTGGACATGATTAGTTTTATGATTTATAAAGATGCTCTAGCATTTTTATTAATTCAACAAAGTTGAAAAAGAAACAAAACAGAAAGAAAAATAGAAAAGAGAGAGAAAGAGGGCACAGCCCACTTACCTGGACGAGCCGGCCCACCTGGTGGCCTAGCACTGTGCTGGCCCGAGCCAGCCAGCTGCTTCGGCAGCCAGGCAGGCAGGTGACGCCGGCGCACGGCCGCGCACCACCGCAGCAGCTGCTTGCCGCCCTGGCCGCCGCCTCGCCGTGGGAACGGCCTAGACGACCTCCACGTCGCGCCTCGAAGCCGCTGGACGTCTCCACTTTCCCCCTGCCTCTCTCCATCGCCCTCCCCACGCCATGGCCGATGCAGCCGCCGCCGTCCTGCTGCCATAGCCGCAGCCACCGAGCTCCCCTCACCTCGCCGTCGTGTCCCCGAGCTCGACCACCGTCTGCTATGCATCCCCGACGAGCCATGCATCGCCGGAGGCTCCAACACGCCGTCCCCGAGCACTTCTCCCCCGTTCGGCCGTCGAGATTGCCGGCGACCTCACCATCGCAGCAGCTCGTTCCCAACCTCGCTGTCAACTTCAACGCGACCGCCGTGAGCCTGGCTACCTCCCCATCCTCTCTGTTTCCCCCTCGACCTCTGTAACGACTACACGAAGCTCACCCGCACGCGCCGCTGCGGAGCTCGTCGCCGACGAGGCTCCGGCCACCCAACGGCCGCGCCACCATGTCCATTAGCTTCACCACACCTCTAGGAGCCTAGAGCAGCTCACCACCAACCTCGCCGTGCCTCCTAGCAGCTATCCCGAGCTCACCCGAGCTCCGGCAGCCGCCAAGGTCGTCGCCGGTGCCTTTTCCGGCGACCCCGAGGCCAACCACCACCACCACGCGACGCGACACTTCCCCAGCACGAATCCCGCACCCCACCGTCGCGTCTGGCCTTGCCGGCGGCTAAACACCGGTCTGTTTGACCCCGTTTGACCACAGGTGGGCCCAGGTTGACTCCCTGGAGTCAATGACAGGTGGTCCCAGGCGGCTAAGTTAATTAGGATTAGCAGTTTAATTTAATTAGTTAACCTAATGACACAGACACGCAGGACCCACCCGTCAGGTTTGACCTGGACCAGGTCTGTTGACCTGCTGATGTCAGCATGAGGTCATGCTGACGCAGTAAATGCTTTTCTGGGATTATTTGATTTAAAACAATTCAGGAAATTCCAGAAATCGCTTTAAACTTCAAAAATCATATAAATTCAATAGTAGCTCAGATGGAAAATATTTATATATGAAAATTGATCAGAAAAATCCAATCTTTCCAATGGCACTGGTTTCATGCATGTTTAAGCAAGTCAACCTTGCTGTTCACATCAAAACATGATAATGCACTTTAATAAATAATAGTTTGGGTATAAATTTGAATCTTTGATTCAAACGGGCTCAAACCTTTCTGTTTATAGTTGCATTAGCCCAAAAACACATTCATCTTGCCATGTCACGAGCATGCATCTTATTGTTGCATTTGTTTGTATATTGATTGTATCGTCTCTATGGTAGGTCCTGCTCCCGAGGATACAACTGCGTATCCAACTGAAGAGCAGTACCCGATAACCAATCTGTCAGGCAAGCAACCTTTGATCATTCCGATACAAACCCATCTTCTCGCTCCTGCTTACTACATTAAGGCAACAGCGTGTGAACTGCTACTTGCTGCTGTAGTTGAACCCTATTCCTTTGCATGACCTGTCATTGCCACAGTAAATAGTTGAAACCCACTAGCATGTGTAGGAGTTGATTGAGCCATGTGATGTGTGTCCTACCATGCTATTTCTTTATGTTGCCTGCTATGCTTTGAGTTGTGTCAGGTCTAGTTCATCTGGGTGATGGATTAGAGTTAAATGATCATGCTCGATAAAGAGAAGGAAGTGTGGAACATGTTTGGTAAAGGTATCGATGAAAGGCCATGTAGGAGTACATGGTGGGTTGCTTCATTAGAACCGTCCATAGGACCTGAGATCTGTATGTGTGGTTCAAGTTACAGCTACTACCACACATCGGGCCCTGAAATATGACCCCGCTCGACTTATTGACTGCCCTTGCTCTCTGTCCAGGAGTTGCAACTAGTTTTTGGTGTTTGTAGTATACTGGTGGTCGTACACAGCGCTGACCCTCGGGGTGGGCTATGATGCGGCAGGTACGTGGCCGGGTGTATCGAGCGCCCGTTTGGTGACTCGGGAACCCTGTACACATCGTTTGGGGGCCGTGAGCGACAACCCGGCCGGATCTCCCCACGGATGGAACCCAAATAGGCGATAAACCTGGACTAGAGACTTGAGTGGTTGGTTAGGTCGTGGTCTACATCCACGCCAGCTTTCGCTTGAAGTCTGTCGAGCACATGTCGTGTGCAGACGCTAAGTGGTGGAAACATGTGTGAAGAAGTACACCCCTGCAGGGTTACCAATCTATTCGAATAGCCGTTGTTCGCGGTACGGACCACTTGGTTGCTTATACAGTTCATAGACAAGTTGATGGATACTACTAAAAGCCTCAAGACAAGTGTGAGTGCCGTGGATGGTCCTTCCGTAGGATGACGGGAGAGGATCCACGGTGGTGTATTGTTGAGGTGAGTAGAGGACTCGTGTACGTAGTCTTATCTTGCAATCTGCTGAGAGTTGTAGTATAGGTTAGCCAAGAGTCAAAGCTGGCTTGCTGCAATGAACTCCACTACCCATGTTGATAATGTTGCATGTATGACAGGTTCGTTGTAAGACTAGCTGAGTACCTTTGTACTCATGTTAGCTTAATAACTGTTGCCGAGGAGAACCCTGCCCCTTCGGATGGGTTTTACATAGACGTCAACGTCGACGAGTAGCTAGCTACCCAAACGGAGATCCTGAGCTTGTGAAGGGCCTTGTAGATAGTCAGGATACACCAAGCCTGTTTTATTTCCAAGTTGTCTGTACTCAGACATGTTAGCTTCCGCTTGTCCTTGTATGATTGTATGACTTCAGTGTTGGGTCATGCGACCCCTACCTGTATGAATATGTTATGTATGGCTCTTCAGAGCCTCTTAAATAAAGTACTTTGAGTCATAGAGTTCTGTTGTGATGCAATGTTGTATTTGCACATATTGAGCATATTGTGTGTATGATTGAAATGCTTGGTATGTGTGGGATCCGATACCTAGTTGTTTACCCTTGGTAGTCTATCTTACAGGGAAATGCCTCCTAATGCTTCCACTGAGCCTTGGTAGCTTGCTACTGCTTCGGAACACGTAGGCTGGCCGGCATGTGTCCTTCTTCGTTCCTGTGTCTGTCCCTTAGGGGAAATTTCACGCGTTGTTCCTTTAAGTCCATGTAGCCTGCTACGACTTGGGTTCATACTTTTGATTACTGTTAGCTGGGTCATGGATGTCTGTCTCTGTAATTTAGTGCCACTTTTGGTTTATAACTAGCCATGTCGGCCCGGGTTCTCTGTCATATGGATGCTAGCGACACTATCATATACTTGTGCCAAAATGCGCAAACGGTCCCGGGCCAGGTAAGGTGGCACCCGTGGGGATACCGTGCGTGAGGCCGCAAAGTGATATGATTTGTTACAAGCTAGGTCGGTGTGACTTAGGATCGGGGTCTTGACAGCGTTGGCATCAGAGCCGGACTGCGTGTAGATTTCTCAAGCCAAACTGGTCGATGTTGAGTCTAGAAAATTCTTAGTTATATATAGGGGAATTGATTGTGGAAGGAAACGTAAGGCTCTTTTACTTCTTTACCTTATACCCTTCTGATCTGAATCAGCCTATTCTTTCTACGGGGGTTTAGGACTAGGCCTCTCATCCTTAGTAGGTTCACGTGTTACTAATCCGTAGACTCTTAGGATTGTTGGTTTCAAGCCTCAGTTCAGTTTCTACCCTTCTAGTATGTTGATTAGTTGGACCCAGAACCTTGATATGATGTTGTTGAGTGGCTATGCTATCATTTGTATGATGTCTCAAAATCTTTTTTGAGCATTTACAGTTGTTATGCTGCCCAATTTCTTCCAGAAATTCTAATGCTTTTGCATTATTTCGTGTTTCAGATGTCTGATCGCACACCTCACTAGGTGGTCCGTTTGACTCGGTGCATTAATGTGCCAGGTCACACGGCCATGCTAGTCCGTGTGTTGACTGAGACCAGCTACCGTTGGTATCATGAGTACACTGTGGAGGAACAGTACCGGGATTTCAACCAGAGTCAGTATTTCTGCACAGTCCGGATATACCCCTCATATCCCGGAGCTACCGACCCCATCCATTGGTCTTATGGACTCGGGGTTATCATCGAGATGGCAGTGCAGGATGTCCCTTACTCGATGATGACCATCATCCGGGCTAGGCATGCCTTGCTGCTGAACACTGAGTTCTGCTACATGCCAGCCTCACTTCCTGGAGAGGAAGGCTACTACACTGGTCTGTATACTGATGCCACTCATGAGGAGCCACTGCTTCAGACAACTACTCAGATACTGGAGGATAGGGACCGTGAGGTCCGTGCCCTCCGGATGGAGCTTTATAACACTCGAGCCACCCACTGGACTACTTTGACACGGCCTGCACCTGCCGTGCACGCCGGATATCTGGATATGCGGGATTTGTACCCCGTGCGGACTCGTCTGCCCGATCGTATGGATTGGCGTGACATTGGGGGTATTACACCTCCACGTGGGCGTCGGTTACCACCAGCACCGGGACCGAGACCGCATCCGTGTCCCTATGGTCCACAGCCTTTGAGTGATCGAGAGTTTCCAGATCCACATGTTCCACTTCCAAGCTACGGTGGTAATCTTTATGAGGATTACTACGGGAATGTCTGAGTTAGACTGTGGCAGTAGTAGTATCGTAGTAGTTGTATTTCCACAGTCATGCGCGTCTTGTGGAATATGACTTAGTGTGTTCTGAGTTACGTGTCAGGACCGGAATTTCGGGGTATTCAATTCCCCGAATTTGGCCCTAGTGCTCATCAGCCCCAGGATTACTGTTAGCTGATGAGGCACCTCTTGATACAGAAAATTCCAAGCGGAGGTACAAATATGTAGTACAAGACCATTCTGGCCTTTAAGTACAACACAGGGTCTTTAGTGGATGATGGCGGAAGCGGTTGTGACACGTCGGCGTCTGTGGGACTCCATTTCCCACGGGAACAGCTGACCAGGTTCACTCATATCTTCGCGAGGCTGCTAACTCCAATAGTGTAGGCTCCGGGGTGTTATCACGTCGTTCCTTCCCACGCAAGGAATCTGTCCAAGACAATAGCCAGGGACAAGCCAGTGAGTACGTTGAATGTACTCGCAAACATTATGAATATGGGTGAGACATAAACATGCTCAAGGGTGATTTATGATCACTATGATAATATCAATATGACAGTATATAAATACAAGCAGGGCATCCGAGTAAAAGGCATATGAACTCAGAAAGTAGTAACAAAATAAATAACGCTTGCCACAGTCGGGCGTCCGAGCGACACCACAGAAAGGGCTTATAAGGAAAAGAAAATAAAAGACAAGAATGCCACAGTCGGACGTCTGAGCGACATCACAGAAAGGGCTCATAAATAAAAGGAATGCCACAGTCGGACGTTTGAGCGACATCACAGAAAGGGCTCATAAATAAAAGGAATGCCACAGTCGGACATCTGAGCGACATCACAGAAAGGGCTCATAAATAAAAGGAATGCCACAGTCGAACGTCTGAGCGACATCACATAAAGGGCTTATAAATAAAAAGAATGCCACAGTCGGACGTCTGAGCGACATCACATAAAGGGCTTATAAATAAGAAGAATGCCACAGTCGGACGTCTGAGCGACATCACATTAAGGGCTTATAAATAAGAAGAATAACAGTAAATATCCGGGAGGTAGAACCGTCCCAAGGGTACTCATTGTCCCAAAATAATATGAATGGTTAGTCCATAGTAATGATAATTCACAATCACTACCTGTCACAGGTCATAAATAATGTTCTGGTTAATAGATTTCTCCTTCGAAGACCGACACTAAGACCGACACTCGACCCATCCGAGACTGTAGTCCTTAACCATGGACACGGCTATTCGAATAGGTTTTATACCTCTGCAGAGGGTGTACTCTTTACCCACGGATAACGGATTTTCTATAGCCCCTCTGGACTAATTCCGCCTACGGTCTTTTAATTTGAAGACTCACCTGACTGCACACACCAGCCTAACTTACCGGTGCCTGGAATCACCCACGACACTAGTTAAGCCAAACTCTAAGTGGGGAGGCTACAACCTCGACTAGCATGGGATCACAACAACTTATAACGCGCGCGAAAACTGGGGAAGCTATCCCCTTCGGCTACAACCGAAACACCCACGCCCCCGGACCAGGTGGCCTGCCTACCGGATGCAGCCGGTATCTTCCACCGTGGCCTCTCTGTACGGTGTGTGATAGAACAGGGATTGACAAATTTACTGAACCGCACCCTACCTGAAGTAGGGACACGTGGTAGCACGAAACAAGTATGGGGGTTACCGGAGCAAGACTCGATCTATGGTCGACTCAGGAGGTTTATGTATTCTCTGCATGGTTAGTGCCACAATGTTCTTAAAGCCCCTGACAGGGTCACACCCCTCATGCTACATGCTGCCTCACTGCACATCCTCGTCACAACGAGATGTCAGTCACGTGGTCGGTTCACCTAAACACAACCTTCCTTCGGACTCCATCCGAACTATCACCAGGCATATGTGGCATGAGGAGTGGTGGCTGTCACCAATCTCACATACATGACTGAAAAGAATTATTCACCACATGTTGATATGCAAGAGTATGATTTCCACATGAAATAATGATTTGCTCCATTTTGGCTTGTCAATGGAGTTCTTGAGTTATAGCAAACAACACACAAAGTGCATTATCACGGGGTTCAAGATGCTTGCCTTCAAGTAGAGGGGAGGAGAAAAGCATTCCAAGAATTTTGGAAGTTTTCTCCCTCTTCAAAAATCCTAAAAGAATGAGAATAAAATTAATACATAGAATCACAACAGCACAAAAAAGTTGCCTGCAAATTTTTTAAATAAATTTGAAAAAAAACTAGACCAAATTTGAGGAACAGCAGAAAAAGAATCAACTCATTTGGATTTATAGAATAAAAGATATTGCCAGTCAAAGTTCAGTCAACTCTGGTTTTAATAAAAACCAGAAAAGGAAAACGAATCGGCTCAGAAGACGCTTTCAGAGGAGAGAAGACGTACTTTGGAGAATGCGCCTCCACTTAGAAATGTGCGGTGGCGAAGCGGGGTTACTGACAGTGGGTCCAGGGGGCCCACTAGTCAGGTTTGACTAGTCGTCCCCCCCCCTTCTCTTCCTCTCCCCGAACGGAGGCAGGACTCCGGCGATCGTCGCCGGCGAACGGAAGCGCCTCAAGGGAGACTGAGGGCGGGAATGGATCCGCTACTCCTTGGCGGTCCTCCCAGTAGTCGACTGGTCGGAGGGGACGGAGGGAGTCGCCGGCGGCGAGCTCCGCGGCTGAGGAAGCTTCGGGTGGGTTTGGGGCTTTGCGATGCAGTGGTTCCCGAGCAAGTCTGAGGCGATGGGCGGCTCCGCAAGATCGCAGGGAGTCGGACGGTGGTACTGGATAGGCGGGGGAGGCCCTGGTGGTGCCGGATTGCTCGAGGCAGGGACGGTGGCCGAGGGTGCCGGAAATGAGGAAGAAAGCTTCCCGGGGGCGAATGGCTGCCACGGGGCTGCTCTGCGGGGTGCCTAGTGATGGTCTGATGCTGCGGAGAGGCTCGGGGCACCCTTAAATAGGCAACCCATGGCGGTTCCGCGGCGGCAGGGGATAAGATCGCCGGCGACCGCCGTTCTGTAGCAGCAGGGGACGTGGCGGCGATGAATGCTAACGGACGGTCCTGCGGATGAGTTCGCACTGCTCCAGGGGGTAGCTGGCGAGCGCGCGTGGCTTGGGCGGTGCCGACCGTGGCAGAAAGCCACTGTGATCGCCGGCATGCCGCCAAAAGCGCTCTGACGGCGGCGCTGTGGCGTCCCAGAGGAGGCTTGGCGTGTTCTGGTGTGCGGATAAGGCCGGGCGTGGCTCTGCGAGTGAGTTGGGGCCAGGGGCGCGATGCGGCGACCCGAGCGCACGCACATGCAAAACGCGCGCTCTGGGCGCGCCCAGAGCACGCATGCAACGTGCTCGGTGATATGCCAAGGCGTGCTAGGGAGCTCCAAACCGCACGGGGGTCAGCAGGGTGGGGCTATAGGTTGGAACAAACTCAAGAGACATGCTGGTTTAGACAGGGGATCAAGTTCATAACATGAACCAGATACTAAGCCAAACATGGTCATGCACTCAGGGTGTTTGATGAAATGCCAGAGACATCTAGCTAACTCTTGGGGTGGCCAAATTCACCAGATGGATGTCTCCTTGGATGGGTAAGAAGGTGGTGAGGTTAGTTCACTAGAAGGAAAAACTTGTTAGTGCAAGTTGTGCAAGATCCCAGTTCAGGACAGAAAATGCAGAGCATTGCTTCATGGACCAGAACTACCCCAGTAGGCCCACTCTCCTGGACTTAAGGGTTTTGTAAGAAAGACTACAAGCATGAGGAAGCTCAAGGGCACTGGAGCAAAATAAACTAGGGTTGCACTGCAAAATGCCAAACTGAACCAGAATGGAAAAGAGGTTGGTTCACTCAATTTTTCCAAAGGACCTAGTTGGGTTTTTGCATAAAGTTGAATAACATACTGCTATGAACATCCCAAAATTTTGGTGGAAGCATAAAAGTAATATTTAAAGGGGTTGTAGTGCAATTTGGCCTACTGAACCCAATTGGCAAACTTGTTGTGGAACTCAAATTATTAAATGAAATAGCTATATTATTGCACAAAAGTGATCAAAAAGAATCACTTGACAACTCCAATTTTTGGTTGAAATCTTAAATAAAATTATCAAGTAGTTGTAGTTCAAAAGAGGCCTTAAAACTAAGGGCAACCATTTTTATAGAGAAGAAGATTAGGGGAACAAAAATATAATTAATCCTGCTGATAATAGCAAAGTTTCAATAGGTGCCTAAGAGAATCTAATATTAGCTGGAAAGTTTTCACTAGTGGTAAAAACTCCAACATATCAGAGAAAGAATTGTCCTGGAATCCAAAGGAACATTCAGCAGAAGGCAAAATTTTAATTCGCTGGCAAAATTTTATTTATCAAAACATTGCTAAATTTTTGGGGTGTTACATTACGGAGGCATAGTTAAATAATGCATAGGAGCTTGGAGTGCCTCTGATGAGATGTATCGTCTTTCATCGCAGTTGTACTTTAGCCTTGGCTTGTACTAAACTATGTATGGTGTGTATGACCACTGGTGTATATATGGAAGTTTCTATATTACCATGTCGTACAGATGAACATCTCTGCATTCCGTGTCATCCATTACATTCTGCACTCCTATGTCAAAGTTTTGCCATCCTTGTCTAAACTGTTGTTTTGTTTTCCTAGGATGGTCAACACTCGCAGCACTCCTGCTGCTCAGGAGCAGGGTGAGGCCAGTGGGGCTAGAGATGAGAATCTGCCCCAACCACCCTCCTTCGCTGAAGTTATGCTTGAGGCAGAAAGGAACAAGAGAGAGACCAACCGTCTGCTGGAATGCATAGAGCTGAACACTGGCTTTCGCCAGAGGAATGACGTGGTGTCAATTAATGACTTTATCAAGATGTGCCCACCGAAGTTCCATCATTCCACTGAACCTCTTGATGCGGATGACTGGCTTCGCAGTATCACCCACAAGCTACACTCTGCCCATGTGGCCGAAGCTGACAAGGTTACTTACGCCGCCTACCATCTTGAGGGCCCTGCCAGCCTCTGGTGGGAAAACTTTGAAGCTATGCGTCCTGCTGGCCAAAGCACTACTTGGGCAGAGTTCAATGAGGCATTCCGTGAACATCACATTCCGGAAGGTCTCATGGATCGCAAGCGGGAGGAATTTTGCAATTTCACCTAGGGCCGGCTAACCGTGGATGGCTATAGTCGCAAGTTTGGCAACTTGGCACGCTATGCTCCCGAGGAAGTGTCCACCGATGCCAAGAAGCAGGCGAAGTTTCGCAGGGGACTCAGCCCTGAACTTCGCCGAGATCTACGTCTGCACGAGTGCACCTCCTTCCAGAAGTTGGTGAACAAAGCCATCAGTGCTGAGACGGCCCAGACTGATTTTGAAGCCACACGCAAGCATCCTCATGACTTTGGTTCCTCATCCGGCTCTGGCTCTCACAAGCGCCGTGTGTGGGTTCCTAACATTGCACTGCCACCCAAGTTCACTCCGAGGCCATCCTATGAGGCGCCTCGCCCAATCCAACAGTATGCACCTGCCAAGACTTATGGAGGACCACCTGCCAACTTTTCTCCACGCACTAGCATTGTGAAATGCTTCAATTGTGGAGAACCAGGGCACTACATGCGAGAGTGTCCTCAGAACCAGCCAGGAAGGTTCGTTGGCCGTGGTAAGCCAACAGGCAAGGTGAACTATGTCAAGCCAATCCCCACTGCACGTGGTCATGTCAACTATGTCTCTGCTGAGGAAGCTTATGAGGATCCTAACGTTGTCCTTGGTACGCTTCTTGTTAACTGCCATCCGGCATCTGTTCTTTTCGACACTAGCGCATCTCATTCGTTCATATCTGAGAGCTATGCTCGAATGCACAACATGACTTTTTGTGACATGCCCACCACCATGGAAATTCAAACTCCTGGCTCTAGATGGCAAACCTCTAGGGTAAGCCAAGGTTACGAAATTCTTGTCGATAGACTTGTTTTCCTTGCATCACTAATAGCTCTCAAGTCCTCGGACATAAACATCATCTTGGGTATGGACTGGATGACAGCTCATTACGCCAAGATTGATTGCTACACTAGGTCTGTTCAACTTACACACCCATCCAGCAAGACAGTCAATGTTTTGGCCCGAATGGCTGAGCGTCAGCTCTACTCTCTTAACGCGAGCCCTCTACCAGAACTCAAAGATATCCCAGTAGTCTGTGACTTCCCAGATGTTTTTCCAGAAGAATTACCAGGTGTTCCACCTGACAGAGATGTCAAGTTCATGATAGATCTTGTTCAGGAACTGTCCCAATCTCTAGGAGACCCTATAAGATGGCACCCCTAGAACTAGCTGAGCTTAAGAAACAACTCGATGAGTCCTTGAAAAAGGGTTTCATCCGTCCTAGTTCTTCTCCTTGGGCTTGTCCCGTCCTCTTCGTCAAAAAGAAGGATGGAACGGAACAAATAGTTGTAGATTATCGACCTGTCAATCTGGTCACAGTAAAGAACAAGTATCCGCTCCCCAGGATCAACGACCTGTATGATCAGCTCGCTGGATCCTCAGTCTTTTCCAAAATGGATTTGAGGTTGGGCTACCATGAAATCAAAATCAAGAACGGGGACATTCCCAAGACGACCTTTGTTACTCGTTATGGCCAATACGAGTACATCGTCATGTCCTTCGGGTTAACCAATGCCCCAGCCACTTTCACCCAGTTAATGAATTCTATATTCATGGAGTACTTGAATAAATTCGTCGTGGTATACCTCGATGATATCCTCATCTACTCCAAGAACAAGGAAGATCATGCCGAGCATCTAAGGCTGGTATTGACGAAACTTCGAGAGCACCGCCTTTATGACAAATTCTCCAAGTGTGAATTCTGGTTGCCATAAGTGACCTATCTGGGTCATGTAATCTCTGGTAAGGGTAATGCCGTCAATCCCGAGCCAGTTCAGGCCGTCCTTGATTGGACTCCACCTGAATCGGTCAACCAAGTTAGGAGTTTCCTTGGCTTAGCGAGCTATTGCCGACGCTTCGTCGAGAATTTCTCCAAGGTTGCTAAACCTCTAACTGAAATCCTCAAGAAAGATTAAAAGTTCGAGTGGACCCGACAGTGCGAGTCCAGCTTTCAGGAACTGAAAAGACGCCTGACATCTGCACCCGTACTGGTACCACTAGACTTTTCCAAGGACTTTATTATCTATTGTGACGCCTCACGACAAGGACTAGGTTGCATACTCATGCAAGATCGTCAAGTGATTGCATACGCTTCTCGACAGTTGCGTCCACATGAGGATAACTATCCTACACATGATCTACAGCTTGCAGCTGTAGTCCACGCACTCAAAACATGGCGACATTACCTTCTTGGTAATCACTGTGAAATCTTCACAGATCACCAAAGTCTGAAATACATCTTCACCCAACCAGATCTGAATCTCAGGCAAAGACGTTGGGTTGAGTTGCTCACAGATTACGACTTAGGAATAACTTACACCCCTGGGAAGGCCAATGTCATGGCTAACGCACTAAGTCGTAAGTCTTGTTGTAACAACACGATGTTACAACAAGGGCAACCCCTTCTCCACGAGGAATTTCGTAAGCTTAACCTTCACATTGTTCCTCGAGGATTCCTTTCCACCTTGGTGGCGAGACCTACCCTTACGGATCAAATCATAGCTGCCCAGAAGCATGATAAGGGTATATCTCGACTCCAAGAGAGCATTGCTAGCGGAGCTGCTAAAAGTTTCTCTATGGATGATCGAGGTGTTGTCTTCTTCGAGAACCGCCTAGTGGTTCCCAAGAACCGACATCTACGGCAGCTGATCCTTAAGGAGGCTCATGAATCACTCTCACAATTCATCCCGGTAGTACCAAAATGTATCAGGACCTACGCCAGAGGTTCTGGTGGACTAGGATGAAGAGAGAAATCGCTCAGTTCATTGCTAACTGCGACGTTTGTCGTCGAGCTAAAGCAGAGCATCAACGGCCTGCTGGCACCCTTCAACCTTTAGCTATTCCTGAATGGAAATGGGATAAGATCGGTATGGACTTCATTACCGGGTTTCCCAGGACCAGGAAAGGGAATAATGATATCTTCGTCGTTATCGACCGCCTCTCCAAAGTACCCCATTTCCCGCCTGTTCGAGAGAGTATAACCGCTAGCCCGCTAGCAGACTTGTATATCTCTTGGATAGTATCTCTTCATAGTGTGCCATTGGATATTAACTCAGACCGTGGAAGTCTTTTCACCTCTCAATTTTGGGAATGTTTCCAAAATGCTATGGGAACTCATCTTTCCTTCAGCACCGCCTTTCATCCTCAGTCAAGTGGTCAAGTAGAATGAGTCAATCAAATTCTGGAAGATATGCTTCGAGCCTCTGTCATCTCTTTCGGTATGGATTGGGAGAAGTGTCTTCCATTCGCCGAATTCGCTTATAACAATAGTTATCAAGCTAGCTTGGGCAAGGCTCCCTTCGAAGTTCTGTATGGACGAAGGTGTCGGACGCCTCTTAACTGGTCAGAAACCGGGGAAAGACAATTCTTTGGTCTGGATATGATCCAGGAAGCAGAAGAGGAAATTCGCATCGTTCATGAGAAATTAAAAACAGCCCAGTCTCGCCAGAAGAGCCAATATGATAGTCATCATAAGGCTGTGACTTTTGAAGTCGCCGACAAGGCTTACCTTCGGGTTACTCCTCTTAAGGGAACCCATCGCTTCGGTATCAAAGGCAAATTGGCTCCTCGTTACATCGGTCCTTTTCGCATTCTTGCCAAACGAGGAGAAGTTGCCTACCAATTGGAACTACCTCCGCATCTTTCCGGAGTTCATGCTGTCTTCCACGTTTCTCAACTCAGGCGTTGCTTCTCGGATCCTATCCGCGGAGTGGACCACGAAACTCTTGATCTCCGGGACAATCTCACATATCGAGAATACCCCGTTCGTATTCTTGATCAAACCGAGCGTACCACTCGACGTCATAATATCAAGTTTCTCAAGGTTCAATGGTCACACCATTCCGAGAACGAAACTACTTGGGAAAGGGAGGATCATCTTCGACTTGAGTACCCCACCCTTTTTCCGGAGGAACCCGAATCTCGGGACGAGATTCTTTTGAGTGGGGGTGAGTTGTGACATCCCTAGTCAGTGCATGCATTAGGACTAGCTAGAGTGTGCACCATGTTTACTTTTTGCAGAAACCTGAAATGGGGATGACAGAAACCCCAGCACCGCTCTTCTAACAACTAGGGTTTAATAAAATCTTTTCCAATGTACCCAAAATGCCCTTCAAAAATGTTCATCATCTTTTCCTTGGTCTTAAACCTCTAACAAAAACCGGTGCACAATTTTCTAGGACATCCAAAGGTCTCTCGATTAATTCATATTGTATTTGCATTTGGGCATTTAAATGCTATAAAATATTTTAGGTGCCCAAATAATCATAAACTAAAATGTTCCATGTTGTTCATTTTATATACAGTGGACATGACCAGTTTTATGATTTTAAAGATGCTCTAGCATTTTTATTAATTCAACAAAGTTGAAAAAGAAACAAAACAGAAAGAAAAATAGAAAAGAGAGAGAAAGAGGGCACAACCCACTTACTTGGACCAGCCGGCCCACCTAGCGGCCGAGCACTGTGCTGGCCCGAGCCAGCCACCTGCTTCGGCAGCCAGGCAGGAAGGTGACGCCGGCGCACGGCCGCGCGCCACCGCGGCAGCTGCTTGCCGCCCTGGCCGCCGCCTCGCCGCGGGAACGGCCTGGACGACCTCCACGTCACGCCTCGAAGCCGCTGGACGTCTACACTTTCCCCCTGCCTCTCTCCCTCGCCCTCCCCGCGCCATGGCCGACGCAGCCGCCGCCGTCCTGCCGCCATAGCCGTAGCCATCGAGCTCCCCTAGCCTCGCCGTTGTGTCCCCAAGCTCCGCCACCGTCTGCTACGCCTCCCCGATGAGCTACGCATCGCCGGAAGCTCCAACACGCCGTCCCCGAGCACTTCTCCCCCGCTTGGCCGTCGAGATCGCCGGCGACCTCACCGTCGCAGTAGCTCGTTCTCGACCTCACCGTCAACTTCAACGCGACCGCCGTGAGCCTGGCTACCTCCCCATCCTCTCCGTTTCCCCCCTCGAGCTCTGTAACGACTGCACGAAGCTCACCCGCACGCGCCACCACGGAGGTCGTCGCCGAAGAGGCTCCGGCCACCCAACGGCCACGCCACCCTGTCCATTAGCTTCACCGCACCTCCAGGAGCCTAGAGCACCTCACCAGCAGCCTCGCCATGCCTCCTTGCGACTAGCCCAAGCTCACCCGAGCTCCGGCAGCCGCCAAGGTCGTCGCCGATGCCTTTTCCGGCGACCCTGAGGCCAACCACCACCACCACTCGACGCGGCACTTCCCCAGCTTCACATAGACGTGCTCCGCCGTCGATTTGGTCGCCGGAGCACGAATCCCGCACCCCACCGCCGTGTCTGGCCTTGCCAGCGGCTAAACGCCGGTCTATTTGACCCCGTTTGACCACGGGTGGGCCCAGGTTGACCCCCTAGAGTCAATGACAGGTGGGCCCAGGCGGCTAAGTTAATTAGGATTAGCAGTTTAATTTAATTAGTTAACCTAATGACACTGACACGCGGGATCCACCCGTAAGGTTTGACCTGGACCAGGTCTGTTGACCTGCTGACGTCAGCATGATGTCATGCTGACGCAGTAAATGCTTTTCTGGGATTATTTGATTTAAAACAATTCAGGAAATTCCAGAAAATGCTTTAAACTTCAAAAAATCATATAACTTTAACAGTAGCTCAGATGGAAAAGATTTATATATGAAAATTGATCAGGAAAATCGAATCTTTCCAATGGCACTTGTTTCATGCATGTTTAAGCAAGTTAACCTTGCTGTTCACATCAAAACATGATAATGCACTTTAATAAATAATAGTTTGGGTATAAATTTGAATCTTTGATTCAAATGGGCTCAAACCTTTCTGTCTATAGTAGCATTAGCCCAAAACACATTCATCTTGCCATGTCATGAGCATGCATCATATTGTTGCATTTGTTTGTATATAGATTGTATCGTCGATGTTCTCCGTGGTAGGTCCTGCTCCCGAGGATACAACTGCGTATCCAACTGAAGAGCATTACCCGACAACCAATCTATCAGGCAAGCAACATTTGATCATTCAGATACAAACCCATCTTCTCACTCCTGCTCTCTTTTACTGCATAAGGCAATAACGTGTGAACTGCTACTTGTTGCGGTAGTTGAACCCTATTCCTTTGCATGACCTGTCATTGCCACAGTAAATAGTTGAAACCCACTAGCATGTGTAGGAGTTGATTGAGCCATGTGATGTGTGTTCTACCATGCTATTTGTTTATGTTGCCTGTTATGCTTAGAGTTGTGTCAGGTCTGGTTCATCTGGGTGATGGATCAGAGTGAAATGATCATGCTCGATAAAGAGAAGGAAGTGTGGAACATTTTGTTAAAGGTATCGATGAAAGGCCATGTAGGAGTGCATGGTAGGTTGTTTCGTTGGAACCGTCCATAGGACCTAAGATCTTTATGTGTGGTTCAAGTTACAGCTACTACCACACATTGGGCCCTGAAAAATGACCCCGCTCGACTTATTGATTGCGCTTGTTCTCTGACCAGGAGTTGCAACTAGTTTCTGGTGTTAGTAGTATACTGGTGCTCGTACACAGCACTGACCCTCGGGGTGGGCTGTGATGTGGCAGGTACATGGCCGGGTGTACCGAGCGCCCGTTTGGTGACTCGGGAACCCTGTACACATCGTTTGGGGCCGTGAGTGACACCCCGGCCGGATCTCCCCACGGATGGAACCCAAATAGGTGATAAACTTGGACTAGAGACTTGAGTGGTTGGTTAGGTCGTGGTCTACACCCACGTCAGCTTTCGCTTGAAGTCTGCCGAGCACATGTCGTGTGCAGACACTAAGTGGTGGAAACATGTGTGAAGAAGTACACCCCTGCAGGGTTACTAATCTATTCGAATAGCCGTTATTTGCGGTACGGACCACTTGGTTGCTTATACAGTTCATAGACAAGTTGATGGATACTACTAAAAGCCTCAAGACAAGTGTGAGTGCCGTGGATGGCCCTTCCGTAGGATGACGGGAGAGGATCCACGGTGGTGTATTATTGTGGTGAGTAGAGGACTCGTGTACGTAGTCTTATCTTGCAATCTGCTGAGAGTTGTAGTATAGGTTAGCCAAGAGTCAAAGCTGGCTTGCTGCAATGAACTCCACTACCCCTGTTGATAATGTTGCATGTATGATAGGTTCTGTTGTAAGACTTGCTGAGTACCTTTGTACTCATGTTTGCTTAATAACTGTTGCAGAGGAGAACCCTGCCCCTTCTGATGGGTTTTACATAGACGTCAACGTCGATGAGTAGCTTGCTACCGAGACGGAGATCCTGAGCTTGTGAAGGGCCTTGTAGATAGTCAGGCTACACCAAGCCTGTTTTATTTCCAAGTTGTGTGTACTCAGACATGTTAGGTTCCGCTTGTGCTTGTATGATTGTATGAATTGAGTGTTTGGTCATGCGACCCCTACCTGTATGAATATGTTATGTATGGCTCTTCGGAGCCTCTTAAATAAAGTGTTTTGAGTCATAGAGTTCTATTGTGATGCAATGTTGTATTTGCACATATTGAGCATATTGTGTGTATGATTGAAATGCTTGGTATGTGTGGGATCCGACACCTAGTTGTTTACCCTTGGTAGCCTATCTTACAGGGAAATGCCTCCTAGTGCTTCCACTGAGCCTTGGTAGCTTGCTACTGCTTCGCAACACGTAGGCTGGTCGGCATGTGTCCTTCTTCGTTCCTGTGTCTGTCCCTTAGGGGAAATGTCACGCATTGTTCCTTTAAGTCCATGTAGCTTGCTACGACTTGGGTTCATATGTTGAGGACCGACACGTTCGTTGCTGGGTCATGGATGCATGTCTCTGTAATTTAGTGCCACTTTTGGTTTATAGCTAGCCATGTCGGCCCGGGTTCTCTGTCATATGGATGCTAGCGACACTATCATATACGTGTGCCAAAATGCGCAAACGCTCCCGGGCCAGGTAAGGTGGCACCCGTGGGGTTACCGTGCGTGTGGCCGCAAAGTGAGATGATGTGTTACAAGCTAGATCGGCATGACTTAGGATCGGGGTCCTGACATGCTTACCTTTTGCATCAACATCGTAATTTACCTACGATGCTTGACCCAACCTACGAACTACTCGTAAATTCAAATACTGAGACCGAACTTATAAATTCAAAACTACTCATGTAGCACGCCTGTCACATTCGCAAGTTCAAAACGAGAAACTAGAACACGTACATGAAGCATGTCCCTTCACCGTCGCATACCACACTGTCGTTCCGCCCCCCTGTCAACTCGCATTGGCAGGCTTTATATCACTACAACATGTCGGACCGCATGTGACCAAACCGACGATGCGCCAACCTAATTACTACTATCCTGCTTATCTAGCGGGAAAAGCCCCACCCTAGCATTTCCAATCGTTATTTCTATTTATCGATCCTGCCAAGGAGCAGAGCCAAATGTTACAATTTATACATGTTTCTATACTCCTATAAAATACTCAGTTGGTGCTGATGGTGTGTCTGCCATCCGTCATTTCTGACCATTAGATCTGCATCTAACGGTTGTGAGGTAAGTTGTGGTATTTTTGCAACGAAAGGCCGACACATTGGTAGTAGTAAGAAACAAATGCCGGGTTTGGCACGAGTTCGTACTGCGGGATCACCACAAGGCCTAGCGCTGGAGTTACATTTCCCTCTTGGGGCCCACAGGACCGAGCTTCGGCGGCTAGTGCACCTACCTTTGAGTCAATGACATGTGGACCCTAAATGCGGCTGGCCCGCATGTCATTGTCATACAAGCAGAGGGGCGGTAGACTGAGAGGGGTGAGGCGTAGGTCGGCGGACGGTGTCATGGGTTCGAGCAGCGTCGCGGGAATAGCGTGGGCCGAGGCTTGCCTGCTCCCCTCCCATGCTCTGATCCGTACTCCCGCACAACTAATTTTCATCCAACGGTTATAATAGATTTCCTCGTGTGGGTCATCTATAGCCTCAAAAAAAGGTAAACAAAAGCCATATTTCCAGGTAATAATTTCCTGCATGAATCTGTACACGCATGCAAGACCCTTTCCTTTCCTACTCATTCTTTGAGTGTGGCAACAGGTGCCTCCATAACCCATGTAGCACGATGAGCCGCCAGCGGGTAGCACCTCCTCCACGCCAACATCGGCGTCTGGCCATGCACATGCAGCTGCTCCCGTAGTATTTTACCCGCATGTTCGACTGCAGTACCACACCGATTTTTTTGTGGGGCAGTACCAGACCGATATTGGACGAGACCATGGATCTTGTGGCCAAGAAAAGTCACTGCCCGGCCGACGCATGTCGAGGTTCTTGTCTATTGTGACGTGTCGCACGATGTTTACTAGGTCGTGCTCGGGATGAGCGGCAGGGTGCTGCTCCCAATCATGAGTGGTGTGATGGCAACGACGGCCGAGTGGGAGCTCGGGCGGGAGCTAGTGATCTACCCGGGGGACATAGCTTGACTTGGGCTAGAGATTCCGAAAGCTTGCACCGTCCCTAGGATGTACCACTCAGCGGTGAGGCTGGAATGCTGGATACGTATAGGCGTGTGCTCATGGGCGGGAGCAACCTGCTCAATGGATACCAGTTTGCAGACGTGATGTACTCGATGTAGTAGAGCCAGTGAGCCTGGAGGCTTTCCTGCCGTCGTACGTTGACGCGTGGTTCAATGGTGTGCGGCCACCGGCCAGCGTAGGTCGGCTACGGGGAAGCAGCATCGGTGTGGTCCGAGATGCCCAGCTGGCCGTTGTCACGACGGCCTTCACGACTCACTCATTCGAGATGAGCCAGCCGGTGTTGGCCTGGCCGTGGCTAGTGTGCCACAGATGGATGTCAGGGTGTTACGAGGCGTAGATGGCCACACCGGCGGGTACTACCTGTATTACAGAAGTAGAAGGCAAAGATGGGCCTTTATTTTATTTATTATATTTGTGGCTGAGGAGTGATGCCCGGGACGAAATGTGTCACAGTCACTGGATGAAAATTGGATGGTGCGGGAGTACAGATCAAAGCCAGGAGCGGAGCATGCAAGCCGCGTACAATCGTGTGTGGTTGTGGTAGAAACTTGATTGTCGCCGCAGTTTAGCTGGCCCCCATGTCATGCACACAAAGGCAGAGGAGCGGTGGGGCGAAGGGGGGTGAGCCTCACATCGGGGGACATGGTGCCGTGGGTTGGAGCGATGTCATGGGAATCACGTGTGGTAGTGGTGAAACGTGATGGTCGTCGTGGTTCAACTTCCATGGACAAGCTATCATGTCTACTGACACATGCATTGCATACCGCTTACTGCAAGGAGTAGTAGTAGAGAAAACTAATAGGACAAATAGTTCATTATAGTCAAGTGGACCCAGTGGCGGATCCAAGAATTCAACTTTGGGTGTTCAATTTTTTCCCACCCTAACAGAGAAGTCCATTGGTCCACGCGAATACAAATTGTTCACAATAGCAACAATTTCTCTAAACCCAAAAATAATGCATTTGTTTTTTTACTAATGAGGTCAATCAAAAGATAATTCTGATGGGGAACGTAGTATTTCAAATTTTTCCTATGATCACGCAAGATCTATCTAGGAGAAGCATAGCAACGAGTGGGGAGAGTGTGCCTATGTACCCTCGTAGACCGAAAGCGGAAGCGTCTAGTGACGCGGTTGATGTAGTCGAACGTCTTCGTCATCCAACCGATCCAAGCACCGAACTTACGGCACCTCCGCATTCAGCACACGTTCATCTCGATGACGTCCCACGAGCTCTTGATCCAGTTGAGCATCATGGGAGAGTTTCGTGAGCACGATGGCGTGGTGACGATGATGATGAAGCTACCGGCACAGGGCTTCGCCTAAAAACTGCAGCGATATGACCGAGGTGTGTAACTGTGGTGAGGGGCAACGCACACAGCTAAGAAATCAACTTGTGTGCCTATGGGGTGCCCCCTCCCCACGTATATAAAGGAGTGGAGGAGGGGAGGGGCCGGCCCTGTCAATGGCGCGCCCTAGGGGAGTCTTACTCCCATCGGAAGTAGGATTCCCCCCTTTCCCTAGTTGGAGTAGGAGAGGAAGGAAGGAGGAGAGAGGGAAGAAGGAAAGGGGGGCGGCCCCCACCCAATTCGGATTGGGCTTGGGGGGCGCGCCCCTCACCTTGGCCGCCTCCTCCTCTATCCCACTAAGGCCCAATATGGCCCATGCACTCCCCGGGGTGTTCCGGTAACCCCCCGGTAGTCCAGTAAATGCCCGAACTCACTCGGAACCATTCCGATTTCCAAACATAGGCTTCGAATATATCAATATTTATGTCTCAACCATTTCGAGACTCCTCGTCATGTCCGTGATCACATCCGGGACTCCAAACTACCTTCGGTACATCAAAACACATAAACTCATAATACCAATCGTCATCGAACGTTAAGCGTGCGGACCCTACGGGTTCGAGAACTATGCAGACATGACCGAGACATATCTCCAGTCAATAACCAATATCAGAACCTGGATGCTCATATTGGTTCCTACATATTCTACGAAGATCTTTATCGGCCAAACCGCATAACAACATATGTTGTTCCCTTTGTCATCGGAATGTTACTTGTCCGAGATTCGATCATCGGTATAATCATACCTAGTTCAATCTCGTTACCGGTAAGTCTCTTTATTCATTCTGTAATACATCATCTCGTGACTAACTCATTAGTCATTTGCTTGCAAGGCTTATTATGATGTGTACTGCCGAGAGGGCCCAGAGATACCTCTCTGACACTCGGAGTGATAAAATCCTATTCTAGATCTATGCCAACACCACAAACACCTTCGGAAACACCTGTAGAGCAGCTTTATAATCACCCAGGTGTGTTGTGACGTTTGATAGCACACAAGGTGTTCCTCCGGTATTCGGGAATTGCATAATCTCATAGTCATAGGAACATGTATAAGTCATGAAGAAAGCAATAGCAGTAAAACTAAACGATCAAGTTGCTAAGCTAACCGATGGGTCTTGTCTATCACATCATTCTCCTAATGATGTGATCCCGTTGATCAAATGACAACTCATATCTATGGTTAGGAATCATAACCATCTTTGATCAATGAGCTAGTCTAGTATAGGCATACTAGGGACAGTCTGTTTTGTCTATGCATTCGCACACGTACTAAGTTTTCGGTTAATACAATTCTAGAATGCATAATAAACATTTATCATGATATAAGGAAATACAAATAACAACTTTATTATTGCCTCTAGGGCATATTTCCTTCAAATTCATTTGTTGTTTTTAAATCAACAGTCTTCCTTTTTACTAATGTGGTCATGTAGAAAGGTATTCCCCTGCATTTGGAGTATATAAGAGCATTTCTAACCGATCCCTAAAAAATAGAGGAGGATCCGATCGAGTAAACCTAAGTATATGTCCACTAAGTTTTGGTGAGGAGGATCCGATCGAGTAAACCTAAGTATATGTACTCCACTAAGTTTTGGTGAGGAGGATGGTGGGCACGACGATGGCGCTGGACATGGCAGTGAAGTGGATGGTGACAGGAACACACCAGCAACATGAAACATAGTGAGGTTGCCGATAGCGATGCCGGTGAGGTCACTGGCAAGGCCTGAATTCGTCATCGTCAACAAGGGAGCTTCACTTGAGTCGCTGGCCGCTCATCCCCTGCAACTGGCCGTATGTCCTATCGCAGCATCCCCGCTAAGGGTGACAGGCATGGCACTGCATGGCTTGACCATGGGCCATGGGGTGCTGTATCCACCCGCGTTCGGTGTCGACGGCTTGGTCGAGCTCTGCATCGGCATAGCCGCTGATACATCTCCAACATATCTATAATTTTTTATTGTTCCATGCTATTATATATTTTGTTTTGGATGTTTAATGGGATTTATTATACATTTTTATATTATTTTTGGACTAACCTACTAAGCCAAGGCCCAGTGCAAACTGCTGTTCTTTTGCCTATTTCAGTGTTTCGCTGAAAAGGAATATCAAACGGAGTCCAAACAGAATGAAACCTTCGGGAGAGTTATTTTTGGAACGATATCAACATAGAAGACTTGGAGTACACGCCAGGAAGCAAGAGAGGAGGCCACGAGGGCAGGGGCGTGCTCGGAGAGTAGGCGCGCCCCCTACCCTCGTGGGCCCCCTCTGGCTCCCCTAACGTGCCTCTTCAGCCTATATATACTCCCATACCCAGAAAACATTGAGGACATCCACGAAACCCTAATTCCACCGCCATAACATTCTGTACCCGTGAAATCCCATCTTAGGGCCTGTTCCGGAGTTCGCCGGAGGGGGCATCGATCACGGAGGGCTTCTACATCAACACCATAGCCTCTCCAATGAGTTGTGAGTAGTTTACCACAGACCTTCGGGTCCATAGTTATTAGCTAGATGGCTTCTTCTCTCTCTTTGGATCTCAATACAAAGTTCTCCTCGATCTTCGAGGAGATCTATTCGATGTAATCTTTTTGCGGTGTGTTTGTCGAGATCCGATGAATTGTGGGTTTATGATTAAGATTATCTATGAACAATATTGGATTCTTTTTTGAAATCTTTTATGGATGATTTAAATATCCTTGCAAGGCTCTTCGAATTATCGGGTTGGTTTGGCCTACTAGATCTATAGTTCTCGCAATGGGAGAAGTGCTTGTCTTTGGGTTCAATCTTGCGGTGTCCTTTCTCAGTGACAGCAGGGGCAGCAAGGCATGTATTGTATTGTTGCCATGGAGGATAAAAATATGGGGTTTATATCATATAGCTTGAGTTTATCCCTCTACATCATGTCATCTTGCTTAAGGTGTTACTCTATTCTTATGAACTTAATACTCTAGATGCATGCTGGATAGCGGTCGATGTGTGGAGTAATAGTAGTAGATCCAGAATTTTTTCGATCTACTTGTCACGGACGTGATGCCTATATACAATGATCATGCCTAGATATTCTCATAACTATGCACTTTTCTAACAATTGCTCGACAGTAATTTGTTCACCATCGTAGAATTTTGCTATTATGAGAGAAGCCACTAGTGAAACCTATGGCCCCCGGGTCAATTCTCATCATATTAATCTTCCATCAACTATTTACTTTACTTTGCATAATTTACTTCCAATCTCTATATCAAAAATACCAAAAATATTATCTTATCACCTCTATCAGATCTCACTTTTGTAAGTGACCGAGAAGGGATTGCCATCCCTTTTATCACGTTGGTTGCAAGGTTCTTATTTAGTTGTGCAGGTGCGAGGGACTCGCGCGTGGTATCCTACTGGATTGATACCTTGGTTCTCAGAAACTGAGGGAAATACTTACGCTACTGTGCTGCATCATCCTTTCCTCTTCGAGAGAATACAACGCAAGCTCAAGAAGTAGCAATAAGAGTTTCTGGCGCCATTGTCGGGCAGATCTACGCAAAAGTAATATACCAAGTACCTACCACAAACGCTTATCCCTCGCATTACATTTTTGCCTCTCGTTTTCCACTCCCCCACTTCACCCTTTCTGTTTTATTCGCCTTTTTTTCGTTCGCTTGCCTCTTGTTTGCTTGTGTGTTGAATTGCTTGCTTGTCACTATGGCTCAAGACAATACCAAATTGTGTGACTTTTCCAATACCAACAATAATGATTTTATTAGAACTCCAAATGATCCTATTACCGATGATGAATCTTGTGAAATCAATGCTTCTCTGTTGAATCTTATCATGAAAGATCAATTTTCTGGCCTTCCTAGTGAAGATGCCACTACCCATCTAAACAACTTTGTTGATTTGTGTGATATGCAAAAGAAGAGGGATACGGACAATGATATTGTTAAATTGAAGCTATTTCGGTTTTCGCTTAGAGATCGTGCTTAAACTTGGTTCTCCTCTTTGCCAAGAAATAGTATTGATTCATGGAATAAGTGCAAAGATGCCTTTATCTCTAATTACTTTCCTCCCGCTAAGATTATCTCTCTTAGAAACGATATCATGAATTTTAAGCAACTAGATCATGAGCATGTTGCACAAGCTTGGGAGAGAATGAAATTAATGATACATAATTGCCCTACACATGGTTTGAACTTATGGATGATCATACAAAAAAATTATGTCGGCTTGAATTTTGCTTCTAGAAATCTTTTAGATTCGGCCGCGGGGGGAACTTTTATGGAAATCACTTTAGGAGAAGCTACCAAACTCCTAGATAATATTATGGTTAACTACTCTCAATGGCACACCGAAAGATCTACTAGTAAAAAAGTACATGCCATTGAAGAGATTAGTGTTTTGAGTGGAAAGATAGATGAACTTATGAAATTATTTGCTACTAAGAGTGCTTCTTCTGATCCTAATGATATGCCTTTGTCCATGTTGGTTGATAATAATAATGAATCTTTGGATGCGAATTTTGTTGGTAGGAATAATTTGGGTAACAATGCGTATAGAAGAAACTTTAATTCTAGGCCTTTTCCTAGTAATTCCTCTAACAATTGTGGTAATTCCTACAATAACTCTTATGGAATTTTTAGTGAGATGCCCTCTGATTTTGAATCTAGTGTTAAAGAATTTATGAATTCACAAAAAATGCAATGCTTTGCTTGAAGAAAAATTGCTTAAGATTGATGAGTTCGCTAGAAACATGGATAGAATTTCTCTTGATGTTGATTCTTCGAAACTTAGATCTATTCCATCTAAGCATGATATCAATGAGTCTCTCAAATCCATGAGAATTTCCATTGATGAATGCAAAGAAAGAACTGCTAGGATGCGTGCTAAAAGAGATTGCTTTATGAAAGCGTGTTCTTCTAGTTTTCACGATAATAAAGATGAAGATCTAAAAGTAATTGATGTGTCTCCTATTAAATACTTGTTTTCTAGTATAAATCTTGATAAATATGGGACTGGAGATGAGTCTACTTTAGTTAAAAGGCGTCCCAATGATTCTGAGTTTTTAGATCTTGATTCTAAAAGTGTTAAAAGTGGGATTGAAGAGGTCAAAAGTTTACATAGCAATGAACTCACTATATTCAATTTCAAGGGATTTAATTATGATAATTGCTCTTTAATAGATTGTATTTCCTTGTTGCAATTCGTGCTAAATTCTCCGCATGCTTATAGTCAGAATAAAGCTTTTACCAAACACATAGTTGATGCTTTAACGCAATCTTATGAAGAAAAACTTGAATTAGAAGTTTCTATCCCTAGAAAGCTTTATGATGAGTGGGAGCCTACTATTAGAATTCAGATTGAAGATCATGAATGATTTGCTTTGTGTGATTTGGGTGCAAGTGTTACCACAATTCCAAAATCTTTGTGTGATATGTTAGGTTTCCATGAACTAGATGATTGTTCTATAAATTTGCATCTTGCGGATTCCACTATTAAGAAACCTATGAGAAGGATAAATGATGTTCTTATTGTTGCAAATAGGAATTATGTGCCCGTAGATTTCATCGTTCTTGATATAGATAGCAATCCTTCATGTCCTATTATTCTTGGTAGACCTTTCCTTACAACGATTGGTGCAATTATTGATATGAAGGAAGGAAATATTAGATTCCAATTTCCGTTAAGGAAAGTGTCGGCGTCCTGGTAACCAGGGTACCCAGACTTGCCTGTCTGCGGGCCGCGACGCGCTCCTACAAGAGGCCTGGTACGGCCCAGCTAATCGACCAGCTGCTCAAGACCCTTGCATGGGGCCAGGCCTCGCGAGGAGAACGATGCCAAGACCCCCTCGGGAGCAGCCTCAGCAAGGCGTTCCGGAGGGGCGGAGAATCCAAGGCCAAGCCCGCCTCAGGAGGAGGCAGGGATGTCAGCAGTGATGCACCGCGCCAGCGGGTGCCAGTGTCCGCCAGCGACACAGTTGCCATTTCGGTGCAAAGGAGACAGCACATCTGTTGGTTCCCAAGGAGCGAGGCAAAGGTTTCCTCTTTGGTGCAACAAGACCGTAGACCGCAAGGACGATAAGGAGGATGTCACCGTCGAGCCCACCACCGTGTCACTGCCTGATTCTTTTGCAGGCGAAGACTGCTTTTGTCAGGGTAGGAATATCCTTGTGTTCCCACTCAAAAATGGCCGTTGTGGAATCCCTTCCCGCCTAAACATTTCGGGGGAAGAGGACCGTGGCCACCTATATAAGTAGCTAGAACCTCCACTGCAGAGGGGGGAAGAATCATCGACTCACACACTTGACCACCGGCCCAAGGAGCAAGAACACTAGCCTCTTGACCCTCGTGAGCTCGCCTCCTAAGCTCAGGAACCCTTGTACCAGTTCATATTCTAGCTCGCCCAGAGCCAATCCACCAAAGCAGGAAGTAGGGTCCTACACCACACGGTGGCCCGAACCTAGATAAACTCTTGTGTGCTTGTTCGTTGTTTGCTTGAATCTTTCCACCGAGACGAGAGCGAGGCTCTAGGTAGACGTGAGTGGGAGAGATCTTCATTCACGCCCCTATGTTCGAACTTAACGGGTTTTGCGGAGCCCTGAATCGGACATTTGGCGCGGCAGGTAGGGGGCGTGTCGAAATCTCGCCTCTCCGACAACCTCGTCGCGTTCTCGTCACCGACCCTGCTCCACAGCCATGGTGGACAAACGTCGAGCTCGCGCCGCCCGCCGCGCTGCGAACATCGCTCAAACGGCGCCTGTAGGCAACGGCGCACCACTCCGCCCCAACTCGCCGGTCGCCAACGCCGCCACCGACCTGGCTGTCCACAAGCAGTAGGACTCCTCGCTGCCGCTGTCCGTGTGGCGGGATGGTCGCACGGCAACACCTTCACCCTCACCGGCCGCAGCGTCGTCCTCGCTGGTCCGCCGCGGGCCGGTCTACGAGCAGCCTGCGCTACTGATGGCGCGAGAGCTCTTGCGCTACTGCCCGGCAGATGATCTCTACAACAAGTGGCTCCACCGCATCACCGAGCTCGTCAACACCGCTGGGAAAGCACCTGCACCAACGCACTCCTCACATCCTCCATCGCCCCGGCGACAAACGAGGGCCGTGGGATCCTGGCTCCGCCTCCCCTTCACCCGCCGGCCAGGAGGGCCGGTGCGAGGCCCCTCGATGTGAACAACCCCGCAGAGCCCACGCCCACGACGAGGAGACTTGCCAGGTGATCCCACACCCACATGCAGGGGCTCCTTGGCCCCCTGGCCCATAACGCCCAGACTGCGTGCCACAGGAGGTGGTGGCACTAGCACCTCAAGAACCAGCATCACAGGTGTAGGGGGCACTTGTGATCATGAGCGTGCGCGGGTGTGGCGCCCTAGCTACCGAGCTACGGCGCCATGTCTGGCCCGGCAAGTTCAAGCCGGACCTGTCTCTGCACGACGATGGAACCACCGACCCCACAGAGTTCCTTCAACTCTACAAGCTGAGCATCAAGGCATCCAACAGCATTGAGCAGGTCATGGTGAACTGGTTCCCCATGGCTCTGAAGGACGGCGCGCGCTCCTGGCTCCAGAACCTCCCGGCGGGATCCATCTCCTCCTGGGGAGAGCTTCGCGAGCGCTTCGTCACTAACTTCCAAGGCACCCGCGACCGAGCCCCGGCAGCTGCTGACCTGCGTCGCGTGAGGCAGCAGCCAGGAGAAACCCTACAAAAGTACATCCAACGCTTCAACACCATGCGCCTCCGTATCCCCAGGGTCTCGAACGAGGCCATCATCTCCGCGTTCTTTGATGGCGTACGCGACGTCAGGATGAGGGAAGAGCTCGCGATCCACGAAGACCTGTGCACAGCCCTCGAGATGTTCAAGCTCGCGGCTAAGTGCGCCAAGGCGGAGGAAGGCCGCCTCTCCCTTCAGGAGCTGCCTGAGGCAGAGGCGGATGACAAGAAAACCAAGGCCAAAGAGTCGAAGAGCAAGGGACCCGCCGTGCTGGCTGCTGGGCCAGAAGTGAAGCATGGCTGCGGCTACGATGATCTCCACAGAGACAACCGACCGTACTACGTCTTCCACAATGTCCACAACCACAACACCGACGACTGTCAGGAGCTCAGGGCGATGTGCGGCGGGCGCGTTGGGCAGCACCCTGAGCGTGACAACCATGGCTACGGCCGTGGAGGAGGCCGAGGAGAAGGACGTTGGGACGGCAGGAACTCGTGCCAAGGGTGGCGTGAGCAACCTCGTGAAGACCACTGGCAGGAGCAGCCTCGTGACGCCCCCTGGCGCGACCAGCCTCGTGAGGGTCGCCCTCAGGGCAACAGAGGCCTGCCTCCACTACCACCACGGCCAAGAAGGAACGACGACGACTGCCAGGGAGATGGGACAGGCGGCTTCCAGGAGCCGCGTGTAGTCGCTTGCATTCTGGGAGGAGCCCATGCCCCGGCTTCTCACCGCATCTTCAAGCAGTTTGCTCGTGAGGTGAACGCGGCGCTTCCCAGACCTGACGCTGCGCGCAACCTCAGGAGGACCAAGCAAGTCATCGCTTTCGACCCCAAAGACCAGCTCAAGTGCACTGCGGCCCCAGGCGCACTCCCGATGCTCTGCACCCCGACCATCAGCAACGTCCTTGTGACCAAGACCCTCATCGACGGCGGAGCAGGGCTCAATGTCCTCTCCGTCTAGACCTTCGAGACACTCCAGGTTCCCTACGATCAACTTCACCCCGCCAAGCCATTCTACGGAGTCACGGATGGCTCCACGCTCCCGATGGGGCAAGTCCGCCTCCCCGTCACCTTTGGCGACCGCGACAACTACCACACTTAGCTCATCGAATTCGACGTCGCCAACATCCACCTCCAGTACAACGCCATCCTGGGGTATCCTGCCCTTGCCAAGTTCATGGCGGCAACCCATCACGGCTACAACATCCTCAAGATGCCCGGGAGCGGCGGAGTCATCATGATCGCCTCCGACGAGAAGGAAGCGGTGCGTTCCCTGGAGCGTGCCTACCAGACCGCGATAGTTGAATACCCCGATGAGGATGAAGCCGTTCTCGCCCTGCAGACCGCCTCCAAGAAGAAGAACCTATCCGTCGACGGACCTCAGGACGCGGGGGCTCCCGACGACCTGGCCTAAGGACTCGCGCCTACTGGCGAGGCGCCTTCCACCCTCGCAAAGGGAGGCGCGCTCGACGCACCTCTTGTGACGGGCTCGGCGGCTCTCCTCTGGAGTGTCCCTGAGCTGACCCGTGCCCCGAAGGAGGTGTTCGAGCACCACCTGCAAGCGTATCTTGATGTGCGTTTTTGTGAGCCCAGCACGAGCCGTCCAACGATGGGGGCTCAGGACTTCATCGACCAAGTTACGGAGGAACTTCAGTATGCAAGACTCATCCGCGGGGGGCATAACCGCACAACCCAAAGTCCACCTGCTCGCATCCCAAGCGACTGCTTCCGCGTCTGCATCAACATCGCGGGTCTCAACCGAGCCGCTTCTCAGGAGCCCTTCTGGCCGACGGCGGTCGGCCGGAGGAGGGCCCTCCCCTGCAGCTACGCCCGCACGCTCTTCGGCTTCCACAACGCAGCTGCCACGTTCCAGCATCTCGCACAGCAGACCTTGGGGGCTCAGGAGGCTCACCCGGCAGGTGGTCCGGACGGAGCGGCAGCCGGACCCGTGCGACCACTGAGAGCCTCAGGAGCCCCTGAGCCTGAGGAGCCCGACGATCCTCGGGAGCAACCCGCACAACTCGCGTCTTTAGCTACCTTAACTCTCCTTCGGCAAGTATCAGGTGACACTTCAGGTATCCAAACGAGGGCGCCTCTCGGGCTGCATCATCCTCGGGCCGCTGGGGGCTGTTCCCCCACGGCTGTCTCCTTTTTGCATGATCAAGGCCAGATATTTCTTTCCATTCGCATTATCTATATGCTTGGCGTCCTCACCGCCACTAAGGTCATGAGCCCTTTTGAGCCCACTCGCGACCGCCCCAGGATTAAGGACTGGCACGATGTCTGTGCTCGGGTCCGTCCCTGCAGCGTCGACAAACCCAAGGGCTGAGCTCTGCCTAGCGAGCCATTTCAATGACGGCACCTCCCATGGTCCTTGGTGCCTTGTTCTCGCATGGGCTAATCGTGGATGGGTAAGTAGGGGCCCGTGGCAGGTGCCTCGCTCACGTGGGAACCGCGCGCCAGTTGTTTTTCCTTTGGATTGTGGCATGAGAAGACTAGGCACGGCGTCTGTGCTCGGGTCCGTCCCTGCAGCATCGAAAAATCCAGTGGCTGAGCTCTGTCTCGCGGGTTAACCCTGTGACGTCACCTCCTGGGGTCGCTGGTGCTGCGGCCTTCTCATGCAATATCCCCTGGAGATGCACTCGGCGCAGGTCGACACAACACCTCTCTTTTCACATTTTGCAGAAGAAGACTCAGGCGCAACCCGCCTCAGGGTAGGGTCTCGTGAGTGATGCGTAAGCTCATGAGAACTTCCTCAGAGTCATTTAGCTCGTCCTGAGGAGGGCCCATATACACCTTGGCTGTCCTACCGTGCAAGCCACACGTCGGGACGTGGCTGTACACGCCCCGGAGTCTCTCCCGGTGGGAGGCTCCCTCCCATGGTCCAGTGGAAGTACAAAGCTCCGCGCTGGCAGATCCAACCGAGGAGCGGTTATGCCCATGAACTAGTGGAAGCACCAAGCTCCGCGTTGGCCGATATGACCGAGGCGCGGTTATGCCCACACTCCATGCAAGTGTAGTAGCTCTATGCTCCGCGCTAGTTATAAACAACTGAGGGTGGCTCCTAGTGGTCGCACCAACCTCAGGGAGCTTTTTAGCTCACGATGCCCACAGCTTCTCCTTCGATGGGTGTCGCGAGGGGGGCTAGGCACGGGGGCTATGCTCAGGTCACGCCTGGCAGACACCACCCTACCAGGTGCCCAGACACCTGGCCTTCTCGTGCCCCCATCCCAGGCGAAGGCTCGTGGGCAAGGTATGGTGCTTGTTCTCCTTCATGAAGAGCCGTTCGTACGTCAAGGGGGACCCCTGGGCATCACGACCCAGGGGCCTAACTGGCCACATAGCCCCTCATCCCTTGAGCCTAGTTATGACGATAACTCCGGTCCTCCGGAGGGCTCAACGGCGATCGAGGTATGCGCGGGGTTGGGCCCTGCCGACGCAGAACGAAAACAGGATTGCTTGAACGTCAAGGGGACCCTTGGGCATCGCGACCCAAGGGCCTCACTGGCCGCGTAGCCCCTCACCCCTTGAGTCTAGTTACTATGGTAACCCTGGTGTCCGGAGGGCTCAGCAACGAGTCTAGTTATTACTATAACCCCGGTCATCCAAAGGGCTCAGCGGCGGTCGAGGTATGCGCGGGGCTGGGCCCTGCCGACGCAGAGCACCTAAAGCAAACATGAAAGGAAGCAAGCATGGAATCATCTAGCTATTACAATAACGTCAAGTTTTTTCAAATTCAACCAAAGTTCTTACGCCTCCCCGAGGCACTCGCACTCCTCTCACTAAGCAGGACGGATCAAGCATCGCCGGGCGCACCAGTGCCGGTCGTCTCCCCTCCGGCCGCGGTAGCGGTAGCCTGGAGGAACGCCTCCACCAGCAACGTGACCTTCGCCCTCAAGGCCTCGGTAGCCGACTTCTCCGTGACTGCGGTCACGGGCTCGGACAGCGAGGCGAGGTCAAGGGTGGGGTCGCGAAGGCTTAGGTGGTTGCACACCCGTGTCAGGACCAAGGTAAGCAGCGTACGGCCTTTAGCATTGGCTAACTGGCCAGTCGCGGCCGTAACACCATGCAGGGACTCCACGAGTGCAGCATGAAGCCCGGCGGGGCCTCCCTCAGGGGCGTCTAGTGGCTCCTTGAACCCCTCCCCGTTGGCGGCATGCAGCGCCTTGCGGGCCGCAAGGTCAAAGGCGGTAAGGTCCTCGGGGCTCACCATCGCCAAGGCCGCGAGAGCTTCCTCCTGGGCACGAGCGGCTTGGGCCGCCCTGGCCTGCTCAACTTCAACCTTCAGCTTCTCCAGCGCGGCGCGGTCAGCAAGCTGCTCCTGTTGCAGCCGTGATGTCTCGGCCTTCTGCGCCTCGAGCTCCTTCTCCAACCCTTTGAGCTCTAGGGCGCGCCTAGTGTCTTCCTCGCGAAGGGCCCCTAGCTTGCTCTCTGCCTTGAGGCGGCGCTTCTCGAAGGACGCGGTGTCAGCTCGTGAGGCATCACGAGCCAGCGTGGCCGCCGCGGCTTCCTTTCGACCCTTGGCAGCAGCCGCCAAGGCCTGATCCCAGGAGGCCCGTGCAGACTCGTCTGCCAGGAGCCTCCCGTGGATCAGCCCCAGGCGCCCTTCTGTCAAGTGGTCGTCGTTGTTTTGCATGTCAACGCGAAGATGACCCAGCGCGGCGGAGGCAGCATCCAACGCCTCAGGACCAGGCTGCGCCGGCTGGCGCACGGGCACCGACAAGACTGGTTGCTCGACCAGGGGCTCGGGGGCTCCAGCCTCCCTCGCCAGAGCAGCCGGGGCAGAATCCAACTCTGCAACATCGCCGGAGATAGGGACGTCTTCGCGTGGCACCAACACCGCGCGCACGGTGGCCCGGCCAACCGGGGCACCCAGCGCCGCGGCATCCTTCCCCGAGGTTGCACCAGCAGCCGAATGAGCAGGGCACCGCGATAGGACCTCCCCCTTCGCCCTCTTCATCACACCTCCCACGCTGCCGCATCAAGAGAGAGCGCATCAGGGGCACGACAAACAAGAATGAGTGAGAAATTGCACACTTACTCGTCAGAGGCGACGCGTGCCCTTCTCTTCACCAGCAGGTCAACAGCAGCTCCTGGCGCGCCGAGCATGCCGACAGCCCGGGCCTAGGCAAGACGCGAGGCCACGGTCCTGGGTGCGGCCGCGGTCGCCAGGTCAGCCGGCGTGGTGCCCTTCGGCGGGTCGCCACCTTGCTTCCCCCGGATGCAGTGCGTCTGGACCAACGTGGAGTGGTCACCTGGGATCGTCCGGCGGCACCTGTGCTTGGCATCATTGCCACAACGAACGCTTCGAAGGAGTCCCCATCGTCGTCCAGGGTATCCTCCGAGCCCCCATCGTTGCCCTCGTCGTCATCACCAGAAGACACGTCGAACATGGGCGGAGCGCCCAGGGGCGCACCATGGTCCGGCATTGCCTTCAGCAGCTCGGCCTTGTCAGAGCGGTTGTACAGCGGCAGGTTGGCCCCAGCAAGATCCTCCGGAACCATCCCCAGGAGGGCCCTCGAGGTGAAGTCCAGGTCGTCTTCGGCCAACATTTCTGGGTGCAGCCGGAGCCCGTCGTCGTCACCAATCAGCTCCCACATGGGGCGTGAGTGAGCCTGCAGCAGAGCCAGACACTGCCTCAAGAACTCCTTCATGATCTGGCCTCCTTCGAGCCTCGAGCTCGGGTCGGCCTCAATCTTCGTCAAGACCGGCCCAACGAGAGGGCCGGTGAGCTTTCCGTGGCGCCATCCGTCAAGTTTCTCTGGACGGGCAGTAGGCAGCGCCAACAGAGGATGGGTGCGCTGGGCGTCCAGATAGACCCACCTCTTCTGGTGGGACTCTATCTTCTTCCCGGCCGTCATCAGGCGACAGCCCTGGCGCTGGAAGACAAAGGACATGCAGCCCGAGCATGGGCCATCGTCGTATTGACACATGGAGAAGAAGTGGCGGAAGAGGGTGACCATCAGCCTCACCCCCACGAACGCCTCACAGTAGAAGGCGAAGAGCGACAAGACGAAGAAGGAACGGGGTTGGATATGGAGAGCGTGCACCTGGTAATATTCCAGGGTGGCGTAGAAGAACTCGGAGAAAGGGGGCACGAGCCCCACGGAGATGCTGTGGAGGAAGAGGGGGTAGCATGGCTTTGGCAAGGTCTGCGCCATGGTGGATCCAGCCCAGATCTGCGTCCGGCCGTGCTCATTGTGGGAGCTCGATAGGAACGGCTGGATCTCTGAGTAGTCCTCCTCCCAGATAATGGAGGACTCCTCAAGAACCGCATCAAGAGAAGAAGCAGATCCAGACGCCGGCGCGGTGCCCTTGTTCTTCTTCGCCATGGTCAAGGAGGGCCGAAGGGTGCAGAGAGGCAAGAGGCGCAAAGGGAAGAAATCCAAGCAGGAAGGAAGGAGGGCGATAACTCCCCCGGCGGAGAAGGCCCGTTTGGTCAAGACACGCGGTTACCGAGACAGCGTGGGGAGCGGGGTCGCTCGCGTCCCATCCAACCGTCACGTGCCAGCCTGGCCCGCAGCCTTTTTGGGGCCCGCGACACTTCGTCCTCGACTAAGGCTTCGCCCTGAAGCCAACTCCGCGCACGCCTTGGGCCCGAGGGCTACTGTCGGCGTCCCGGGAACCAGGGTACCCAGACTTGCCTATCTGCGGGCCGCGACGTGCTCCTACAAGCGGCCTGGTATGGCCCAGCTGATCGACCAGCTGCTCAAGACCCTCGCAAGGGGCCAGGCCTCGCGAGGAGAACAACGCCCAGACCACCTTGGGAGCGGCCTCGGCAAGGCGTTCCGGAGGGGCGGAGAATCCAAGGCCAAGCCTGCCTCAGGAGGAGGCAGTGATGTCAGCAGTGATGCACCGCGCCAGCGGGTGTGAGCGTCCGCCAGCGGCACAGTTGCCATTTCGGTGCAAAGGAGACAACGCAGCCGTTGGTTCCCAAGGAGTGGGGCAAAGGTTTCCTCTTTGGTGCAACAAGACCGAAGACCGCAGGGACGATAAGGAGGATGTCACCGTCGAGCCCACCACCGTGTCACCGCCTGATCCTTTTGCAGGCGAAGACTGCTTTTGTCAGGGTTGGAACGTCCTTGTGTTCCCGCTCAAAAATGGCCGTTGTGGAATCCCTTACCGCCTAAACATTTCGGGGGAAGAGGACCGTGGCCGCCTATATAAGTAGCTAGAACCTCCACTATAGAGGGGGAAAGAATCATCGAATCACACACTTGACCACCGGCACAAGGAGCAAGAACACTAGCCTCCTGACCCTCCTGAGCTCGCCTCCTGAGCTCAGGAACCCTTGTACCAGTTCATATTCTAGCTCGCCCGGAGCCAATCCACCAAAGCAGGAAGTAGGGTCTTACACCACACGGTGGCCCGAACCTGGATAAACTCTTGTGTGCTTGTTCGTTGTTTGCTTGAATCTTTCCACCGATACGAGAGCGAGGCGCTAGGTAGACGTGAGTGGGAGAGATCTTCGTTCACGCCCCTGTGTTCAAACTTAACGGGTTTTGTGGAGCCCTGAATCCGACAGAAAGGCATGGAATACTTTCCCAGAAAGAAAATCAAGTTACCTTATGAATCTATTATGAGAGCCACTTATGGATTACCTACCAAAGATGGCAACACCTAGATCAATTCTTGTATCGTGCCTAGCTAGGGGCGTTAAACGATAGCGCTTGTTGGGGGGCAACCCAATTTTATTTTATTTGCTTTTGCTTCTGTTTAGGAATAAGTATTGCATCTAGCTTATGTTTAGATGTGGCTTTGTGTTTTAATTAGTGTTTGTGCCAAGTAGAACCTTTGGGAAGACTTGTGTGAAGTTTATGCGATCATGCTGTAAAAAACATAAACTTTAGCGCTCATGAGATTAGCTACCATTTTTTACTAGAGAGTGCTTTTTAGTTGATTCTTTTTGCAGATGATTAATAGAAAAATTCCTCACTTCCACCAATTTATTTAAAAAAATTTAGAGTTACAGAAGTATTCGAAAGTTACAGATTTCTACACACTATTCAGTTTTTTGACAGATTCTGTTTTTCGTGTGTTGTTTGCTTATTTTGATGAATCTATGAGTAGTATCGGGGGGGTATGAATCATAGAGAAGTTGGAATACAGTAGGTTTAACACCAATATAAACAAAGAATCAGTTCATTGCAGTACCTTTGAGTAGTGGTTTGTTTTCTTATAATAACGGAGCTCACGAGATTTTTGGCTAAGTTTTGTGCTGTGAAGTTTTCAAGTTTTGGGTAAGCATTTGATGGACTATGAAACAAAGAGTGGCAAGAGCCTAATCTTGGGGATGCCCAAGTCACCCCAAGGTAAAATTCAAGGACAACGAAAAGCCTAAGCTTGGGGATGCCCCGGGAAGGCATCCCCTCTTTTGTCTTCGTCTATCGGTAACTTTACTTGAGACTATATTTTTATTCACCACATGATATGTGTTTTGCTTGGAGCGTCATGTATGATTTGAGTCTTTGCTTTTTAGTTTTCCACAATCATCCTTGCTCGACACACCGTTTAAGAGAGATACAAATGATTTGGAATTTATTAGAATACTCTATGTGCTACACTTATACCTTTTGAGTTAGATAGTTTTGCTCTAGTGCTTCACTTATATCTTTTAGAGCACGGTGGTGGTTTCATTTTGCAGAAATTGTTGATCTCTCATGCTTCACTTATATTATTTTTAGAGTCTCTTAGAACAGCATGGTAATGTGATTTGGTTATAAAACTATTCCTAATATGATAGGCATCCAAGATGGGTATAGTAAAAACTTCCATATAAAAGTGCATTAAATATGATGGGAAGTTTGATACCTGATGATTGTTTCGAGATATGAGGATGGTGATATTAGAGTCATCCTAGTAGAGTAATTGTGAATCTTAGAAACATTTGTGTTAAAGTTTGTGATTCCCGTAGCATGCAGGTATGGTGAACCGTTATGTCATGAAGTTGGAGCATGATTTATTTATTGAGTGTCATCCTTTGTGTGGGGGTCGGGATCGCGTGATGGTTAACTCCTACCAACCCTTACCCTAGGAGCATGCATTGAATACTTTGTTTTGATAACTCGTAGATTTTTGCAATAAGTATATGAGTTCGTTATGACTAATGTTGAGTCCATGGATTATACGCACTCTCACCCTTCCACCATTGCTCGCCTCTCTTGTATCGCACAACTTTCACCGTGTCGGTGTACAAAAAGAGGGGTACACTTTTTGTACCCCTATGACTATGCACGGGCAGTCTGAGCCACGGTGCCATCACACCAAGCACGGCAAGGGAGGCAAGCCGGGGCAAGACTGAAGCTAGATGGAGACTAGAGCGACGCCAAGAACAAGACCACGAAGAGCAAGGGGACGAAGCGGTTTTCCCTGGCAAGATCCTTGCCGGGGCCGGCTCTGGCAGCCCCGGCAAGACCCTTGCCG
>LR738711.1:598096928-598131066 GCA_902687465.1 Secale cereale | reverse complement strand
GCCTACGGAGCGAATCACCCTTGAGTCCGCCACCCCCATGGGGGGAGCATTCGGGAGATTTCCCCGTGGTGGCATGCAGATCTTTGTGAAGACCTTCAAGATCAGATACAAGGTAAGAAGACGACGACCCTTGGCGGGATCCCACCAAGGGGATCCACAAGGCCCCTGGCAAGCACCTTGCCGGGGATGACAGCAGGCGCCACGGCAAGACCCTTGCCAGGGCCCTGACAAGGTCCTTGCCGACGACACCCACGGGGCCACCATCAGGCCCGCGCCAACTGGTTCTCCACTGACCCACGCAGCTGCCGACCCAACCAGCTGGACAGGCTCCTGCGTGGCAACCCATAGGTCTTCGTGGAGGCCCGCCGTTGCGCCACCTCAGCTGCCTAACTGCCTACATGGCACCTCAGGCACCGCTGGCCAGGGCGCGTGTCGACACGAGGAGGAGCGGCGACGGACAAGACGGGCGTCTCCCCTCGTCCCCGATAAAGCAAGGACACCTAAGCAGGGCGCATTAAATGCACCTTGTCCTGTGATGCGAGGGATAACCTCGCACCACTGTACCCTTTCCACCTCCCGTGTGCCACTGTGGCAACCCCTTTTCCCTATAAAAGGAGGCCCGAGGCGACCAGGAGGAGGATTCGTCTTTTCGGAACCCCTCATGACTCTTTTGGAGCTCCTCGTTAGCTGAAGAACACCAACATATAATCCACCAAAGCAGGAGTAGGGTTTTACGCATCTTTGCGGCCCGAACCTGGGTAAAGGAACCGTGTCCCGATCGTTAGATCCGCTCTTATCTCAACCCCGCGCCCCGCAACTGTAGTAGGGATTCTTGTGATCCCATAGGTGTCGATCCAAATACACCGACACGCCGGTACCACACACCCACCATATACCTTCCTCAAAACAGCCACCATACCTACCAATCATGGCATTTCCATAGCCATTCCGAGATATATTGCCATGCAACTTTCCATCCTTCCGTTCATATGACACGCTTCATCATTGTCATTCACATAGAGTCTTATTTTGTGCTAGCTTCGAGTTGTAAGTAAATAAAAATGTGATGATTTTCATTACTAGAGCATTTTCCCAGTGAGGAAAGGATGATGGAGACTATGATTCCCCCATAAGTCGGGATGAGACTCTGGACATAAGAAAAAAAAAGGGGGAAGAAGAAAAAAAGGGGAAAAAAGAAAAAAAAAGAGAAAATGCCAAAGAAAAAAAATGAGAGAAAAAGAGAGAAGGGTCAATGCTACTATCCTTTTTCCACACTTGTGCTTCAAAATAGCACCATGATATTCATGATAGAGAGTCTCTTGTTTTGTCACTTTCATATACTAGTGGGAATTTTCATTATAGAACTTGGCTTGTATATTCCATGATGGGCTTCCTCAAATGCCCTAGGTCTTCGTGAGCAAGCAAGTTGGATGCACACCCACTTAGTTTCTTTTGTTGAGCTTTCATACACTAATAGCTCTAGTGCATCCGTTGCATGGAAATCCCTACTCACTCACATTGATATCTATTGATGGGCATCTCCATAGCCCATTGATATGCCTAGTTGATGTTAGACTATCTTCCTCTTTTTGTCTTCTCTGCAACCACCACTCTATTCCACATAGTGCTATATCCATGGCTCACGCTCATGTATTGCGTGAAAGTTGAAAGGTTTGAAAAAATTGAAGTGTGAAACAATTGCTTGGCTGAAACCGGGGTTGTGCTTGATATAAATATTTTGTGTGATGAAGATAGAGCATAGCCAGACTATATGATTTTGTAGGGATAACTTTGTTTGGCCATGATATTTTGAGAAGACATGATTGCTTTGTTAGTATGCTTGAAGTATTATTATTCTTATGTCAATATTAAACTTTTGTCTTGAATCTTCCGGATTTGAACATTGAGAATTATATTGGTTAGCATTCCACATCAAAAATTCTGTTTTTTATCATTTACCCACTCGAGGATGAGCAGGAATTAAGCTTGGGGATGCTTGATACGTCTCCAATGTATCTATAATTTTTCATTGTTCCATGCTATTATATATTCTGTTTGGGATGTTTAATGGACTTTATTATACACTTTTATATTATTTTTGGGACTAACCTACTTACCCAAGGCCCAGTGCAAATTGCTATTTTTTGCCTATTTCAGTGTTTCGCAGAAAAGGAATATCAAACGGAGTCCAAATGGAATGAAACCTTCGGGAGAGTTATTTTTGGTACGGTATCAACACAGAAGACTTGGAGTACATGCCAGGAATCAAGAGAGGAGGCCACGAGGGCAGGGGTGCGCCTAGGGGGGTAGGCACGCCCCCACCCTGGTGGGCCCCCTCTGGCTTCCCTGACGTGCCTCTTCAGCCTATATATACTCCCATACCCTGAAAACATTGAGGACATCCACGAAACCCTAATTCCACCGATGTAACCTTCTGTACCCGTGAGATCCCATCTTGGGGCCTGTTCCGGAGCTCCGCCGGAGGGGGCATCAATCGCGGACGGCTTCTACATCAACAACATAGCCTCTCCGATGAGTTGTGAGTAGTTTACCACAGACCTTCGGGTCCATAGTTATTAGCTTGATGGCTTCTTCTCTCTCTTTGGATCTCAATACAAAGTTCTCCTCGATCTTCGAAGAGATCTATTCGGTGTAATCTTTTGGCGGTGTGTTTGTCAAGATCCGATGAATTGTGGATTTATGATCAAGATTATCTATGAAAAATATTGGATTCTTTTCTGAAATCTTTTATGCATGATTTAAATATCCTTGCAAGTCTCTTCGAATTATCGGTTTGGTTTGGCCTACTAGATCTAGAGTTCTCGCAATGGGAGAAGTGCTTTGTTTTGGGTTCAATCTTGCGGTGTCCTTTCCCAGTGACAGCGGGGGCAGCAAGGCATGTATTGTATTGTTGCCATCGAGTATAAAAATATGGGGTTTACATCATATTGCTTGAGTTTATCCCTCTACATCATGTCATCTTGCTTAAGGCGTTACTCTGTTCGTATGAACTTAATACTCTAGATGCATGCTGGATAGCGGTCGATGTGTGGAGTAATACTAGTAGATGCAGAATTGTTTCGGTCTACTTGTCACGGACGTGATGCCTATATACAATGATCATGCCTAGATTTTCTCATAACTATGCGCTTTACTATCAATTGCTCGACAGTAACTTGTTCACCCACCATAGAATTCTGCTATCATGAGAGAAGGCACTAGTGAAACCTATGGCCCTGGGGTCTATTCTCATCATATTAATCTTCCATCAACTATTTACTTTACTTTGCATAATTTACTTTCAATCTCTATATCAAAAATACCAAAACTTTATCTTATCACCTCTATCAGATCTCACTTTTGTAAGTTACCGAGAAGGGATTGACAACCCCTTTTATTGCGTTGGCTGCAAGGTTCTTATTTGTTTGTGCAGGTGCGAGGGACTCGCGCGTGGTCTCCTACTGGATTGATACCTTGGTTCTCAAAAACTGAGGGAAATACTTACGCTACTATGCTGCATCAACCTTTCCTCTTCGAGGGAATACAACTCAATCTCGAGAAGTAGAAGCTGCACGTCCACATAGAGGTCAGAGCGCCGCGACTCCCTTCTCGTCCGACTCTAGTGCTAGTGGATTTGGTGAAATTGGACAGAGTTTTTTAGGGATATTTGGACTGACCATTTTTTTAGCATATTTGGACTCCCGTTAAGCTGCCGACAGGACAGGCTGCTGAGTATCTGTCACTGAGCCGTTGATTATCTCTTATGCGTGATGCCATAGGTTTTATTTTTTATTGGAGTAAGAGCGCGCGTGAGGTCTTAGGTGTTTCCTTGCTGCTTCGGCATGTTGATTAGTGGGCTATTCCACTCCAGCCGATGCCCGATGGGCTAGTATTGATTTGTAGCAAGCTGCTGCCTGGTCTACTCTTCGATTTTTTGTCATATACATCGGTACTATATATGATTTTTTTGCAAAAATAATTGGGTGTACATCTGTACACCCATGACCCTTCGTGGATCCGCCCCTGAGTGGACCTATATCAATGTACACAGAGTACACTTGTTCCAAAGACATGCACATCAACGAAATAGTTCATCTATATCAATGTACACAAAAAGAAAATATATTTTTTACAAGAGAGGAAATAGTTAATCTATATCAATGTACACATAGAGGAAACATAATTATTAAAAGAGAGGAAATAGTTCATCCACCTATAATGCCCTTCTGCTGGTGCAACTTCTTCTTCTCATTTTCTGTGGGAGACGGCTTCACAATAAGCTCTTTCGACCTTTGAGCTATCTCGAAACTCACATGGGCATCGAGGGCAGCATATTTTATCCGCTCGTAGGTCAAGGGATAATTCTCCCATCCAGGCGACCTTAATCCCCGCGTCTCGTCACCCTTCTCAAGATTTGTTCCGAGCACAGAATTTGCTATGTTGAACAGGGATGGTAATTTTTTTTCACAATCATCAATAGGAATTTTGGTTTGTAGACCACCGATGTTTTTCAAGTCAAGTACGGTGTCAACTTCTCTTTGTCCCCTTTGATGTGCCCACAGAAGTATATGTCCTCCCGAGGCATGAAATCGTGGAGCTCACCTGCTATGGAGGGCGCGTGTATGATGTGATGCACCAAAACTTCATCTTCGAGGCACAGCTGAAGGACGGCGGCGCGTGAGATCTTCCCAGTGGCACGCTCCATGTACTCTGCATCGAGACCGACGAACTTCATCTCCACCTTTTCGAGGGAGTTGGATACATTGTTGATCCACTCTAGAACAACCCTTGGGTGGTTGGTGACGGTGGCAACTATGCTCAACGAGCCTTCGATGAGGACATATTTGACACTGAAAACCTCCATAGGGATCTCTTTCGCCATTTGGAACCGCTGGACCAGAGGGCTATGGTCTGGAGAATTATGATTAAGATGGCTACTCTAACTGGAGAAGATGATTATTTAAAGGGGCTTCGGAATTACTCAAGGAGGATGATTATTTAAGGGGCTACAGAATTACTCAAGGAGGATGTGAATCCAGTGGGGTTTGAAGGCAAGTGAAGGAGAGGTGAAGAAGCCGAGGAAAATCGGTTCCTGATGGAGAAGTAAATGGGAGAAGTGGCATGCAGACAGTTGATTAGACGGCTAGGTAGACCAACCTGCAAAACGAAAAGGCTATGCGGGTAGCGTACTGAGGAGTGGTATGTGTCTGTGTACGTGCCCTTCCTTCGATCACTACATGTGCCACTGGTTAGTTGAGGTCACTCTTTCAAATCACCGTGGTGAAACATTTTATGATTCCTTTTTATTTTTGCACCCCTCCTGACAGGTGGGACCTACGCAAAACCAACTTGCGTGGACGAACAGATATACAAACATATCCATCTCTTTGCACATAAAAATGTGGCGTAGCTGGTTCGGATTGATATTGGCGCGTGCCTGCGAGACACAGCCTTTTATCGTTAAGGAATTTGCGGTTATCCTAAAAAAAGAAAAGGAATAACCTTCTTCACGCTTCCGCATGCATGAGAATTTGCTTCTGCTCGCAATATGTATGTTACCTGGAGGATGATGTGAACCTAGAGGCATACAGTACTACTCTGTATGTTACTACTAGTAGTAGTACAACTGTGGTACACTTGATGGCAAAATATTATTCATCTGGTCCTCACAGCGAAGTGACAAGACCCTGCGCCTGAGGTGACACTAGTCCAGGCGGCGTGTTCGGGTTACCAAACTCAGCCTCACCTTGTGCATTGTGCACTCACTATCACCACCACTGTATAGCATGCCTCGCCTCATCCCTCTCGCCTAGCACCACTCCATCTCCACCTCTGTCTCGCCGGACATCCCGTGGTCACTCTTCATCATCTCACTGTGCCCCCGCGTACCCTCGCCTCGCTCGCCTCCCCCAGTACCACTATTCCCTCGCTAGCCGCTCCAACACCGAGAGCCTTCTCCCCCCATAAATCAAGCCCCCCAAAACCCCACCTTCCAAACTCCACCATGGCTAAACATGAACCGCACAATATCCATATGAGTCGTGATTGGAGAAATCTTCCCAGTGACATCCTCGACCTCTGTTGTTCGTGTATGGATATGTTGAGCGACGGGCGGCTGGCTGCATGCTTGAGGGACATGCACGCGGCCATCAGCGAAGCGAGGCCTCAGCTTTTCAAGACACCCTGCTTGCTGCTATCTGGTCTAGCGAGATTTGCTCACCATGATACGGAGGCGTGCATGATGCCCCTCGACTTCTATCTGATCCCATTAGCCGAAACTTCTTTGCAGGTATGTAGCGGGTCGCCGTACATCATTTCCCTTGACTTCGATCCGTTCACCATCGCCCGAAACTTCTTGGCAAGTATGTACTAGGTCGGCATGAACTCCCACTGGATGGCTGCTGTCAGAGAAGACGGGAAAAAGTTGGTGCTCATGAACTTCCAGACCTCCCATGAGATTATCCTTCCTCTGTTGGAGTATGTAGGGTTTTACCGTAGCAGTCCAAGTCATCTAGATTACCACGTCAGTTGGACGAACCTTGTTTTGCAGAAGATTGTAATCTGCCAAGTGCCCACATGATATGCGGATTACGCAGACTTCAAGCTAATTGCCTTGTTCGACCACGGACTCGCCTATCTTTCTGTCGGTGCTTTCTTTAGCTGGAGACGACTCACCTCACAGTGGATCGTCAAAGCTGATACACACTTTTGTGATGCTATTGAACACAATGGCATCATCTACATGGTCGACAAAGTAGATGGCACCACGTATTGCTGGGACGACGCGTGTAAGTTGTTTTCGCATGATTTTAATGATAACGCCATGACACTGTTTGAACTTTTTGTGATGATTGGCATATCCCTGTTTGAGCAGAATTTGAGAAGAACTATCGCAATGTATTAGGGACGCCATAAATCAGATATATTTGAAATGAGTTAATTCATGCAATTGTGACCATGTTATTACAGCAAATTTATACCCTTGAATAATCAAACGGTTAGGAAGATATGGATATTCTCCTTACTTTATAGTAATCTACATACTACTAAATATGAGTGTGTGTCAATAGCCATGTTAGTTTCCTAATTTTCATGATGTAGAAACATGCATCAAACTGTTGGTTTCATCTAACCATACATTAGGGAAATAAATGTGCGTATGGAGAACTCTATATTTGGAAGTAGTGAAATCATGTAATGCTTACCATGTGTACAAACCTATATTTGCCCTTCATCAATCAATGGCTAGAATAATATCCTCGCAATGAGTATATAACAATGCATAGTCTGTTAGTTTCCTTGAAGAATTTGTTTGTGAGGACAGAACATGATTACATAACATGCATGCCATGGTAGTTTTCCGCGAAGAGTCGACAGTGAGATAACATGAGTATAACCATGCACGGCACTTCTATATTTTTGAACCCAGTTTATATTTCCCTGTTTTTTCCTCTCAGTTCCAACTGGGACAGATCAATGTTGTTTCTTGCATTATCCTACTCATACTCTAAGCAATGCTTATCTTACATTAACAATGTGTGTCCTTTTTTATATGATGCAGTGTCCCTACGGTTACCGCCCTTTGCAATCATACCACCTTTGCCAAAAATAGGGAAGCACAACTGGTTCCTCGCTCGATTAGACGACAGCAAAAGACTGATTATCATTCGGACATATGAATCAAAAGAGTTATATTGCAAAAAAATCACTGTGTACAAGCACCGTGAAATACGTGAGTATCTCAACAGTGGCTGTTACTTCTATGAGCAGGATACCGGCTTGTTGGGGCCTTCGGGATTTTTGAGTTCGAGGCGGGTAAACAGCCTTGGTTCACACTCTCTGTTTGTCGGACTCAATTATCCGATTAACTAGGAGAGCACCGTTGGCAAGGACCTTGATGGCAGAGAGGCTCTGTTTTCTAGGGAAAACTATGTCTACACGGCGAGCCCTAGGACTTCGGGAGCAGACTCCCCTGATTGTTAACGATACAGCCTACAGCCAAAAGAAGGTAAGATTGACAAAGGCATCTGGATTAACTTTGATCCTTGGATGTCTCAAGTCCGACAAGCCGTGATGTGGTTTAAGCCTTCAGGTTGATAGGTAATTTGGCTATTGCATCGAAAGGGTGGACTTCTGGTGTCTCCGAATCACTGTTGGCTGAAGCGGGGCTGCAAATTATGATGGTGTTGGATCATCTCTCTTTGAGTGACTTGTTGTCTTTCTTGCTTGTTCTGGATGGGTAGTTCTCTCTTTTGTTATGCATACTCCTTGTCATTTGGTCATCCTCGTCTATGTCACTCTTACTATGTAATAGTTGCCTCTATTTAGAATGTCATTCTCGTCTGGATCACGAGAGTCTGAGCACTGCGGATGGGTGCGTTTTGGTGGTGTAGCAAGACTTCTTATGAACTATCATGTCTTGATGTTTATGTCAGTAGTAGTTACTAGTCAGTGTTTGAATGTTGTATATATCGTTCTTTCAAATTGTTTATTGTCTCGAACTGCTGGTGGGCTAAATGAGGGCATCACCATTCTCCAGAGTTCAGAGTATATCTCCTTTTTTCAAGCTATATAATTTGAGCTCGGTGTCTTTTCTATGATGTACACTTGTTTGGGCCAGTGAGGTGTCGTTGAATATGGGCCGACTACGCAATGCCAAACAGGTCAATTATGACTCTCATGCCGGGCGCTCAAAAAAAGAAAGAAGAAGGAATCTTAGGCCGACATGTGGGTGCCACCGGTGTTTTCGTGTGCTTGCGCGCCGAGAGCACATTGGTGTGTGTTCGAAATTCATGCTACCTTTTCATCCCTAATCTCCCGCCCCTCCCCCACCTCTGGATTCTCAACTCCTACTCCAGTTCCCCCAAATCCCCTTCATGTACTCCATGTACTCAAGCGCACTATCATGTCGCCGGTCAACGCGGATCTCCGAGCCGGAGATCCTGAGGTTTGTCCTGCCTTCGGGCGCTACGTGCTGTCGCTCAACAGTGGCATGGCGGCGCTTGACGACTAGTTTGCTGGCAAAGTGCTGATGGTAACCATCAACAGCGACCGGCCTCCAGTCTCGCCGGACGACCTTGTCAAAGCTCTTGGCAATGCACACAACATCCAAGTAAGTGACTTGCTCGTCGAAGTATATCCGCCACCGGCTGATTTCTTTGTTAGGTTCCGGACAACTTTCGACTGCAGTCATGTGTTCAAATCTTCCCGGTGTTTGTTCTGCGATGGCGCGCTGGTGAGCTTTGATCAGTGGCACCTAGGATGGGGCTCGGTGCCCTCTGATCTTGAGTTTTTAACAAAGCTTACCTTCCACGGCGTGCCTCGACGAGCTTATCAACGAACTTGGAGGTGAGCACATAAGTATGTTTGTTCCTCCAAACAGTTGGGCTCTCACGGTTAAGGAATGGATGAAGGAGCCGTCCACCATACCGAAGGTGATTGGTGTTGAGATACCGGTGTAGGAACCGAGGTTGTACTATTCATCACCACCAAGGCCATCGTGGACCACGTTAGGGAAGTACCTATATCAAGTGTTCATACATGTCGAAGAAGTGGTCAATCCATCAATCAAAGTCCAGCCGCCGCCGCTGGTGCTAGGGTCCGTCAACGACGTCCATTGCATGAGTCAACGTCAGACTTTCCCCGTGTTGCTCGGGATGATGGATGGCACAGGGCCTACTCCATCGTGCGACGGAGGCCCCTACTTCTTTGGAAGAAGAGGCAGGGTTGGCTGCCTTGATGTGCTCTAATTTGAGGTAACAACTGAATGTTATCATATACTAGTTCAATCTGAGCTATCGGTGTGAAGCACTGATGTGCCAGTACATTTGATTGTGACCTATTCTATTTTTGTACCTGAACTATTTTTAGAAAGGGGTGTACGTCAACTTAATGTGCTAGCAGAACTTATTATGTTGTGTGCTTGTTTTCTTTCCACAACATTCAAGATATTTCCCCGTCATTGATAAAGACGATGAACCGTTATTCATTGGTTTCAACATAGCCCTACCCGTAGCGATCCACCGCTTCCAACCTGATTGTGCCGCCTACGTGAAATTTTTGTATGCAGTTCAGTGTGCTATGATGTTCTATATGATTGTGTCAACTACTTAAGTTTTTACTGAGCATCAGCAATGCATATGGCTGAAAGATGTATTTACGAGCATCGACCGATGGGTCTCTCTCTCTCTCTCACACACACACACACACACACAAGTGGGACCCGTTGAATTATTTCTTCGCACGTGACAACTTTTAATTAAGTTCCACTATACTCTAATTTTTTTCTTAAGTTATTAATTGAGCTCAATGACTTCAAAAAGGTCTATAGAAGCCTTGTTTGGGCCTTTTCAGGCGTCGTTGAATGTGGGCTGAGTAGCCATGTAAAGTTGTATTGTACTACACAGGCCTTTTTTGTTGAACATCACCAATACAACTAGGCCCATAGTTGTACACAAGATCATAGAATAAGCGCAGCCTAGCCTATGTTTCTTTTAATAAAATGCACAACCTAGTTCATTTTTTATATAATAAGATTACCAAGCCCAACTTAATTTTTTTATAATATTTGTATCTCAATAATATGTTTATACGAAATGCTCAGTCCATACGATCATTGTTTTTTCACCCATCCCAGAAAATGGGTGAATTTCTACTAAAATCAAATGGCTTGTAAATTGTCAGAAATGATAAATGCGCTGCGTGCATGCAATATTATTTTTCCCGGCTTAATAAATAGGTGTATTCGAATAAATAATCAAATGTGTTGTAAATTATATATTTTATTATTTTATTTGTATTTATTTATTATATTATACATTAATATATACATTCTAGATATATAGAATATAGAATAGACGAATCTCGATTTGTCAAAAATCGGCTATTAATATTTTTACCCAAATCCGCAAATAGATTATTTTTTGAGTCAAAGCCCAGGAAACAGATGTATTGGCAAACAAAATGAAATGGGATGTAAAATCTAAATAAACTGGCTGCATTTTGCCACAACTTTCGAAGCTGACTTTGTTGGACCACTAGACGAAGCATGTGCAAGGTGTTATCCATTTAGTGAACAAAACGATTTAATGGTCTAAAACAGAAAGTCAACAAATTATTCTGACATCTGTAGTCATTGGATTGACATCCAACAACGATCTTGCTTCTTCAATCTCTGATCTAGTTGCTCTTGCTCCAGCCGCCAAAACCATCGCCGGCTGGAGCGCCTGCATCTGCCTCCCGTGGTCGGCTGTGCTTTCGCGCATGCGTTGCCACCCCACCCTGCTCCCAACGGTGGCCAGGTCATACCTGTACTCACCCACACCTTCTATTATTCTCCGGCAAAGACAGCCGAACCAGTCCCTCGTACTCCCCTCCACCAAGGACTCCAGTGCCCCTTGTTAGGCGTGGCCGTCGTCCATCGCCTTGGTGCTCTTGGCGCAGTGTGGTCAACGTAGTCAAGGAACGAGTTCCATCGAAAGAGGACTGTACTTGGAGAAGCTAACAGCTGGGTTCACAGCCGCAGCAAGGAAGTGCCTCCTTATTACGCGCAAAATAATGATTCCTCCACCTAACAGCGGGACCTACTGGAAGGGCCTTGAATAAAACGTTTCCCCCTGATAGCTGGGACCCACCAGCTACATTTTCGCATGCAAAGAAGTGCGTCCATATTACGGGCAAAAAGATGATTCTTCCCCCTAACAGCTGGGACCCACCAGCTATATCTTCACACACAAGGAAGTGCCTCTTATCCTCCCTGACAACTGGGACCCACCTGTAGGATCGAAAGTAGGTCTAGAGGGGGGTGATTAGACTACTTGACCAAATAAAAATCTAGTTTTTTCCCAATTTAAAGTGTTGGCAGATTTTAGAAATTAGAGCAAGTCAAGTAACCAACCTACACATGCAATTCTAAGAGTGTAGCAGCGGAAAGTAACACATTGCATATGAAGGTAAAGGGAGGGGTTTGGAGAGTCCAAACGCAATGGAGACATGGAGATTTTTGGCGTGGTTCCGAAAGGTGGTGCTATCGTACGTCCACGTTGATGGAGACTTCAACCCACGTAGGGTAACGGCTACGCGAGTCCAGGGAGGGCACCACCCACGAATGGTCCATGAAGAAGCAACCTTGTCTATCCCACCATGGCCATCGCCCACGAAGGACTTGCCTCACTTGGGTAGATCTTCACGAAGTAGGTGATCTCCTTGCCCTTACAAACTCCTTGGTTCAACTCTACAATCTTGTCAGAGGCTCCCAAGTGACACCTAACCAATCTAGGAGACACCACTCTCCAAAAGGTAATGGATGGTGTGTTGATGATGAACTCCTTGCTCTTGTGCTTCAAGTGATAGTCTCCCCAATACTTAACTCTCTCTCACAGATTTGGATATGGTGGAAAGATGATTTTGTGTGGAAAGCAACTTGGGGAAGGCTAGAGATCAAGATCTTGTGGTAGGATTGGTATATCTTGGTCTCAACACATGAGCGGGTGGTTCTCTCTCATAAAATGAGTAATGGAATTGTAGGCACGTTCTGATGGCTCTCTCCCCAATGGAGAAGGGGTGGAGGGGTATATATAGCCTCGACACAAAATCCAACCGTTACACACATTTAACCCAACTCAGTCAGACCGAATAGAAGAACTCGGTGAGACCAAAGCAGTTCAAAATGTGAACCTTAGGAATCTCAGTGGGACCGACATAATCAACTCGGTTTCACCGATGTGCTAGGGATAGGGAAAATCTCATCTCAGTGGCGCTGATTGCATGAACTTGGTGTGACCGATTTCAGCAAAGAGCAATACAGAGAGTTGGTCAAGCAAACTCGGTGGGACCGATCGCTCATTTAGGTGAGATCGAAATGTTACAAAAGGATCATAGAGAGTTTGCAAGGCCATCTCGGTCAGATGAGATCGGTATCGGTGTGACCGAATTGTCTAGGGTTTCTGGCAGTGGTTATGTCAAATGAACTCGATGGTGTCGGCTGGATCAAAACGGTGGGGTCAAGTTTGACTTTTTGTTTTGGACATATGTGGAAATGAGAAAGTGGTTGAGGGTTTTGGAGCTATATCACTAAGCACTTGAGCAACCAGATCATTAAGCAACACCTCATCCCCTTTTAATAGTATTAGTTTTCCTATTGACTCAATGTAATCTTGGATCACTAAAGTGAAAATGAAGAGTCTTGAGCTTTTGTCAATCTTTGTCCTTAGCATTTTGAGGGGTCCACATCTCTAGTCCATGACATGCCAATCATTGAACTTCCCGAAATATTTAACTTGAATGGTCATTAGTTCAATGAGTTATATGGTGTTATTAATTACCAAAACCACCCAGGGATTAGTTGCACTTTCAGTCTCCCTTTTTGGTTATTGATGACAACATATAGATCAAAGCTTCGAAAAATGATAATAAGAATGAAATACATCGTCGCTTTGAGAAGTATGTGATAAGCAAGAGCTCCCCTTAAATTTGTGCATTATTTAGGATTTGCATTTGAATGAATGCACAATCGATTAGGATCATGGGTTACTCTTCCATGTCACATACATCTTGATGGAGAGCTCAAAATGATAAGATTTAAACAACAAGCACTCATCACCAAAACAAATAAGTGAATGATCATACACAATCATGCAAGCACACATTAAGCATAGTATGATCAAGCACAATACCAAATAAGTATCTAACGAGCATAAGCAAATTGTAGCAATAACTAAACAAACAAAGTAGCAAGCGAAAACCAACAAAAGAGGCAGAACACACACACACACACACACACACACTCTCTCTCTCTCTCTCTCTCTCTCTCTCTCTCTCTCTCTCTCTCTCTCTCTTGAAGCCTAATGATATATACACTTTCTCCCCTTTGGAAACAAGTTACGAAAAAGCTTGAAAATGCATAGTGCTATACAACACTCTAGGCACGATCTCCGGGAGCTGCTGAAGGGGTCTTCTTGCTGGTGGCTCCGGTGTGCATAGACGGCATAGAGATGAGAGCATATGCAAAAGCTTCCAAAGAAGTCTGCAGAGCTGGAGGAGTTGACACTGGAGCAAAAACTGTGGCGGTGGTTGTAGGTGCTGAAAGTGTAGTCCTGGGCTTGACAACTCGCACGGCTAAAGATCTTGGTCCTCTTGGGAATCTTTGAAAAGCATCAGTGGTTGGTCTGTCATTCCTGTCCTCAACTTCTTCATGGAGCTTCTCCAAAGTGGTCTGGATCTCTGTGACCTTCACATCTAGATCATGGAATTTAGTCTCAATGATCCTCTTAAGACTCTCTTGATTTTGAGTCAAGCTGGCCAGGCTCTTCTCAATCCTCTTAGTAGCCTCAAGCGGATAACTGAGCTAATCTTGCTTGGTCTTGGTAACTCCATAATCACTTGCTGCTTTGGCTACCCTTGCCTTCTCAATTCTCTCTTGGCCCTCAATAGAAGTAGGATGTGATGCATCCATGACAATCTCATTGTCCTCAAAATCTGGCCTAAGAGGTAGATGCTTCTTGTCAAGTAGATATATCCCGGTTCCTACCTTGGAATTGACCAACATCTGAATGTGTGGGGCATATCAACAAGATCTCTTCTGATCTATTGCACTTCTCTTGGTTATCTCAACAATCAGGCTGGTGACTTTGAATTTCTATGGCACATCAAACAAATGGAGCAAATTGATTGAGTGACCATGAATCATCCTGTGATCTCTAGACTTGGGGCAAAAGAGTGTGCCTCAAGATAGTGTTGATGGTGTTCAGTCCTGCAAGCATAAAGTATATGGATCCAAACTTGTGTGTCTCTATGGCTGCATCTGGAATGGTCTTGTACATGTTGGACATAGAGTTATGATCCTTCTTGGGCTTGCTGTCCACATCTAGATCATCATCACTCTCTTTGGGGGCATTGATCAACTTGGCCCATTCTGATATAGTATATTGATACCTTGTACCTTCAGTCATCCAAACAATCTTTCCATCAGGATAGAAGTGAGCAGTTGAATAGAATTGCATTATCATCTCATCATTCCATCTAGTTAACTTCTGTCCAACAAATTTGTCCACATCATTCATCCTGAAGCTCTCATGCACATGGGGAAAGTGATCTGCATTGTTGTCAATGTACTTCAAGTGAACCCATTTCATATCACACACTATTGGCTTCTTGTCCAAAAGGACAGTCTCATAGAAATTTTGTTGCTCTATGGTGTGGAATCTATAGTCAACAACAATTCTCCTCCTTCTGGCATAAGGATCAGTCTTTCTCCATAGTCTCAGACCAGCATCCTTTCTCAACTTCATATTTTCAGCCACAATATGATCATCATTATGATCTCGGTTCTTGGGCTTGAGCTTCCTGAGCAACATAGATTCATCATCAGAAGAATCTTCTCCTTGAACTTCTTCTTGAGCTTCATCTTGAACTTCTCGTACTGGGGCCTTGTTCTTCTCAGCAGCAATGATGTCTCTCATGGATCTCCTGGGCACAGACTTGGAGACTTGAGCTTGAGCTGAATGCTTGCGGGCAGTTTTGGGCTTAGATGGAGCAGCCCTAGACTTGAAGCCATTCCCCATCAGCTTCTGAGTCTTTGCTGGAGGTGCAATAGTCTCTTCCTCCTCCTTCTCCTCCTCCTCACCCCTCATGGATGGTCTTCCAATGACTCTGGCCATAGTTTTCTTGACTCTGTCCTTCCTCTTATTTCCTCCAGCAGCCTCATCATCTCTTAATTCAAGAGTGAACTCCATAGTTTCTTGGGTTAAGGCTCGGGCTTTTGACATTGGAGCTCTTTTGGCAGGAGCTTTCTTGGATTGACCAGGCTTGGTTGCACCAGCACCAGCATACTCTTTCTTGAACACCTTCTTCTTGGAGGTGACTTCCACGGTAACAGAATCTTCATCCTCAAAATCTGAAGTTTTCTTCTTCCTTGTCTTGGTAGCAGCTTTTGACAAGTTATTGGGTGTGCTTCTGCTACTTTCATAATAGCTGTTGTTGGAGGGACTAGTGCTCTTATTGAGGTTCATTTGCTCCTCTGACCTGTTCTAGCTGTCACTGCCCGCTGAATAGTTTGGTATAGATAGAGTGGATGAGCATCACAAAGAACATCTATTTTTGCAAAAAAAATGAGACAAAAACTTAATTTAGTTTTCTACAAAAAGCATTTCGGAGCTACCGATTTGACAAACTCGATGGCACCGAAGCATAACCAAAGTCTAAACATAGCTATTTCGGTCAGATCGAGAGGCAGTTTGGTCACTCCGAGAAGCTAGGGTTCCATAGAGAAAGTGATTTCGGTCGCACCAATTTGTGTACTTCGGTCATACCGAGATGTACACAACGCAATGGCCAAGGCCAATCGGTGTGACTGAGATCCTCAGATCGGTCGGTCCGAGATGAGTTCGGCGGAAACCTAACCCTAAGTTTTTGCATCAAATCTAATCTAAGGAATTTTTTAGTGGATAGAATAATCCCATACGTGGGAGGAACAATGGGAATGACCTTTGTGCAAGAATGAAGTTAGAGAAAGCACAAAAGGGGTCGAGTTCATACCCTAACTTGGTGATGAACTCGTTATAGTGACAACGACAGTGGAGATTCAATTGACGGCGATCTAGACCAGCGGCAGGAGCCACTCGCGATGACGGCGACGATCTGGAGACCAGGGGCGGCATTACTGGGGCGCGGACTCATGTGGTTGAGGAAAGTCTCAATCATACGGGTACGCAGAGTATATATACCCAGACGATGTCGGTGTGACTGAGTGGAACGAATCGGTGGCACCGAGATGCAAAACTGCTGGCAGTTGCTGCAAGTCGGTGTGACCGAACTATTCTAATCAGTTGCACCAAGGTGGAAACCTAGATCAACTTAATGAATTCGGTGAGACCGAGAGGGGTGAGTTGGTCTGACTGAGATGCATTAAGAGGTTTTGGAGGTTTAACACTACAAAAAAAGACACATACGTGACATTTTGGGCCGAACGAAACTTTTTTCTGCCATACTTATGACACTTCTATGAAGATAATTGTGACAAAACCCGGTATCATCATAGATGTGGTGGGGTCCTACTTCTATGACAAAAAATCATGACACAACATGGGTTTTTCGTCCTGGGCGGGCCGGAGACGCAACTGCATGACATTCTTTGGGTCGTCCATGACGGAAAAAACCATGGTAGAAGTGAGGGCGAGGAAAATATCGGGGTGTTCCCGGTTATGGTGGGTGGTTGGGGCCGAGCGATGCGCATTTCTCTCGTACACCGCTCGCGCGTGGGTGCAAGGCGTTGGGCTCTAACTGAACCCGAGCGAGGTGTTGGGCTCTAACTGAACCAGAGCAATTGCACTATAGGCTATGCGTTATTGAACCCTAGCGATCGATTGTTGGCTATTAACTAAACCTGATCGAGCGATTCCTTCGCTACTGCTGCTAACTGAAGCCGACCGATGCTGTCTCTGCATGAACAGTGAGCATTGCTGGGGGGGTTTGGATGAACAGTTCCCTGTGGGGGTGGCTGAACAGGACCCCGTTTGATCGAGCCGGTTGGGGCTGCATGAACAGGACCCCGTGGAGGGATGCATGAACAGAACCACCCCGTGGAGGGTTGCATGAATAGTAGACGCTGGAGGGCTGGATGAACTGTCAGGACCCCGATCCTAAGTCACACCGATCTAGCTGTAACATGTCATATCACTTTGCGGCCTCACGCACGGTATCCCCACGGGTGCCACCTTACCTGGCCTGGGACCGTTTGCGCATTTTGGCACACGTATATGACAGTGTCGCTAGCATCCATATGACAGATAACCCGGGCCGACATGGCTAGTTATAAACCAAAAGTGGCACTAAATTACAGAGACAGGCATCCATGACCCAACAACGAACGTGTCGGTCATCAACGTATGAACCCAAGTCGTAGCAAGCTACATGGACTTAAAGGAACAACCCATCACATTTCCCCTAAGGGACAGACACAGGAACGAAGAAGGACACATGTCGGCCAGTCTACGTGTTCCGAGTAGTAGCAAGCTACCAAGGCTCATTGGAAGCACTAGGAGGCATTTCCCTATAAGATAGGCTACCAAAGGAAAACAACTAGGTGTCGGATCCCACACATACCAAGCATTTCAATCATACACACAATATTCTCAATATGTGCAAATACAACATTGCATCACAACAGAACTCTATGACTCAAAGTACTTTATTTAAGAGGTTCCAAGAGCCATACATAACATATCCATACAGGTAGGGGTCACATGACCCAACACTCAAGTCATACAGTCATACAGGCACAAGCGGAAGCTACATGTCTGAGTACAGACAACTTAGAAAAATAAAACAGGCTTGGTGTAGCTTGACTATCTACAAGGCCCTTCACAAGCTCCAGATCTCCGTCTGGGTAGCAAGCTACTTGTCGATGTCAACGTCTATGTAGAACCCATCAGAAGGGGCAGGGTTCTCCTCTGCAATAGTTATTCAGCAAACATGAGTACAAAGGTACTCATCAAGTCTTACAACAGAACCTATCATACATGCAACATTATCAACAGGGGTAGTGGAGTTCATAGCAGAAAGCCAGCTTTGACCCTTGGCTAACCTATACTACAACACTCAACAGATTGCAAGATATTACTACGTACACGAGTCCTCTACTCACCACAACAATACACCACCGATGATCCTCTTCCGTCATCCTACGGAAGGGCCATCCACGGCACTCACACTTGTCTTGAGGCTTTTAGTAGTATCCATCAACTTGTCTATGAACTATGAGAGTAATCAAGTAGTCTGTACCGCGAACAATGGCTATTCGAATAGATTGGTAACCCTGCAGGGGTGTACTTCTTCATCCATGCTTCCACCACTTATCGCCGTTTACTCGACATGTACTCGGCAACCTTCAAGCGGAAGCCCAGCGAGGGTGTCGGCCACGACCTAACTAACTACACAAGTCTCTCGTCCAGGTTTATCGCCTATTTGGGTTCCATCAGTGGGGAGATCCGGCCGGGGTGTCGCTCACGGCCCCAAACGATGTGTAGAGGGTTCCCGAGTCACCAAACGGGCAACCGGTACACCATGCCACGTACCTGTCGCATCATAGCCCACCCGAGGGTCAGCGCTGTGCACGACCACCAGTAAACTACAAGCACCAGAAACTAGTTGCAACTCCTGGACAGAGATCAAGGGTAACTAATAAGTCGAGAGGGCTTGGAGTGCCCGGAGCCCAATGCGTGGTAGTAACTGTAACTTGAATCACACATACAGATCTCAGGTCCTGTAAACGGTTCCAATGAAACAACCCACCACGTACTCCTACATGGCCTTTCATCGATACCTTTACCAAACGTGTTCCACACTTCCTTCTCTTTACCGGTATGATCATTTCACTCTGATCCATCACCCAGATGAATCAGACCTGACACAACTCTAAGCATAGCAGGCAACATAAACAAATAGCATGGTGGATCACACATCACATGGCTCAATCAACTCCTACACATGCTAGTGGGTTTCAACTATTTACTGTGGCAATGACAGGTCATGCAAGGGAATAGGGTTCAACTACCGCAGCAAGTAGCAGTTCACACACTGTTGCCTTAATGCAGTAAAAGAGAGCAGGAGCGAGAAGATGGGTTTGTATCGGAATGATCAATGATTGCTTGCCTGATAGAGTGGTTGTCGGGTACTGCTCTTCAGCTGGATACGCAGAAGTATCCTCGGGAGCAGGACCTAACACGGAGAATACCGGCGATACAATCAATAAGCAAACAAATGCAACAATATGATGCATGCTCATGATATGGCAATAGGCATGTGTTTTGGGTTAATGCAACTATAACCAGAAGGGATTGAGCCCATTTGAATCAAGGATTCAAATTGAAACCCAAACTATTAATGATTTAACTGCATTATCATGTTTTAATGTATACAGCAAGGTTAACTTGCTCAAACATGCATGTAACCAGTGCCATTGGAAAGATTGGATTTTTCTGATCAATTTTCGTATATAAATCTTTTCCATCTGAGCTACTGTTGAATTTATATGATTTTTTGAAGTTTAAAGCATTTTTTGGAATTTCCTGAATTGTTTTTAAATCAAATAATCCCAGAAAATCCTTTACTTCGTCAGCATGACATCATGCTGATGTCAGCAAGTCAACAGACCTGATCCAGGTCAAACCTGACTGGTGGGTCCCTCATGTCAGTGTCTCTGGATCTAATTCCGGTCAAAACTAGAGTTGACTGGGTTTGACTAAGCGATGGGGCCCACTTTTAGTGACTGTAGTGGTTAATCTAATTACTGTTAGCTCCTAATTAACAGGCCACGTCAGCCCGCCGGAGTTTGGCCGGCGGCGACCATATCGCACGGCGGCGACTCGTCGGAATCCTTGTTCCGGCGACCATTTGTCGCACGGATGGGGTCTATGTGCTCCTGGTGATGCACCGCATCCAACGGTGCCACTGGTTGCTCGAAAGGTCGCCGGAGTTCACGGCGACGAGCTCGTCCGCGGCGGCGCTCGCACGGAGTTTGCCGGGACGGCATTGTGGTGCACGGTAGGAGAAGTTAGAGCTGGCATTAGCTTGCTGGTGATCTACTGATCCTAATGGCTTGCTCAGCTGCGAGGCACGGATCCTGTGGCCACGGCGGCGAAGTGGCCGGCGGCGGTGAGCTACGGTCAGCAAGGGGGTGGCGGCTACAAGGCATAATCGAGCCCGTGGAGAGAGGGGTTCGAAGCGTGAGCTCACAGCGGTCGCAGAGGGCGTCAAAGCGAGTTTGGGGGAGGTCGGACGGCGGCGTACGGGCGGCGATCTCCGTTGCCAAAGGTTGAAGACGACGGCGGGAAGGGCGTTGCAGGGCTTCTGGCGTCGTGTGCGTCGGTGGGGAGCTTCGGGGCGATGCGGCGGAGCTAATGGTGCGTCGGGGAGGCGAGGGAGTGGCGTAGGGCACGGTGGCAGCGATCGACGGCAACGAGCTCGCTCGGTGGAGCTCGGCGGAGGGGAGAGAGGAGGGGAAAGACTCAGGGGAGAGGGGGAAACGGTCGAGGGGGTCTGCGTGGCATCGTCCGGTTCCATCCAGAGGGTCGAAGGGCCAGCCAGGCAGGCAGGACGTGGCCGGCGCGTCGGCGGCGCTCGCCACCGAGCTGCTTCGTGCGCTGTCACGGCGAAGAAGACGGGGATGCCCCTGGTGGGCTGGGCCGTCTAGGTCAGGCAGGTAGGTGGGCTCAGGTAAGTCTGCTTTTTCTATTTTTTTCAATTTACTTTCTATTTCATTTCTTTTGCAACTTTGTTGAATTAAATAAAATGCCAGAACATTTTTATAACTCATAAAACTAGTCATGCCCACTATATATAATATGAACAATATGGAACATTTTAGTTTATGATTATTTGGGCACATAAAATATTTTATAGCATTTAAATGCCCAAATGCAAATACCATATGAATTAATCAAAAGACCTTGGGTGTCCTAGAAAATTGTGCACCATTTTTGGCAGAGGTTTAGGACCAAGGCAGAAATGATGAACATTTTTGAAGGGCATTTTGGGTACATTGGAGAAGATTTTAACAAACCCTAGTTGTTAGAAGACGGGTGTTGGGGTTTCTGTCATTCCCATTTCAAGTTTCTTTGGAAAGTAAACATGATGCACACTCTAGCTAGTCCTAATGCAAGCACTGACTAGGGATGTGACAACTCACCCCCACTCAAAAGAATCGCGTCCCGAGATTCGGGTTCCTCCGGAAAGAGGGTGGGGTACTCAAGTCGAAGACGATCCTCCCTTTCCCAAGTAGCTTCACACTCGGAATGATGTCACATCCCGAATATTGTGACGTCGAGTGGTTCGCTCGGTTTGATCAAGAATACGAACGGGGTATTCTCGATAAGTGAGATTGTCCTGGAGATCAAGCTTTTCGTGGTCCACTCCGCAGATAGGATCCGAGATGCAACGCCTGAGTTGAGAAACGTGGAAGACATCATGAACTCTGGAAAGGTGCAGAGGTAGTTCCAATTGGTAGGCAACTTCTCCTCGTTTGGCAAGAATGCGAAAAGGACCGATGTAACGAGGGGCCAATTTGCCTTTGATACTGAAGCAATGGGTTCCCTTAAGAGGAGTAACCCGAAGGTAAGCCTTATCGCCGACTTCAAAAGTCACAACCTTATGATGACTATCATATTGGCTCTTCTGGCAAGACTGGGCTGTTTTCAATTTCTCACAAACGATGCGAACCTGCTCTTCTGCTTCCTAGATCATATCCGGACCAAAGAATTGTCTTTCCCCGGTTTCTGACCAGTTAAGAGGTGTTCGACACCTTCATCCATATAGAACTTCGAAGGGAGCCTTGCCCAAGCTGGCTTGATAACTATTGTTATAAGCGAATTTGGCAAATGGAAGACACTTCTCCCAGTCGATACCGAAAGAGATGAGAGAGGCTCGAAGCATATCTTCCAGAATTTGATTGAGTCGTTCCACTTGACCACTTGACTGAGGATGGAAGGCGGTGCTGAAAGAGAGATGAGTCCCAATAGCATTCTGGAAACTTTACCAGAATCGTGAAGTGAAAAGACTTCCACGGTCTGAGTTAATCTCCAATGGCACACCATGAAGTGATACTATCCGAGAGATATATAAATCTGCTAGCTGGCTAGCGGTAATACTCTCTCGAACAGGCAGGAAATGAGCTACTTTGGAGAGACGGTCGATAATGACGAAGATAGCATTATTCCCTTTCCTTGTCCTGGGAAACCCGGTAATGAAGTCCATACCGATCTTGTCCCATTTCCATTCAGGAATAGCAAAAGGTTGAAGGGTGCCAGAAGGCCGTTGATGCTTTGCTTTGACTCGATGACTAACGTTGCAGTTAGCAATGAATTGAGCGATTTCTCTCTTCATCCTAGTCCACCAGAACCTCTGACGTAGGTCCTGATACATTTTGGTACTACCGGGATGAATCGTGAGAGGAGATTCATGAGCCTCCTTAAGGATTAACTGCCGTAGATGTTGGTTCTTGGGAACCACTAAACGGTTCTCGAAGGAAACAACACCTCTTTTATCAATGGAGAAACAACCTGCAACTCCTTTGTGAATGTTTCTCTTAATTCGGGAAATCCCTGTATCTTGCTTCTGGGAAGCTATGATTTGATCCATAAGGGTAGGTTTCGCCACTAAGGTGGAAAGGAATCCTCGAGGAACAATGTGAAGGTTAAGCTTACGAAATTCCTCGTAAAGAAGTGGTTGCCCTTGTTGTAACATCAAGTTGTTCCAATAAGACTTACGACTTAGTGCGTCAGCCATGACATTGGCCTTCCCAGGGGTGTAAGTGATTCCTAAGTCGTAATCTGTGAGCAACTCAACCCAACGTCTTTGCCTGAGATTTAGATCCGGTTGGGTGAAAATCTATTTCAGACTTTGGTGATCAGTGAAGATTTCACAGTGATTACCAAGAAGGTAATGTCGCCATGTTTTGAGTGCGTGGACTACAGCTGCAAGCTCTAGATCATGTGTAGGATAGTTATCCTCATGTGGACGCAACTATCGAGATGCGTCTTGTCGCGAGGCGTCGCAGTAGATAATAAAATCCTTGGAAAAGTCTGGTGGTACCAGTACGGGTTCAGATGTCAGGCGTCTTTTCAGTTCCTGGAAGATGGACTCGCACTGTGGGGTCCACTCAACTTTTTATCTTTCTTGAGGAGTTCATTTAGAGGTTTAGCAACCTTGGAGAAATTCTCGACGAAGCGTCGGCAATAGCTCGCTAAGCCAAGGAAACTCCTAACTTGCTTGACCGATTCAGGGGGAGTCCAATCAAGGACGGCTTGAACTCGCTCGGGATTGACAGCAATACCCTTGCCAGAGATCACATGGCCTAGATAGGTCATTTCCGGCAACCAGAATTCACATTTAGAGAATTTGGCATAAAGGCGGTGCTCTCGAAGTTTCGTCAATACCAGCCTTAGATGCTCGGCATGATCTTTATTGTTCTCGGAGTAGATGAGTATATCCTCGAGGTATACCATGACGAATTTATTCAAATACTCCATGAATATAGAATTCATTAGCCGGGAGAAGGTGGCTGGGGCATTGGTTAACCCGAAGGACATGACGGTGTACTCGTATTGGCCATAACGAGTAACAAAAGCCGTTTTAGGAATGTCCCCGTTCTTGATCTTGATTTGATGGTAGCCCAACCTCAAATCCATTTTAGAAAAGACTGAGGATCCAGCGAGCTGATCATACAGGTCATTGATCCTGGGGAGCGGATACTTGTTCTTTATGGTGACCAAATTGACAGGTCGGTAATCTACAACCATCCGTTCCGTTCCATCCTTCTTCTTGACGAAGAGGATGGGACAAGCCCAAGGGAAAGAACTAGGACGGATGAAACCCTTTTTCAAGGACTCATCGAGTTGTTTCTTAAGCTCAGCTAATTCTAGGGGTGCCATCTTATAGGGTCTCCTAGATATTGGGACAGTTCCTGGAATAAGATCTATCACGAACTCAACCTCTCTGTCAGGTGGCACACCTGGCAGTTCTTCTGGAAAAACATCCGGAAAGTCACGGACTACCGGGATATCTTCGAGTTCTGGTAGAGGGCTGGCATTAAGAGAGTAGAGCTGACGCTCAGCCATTCGGGTCAAGACATTGACTGTCTTGCCGGATGGGTGTGTAAGTTGAACGGTCCTAGTGTAGCAATCAATCTTGGCGTAATGAGTTGTCATCCAATCCATACCCAAGATGATGTTTATGTCTGAGGACTTGAGAGCGATTAGTGATGCCAGGAAAACAAGTCTATCAACAAGAATTTCATTTCCATGGCTTACCCTAGAGGTTTGCCACTTTGAACCAGGAGTTTGAATAACCATGGAAGTAGGCATGTCACAAAAAGTCATGTTGTGCATTCGAGCATAGCTCTCAGATATGAACGAATGGGATGCTCCAGTATCGAAAAGAACAGATGCCGGATGGAAGTTAACAAGAAGCGTACCAAGGACGATGTTAGGATCCTCATAAGCTTCCTCAGCAGAGACATAGTTGACATGACCACGTGCAGTGGGGATTAGCTTGACATAATTCACCTTGTCGGTTGGCTTACCACGGCCAAACGGGTTTTCCTGGCTGGTTCTGGGGACACTCACGCATGTAGTGCCCCGGTTCTCCACACTTGAAGCATGTCACAGTGCCAGTGCGTGGAGCAAAGTTGGTAGGTGGTCCTCCATAAGTCCTGGCAGGTGCATACTGTTGAGTTGGGCAAGGCGCCTCATAGGATGGCCTCGGTGTGTACTTGGGTGGCAGAGCAGTGTTAGGAACCCACACACGGCGCTTGTGAGAGCCAGAGCCGGATGAGGAACCAAAGTCACGAGGATGCTTGCGTGTGGCTTCGAAATCAGTCTGGCCCGTCTCAGCACTGATAGCTTTGTTCACCAACTTCTGAAAGGAAGTGCACTCGTGCAGACATAGATCTCGGCGGAGTTCAGGGCTGAGTCCCTTGCGGAACCTCACCTGCTTCTTGGCATCGGTGGATACTTCCTTAGGTGCATAGCGTGCCAAGTTGCCAAACTCGCGACTATAGCCATCCACAGTTAACCGGCCCTGGGTGAAATTGCAGAATTCCTCCCGCTTGCGATCCATGAGACCTTCCGGAATGTGATGTTCACGGAATGCCTCACTGAACTCAGCCCAAGTAGTGATTTGGCCAGCAGGACGCATAGCCTCAAAGTTCTCCCACCAGAGACTGGCAGGGCCCTCAAGATGGTAGGCGGCGTAGATAACCTTGTCAGCTTCGGCCACACGGGCAGAGTGTAGCTTGTGGGTGATACTACGAAGCCAGTCATCCGCATCCAGAGGTTCGGTGGAGTGATGGAACTTCGGTGGGCACATCTTGATAAAGTCATTGATTGACACCACGTCATTCCTCTGACAAAACCCAGTGTTCTGCTCTATGCGTTCCAGCAGACGGTTGGTCTCTCTCTTGTTCCGTTTTGCCTCGAGCATAACTTCAGCCAAGGAGGGTGGCTGGGGCAGATTCTCATCTCTAGCCCCACTAGCCTCACCCTGCTCCTGAGCAGCAGGAGTGCTGCGAGTGTTGACCATCCTAGGAAAACAAAACAATGGTTTAGACAAGGATGGCAAAAACTTGACATAGGAGTGCAGAATGTAATGGATGACACGGAATGCAGAGATGTTCATCCGTATGACATGGTAATATAGAAACTGCCATATATACACCAGTGGTCATACACACCATACATAGTTTAGTACAAGCCAAGGCTAGAGTACAACTGCGGTGAAAGATGATACATCTCATCAGAGGCATTCCAAGCTCCTATACATTATTTAACTACACCTTCGGAACTCGGTACTAGCTAAGTCATATTCCACAAGACGCGCAGGACTGTGGAAATACAACTATTACAATACTACCACTGCCACGGTCTAGCTCAGACATTCCCGTAGTAATCTTCGTAAAGATTACCACCGTAGCCTGGGAGTGGAACAGATGGATCTTGAAACTCTCGAGCACTCGAAGGCTGTGGACCATAGGGACATGGATGTGGCCTCGGTCCCGATGCTGGTGGTAACCGACGCCCACGTGGAGGTGTAATACCCCCAACGTGACGCCAATCCATACGGTCGGGCAGATGAGTCCGCACGGGGTACAAATCCCGCATATCCAGATATCCGGCGTGCACAGCAGGTGCAAGCCATGTCAAAGTAGTCCAGTGGGCGGCTCGAGTGTTATACAGCTCCATTCGGAGGGCACGGACCTCACGGTCCCTATCCTCCAGCATCTGAACAGTAGTCTGAAGCAGTGGCTCCTCATGAGCAGCATCAGTATACAGTCCAGTGTAGTAGCCTTCCTCTCCGGGAAGTGAGGCTGGCATGTAACAGAACTCAGTGTTCAGCAACAGGGCATGCCTAGCCCGGAGGATGGTCATCATCGAATAAGCGGCATCCTGCACTGCCATCTCGATAGTAACCCCGAGTCCATAAGACCAATGGATGGGGTCGTTAGCTCCGGGATATGAGGGGTATATCCGGACTGTGCAGAAATACTGACTCTGATTGAAATCCCGGTACTGTTCCTCCATGGTGTACTCAGGATACCAGCGGTAATCGGTCTCAGTCAACACACAGACTAGCATGGCCGTGTGACCGGGCACATTAATGCACCGAGTCAAACGAACCACTTGGTGAGGTGTGCGGCCAGACATTTGAAACACGAAGTAATGCAAAGGCATTAGTGTTTTTGGAAGAAATCGGGCAGCATAACAACTGTAAATGCTCAAAAAAGATTTTGAGACATCATACAAATGATAGCATAGCCACTCAACAATATCATATCAAGGTTCCGGGTCCAACAGATCATCATACTAAAAGGGTAGAAACTGAACTGAGGCTTGAAACCAGCAATCCTAAGAGTCTACGAATTAGTAACACGTGAACCTAGTAAGGATAAGAGGCCTAGTCCTAAATCCCCATGGAAAGAATAGACTGACTCAGATCAGAAGGGCATAAGGTAAAGGAGTAAAAAGAGCCTTACGTTCCCTTCCACAATCAATTCCCCTACATATAACTAAGAATTTTTCTAGACTCAACATCGACCAGTTTGCCTTGAGAAACCTACAGGCAGTCCGGCTCTGATGCCAACGCTGTCAGGACCCCGATCCTAAGTCACACCGATCTAGCTGTAACACGTCATATCACTTTGCGGCCTGACGCACGGTATCCCCACGGGTGCCACCTTACCTGGCCCGGGACCGTTTGCGCATTTTGGCACACGTATATGACAGTGTCGCTAGCATCCATATGACAGAGAACCCGGGCCGACATGGCTAGTTATAAACCAAAAGTGGCACTAAATTACAGAGACAGGCATCCATGACCCAGCAACGAACGTGTCGGTCATCAACGTATGAACCCAAGTCGTAGCAAGCTACATGGACTTAAAGGAACAACGCATGACATTTCCCCTAAGGGATAGACACAAGAACGAAGAAGGACACATGCGGGCCAGCCTACGTGTTCCGAGCAGTAGCAAGCTACCAAGGCTCATTGGAAGCACTAGGAGGCATTTCCCTGTAAGATAGGCTACCAAAGGAAAACAACTAGGTGTCGGATCCCACACATACCAAGCATTTCAATCATACACACAATATGCTCAATATGTGCAAATACAACATTGCATCACAATAGAACTCTATGACTCAAAGTTCTTTATTTAAGAGGCTCCAAGAGCCATACATAACATATCCATACAGGTAGGGGTCACATGACCCAACACTCAAGTCATACAGTCATACAAGCACAAGCGGAAGCTACATGTCTGAGTACAGACAACTTAGAAAAATAAACAGGCTTGGTGTAGCCTGACTATCTACAAGGCCCTTCACAAGCTCCAGATCTCCATCTGGGTAGCAAGCTACTCATCGACGTCAACGTCTATGTAGAACCCATCAAAAGGGGCAGGGTTCTCCTCTCCAATAGTTATTAAGAAAACATGAGTACAAAGGTACTCAGCAAGTCTTACAACAGAACCTATCATACATGCAACATTATCAACAGGGGTAGTGGAGTTCATAGCAGAAAGCCAGCTTTGACTCTTGGCTAACCTATACTACAACTCTCAACAGATTGCAAGATATTACTATGTACACGAGTCCTCTACTCACCACAACAATACACCACCGAGGATCCTCTTCCGTCATCCTACGGAAGGGCCATCCACGGCACTCACACTTGTCTTGAGGCTTTTAGTAGTATCCATCAACTTGTCTATGAACTGTGAGAGTAATCAAGTAGTCCGTACCACGAATAACGGCTATTCGAATAGATTGGTAACCCTGCAGGGGTGTACTTCTTCACACACGCTTCCACCACTTATCGCCGTTTACTCGACATGTACTCGGCAACCTTCAAGCGGAAGCCCAGCGAGGGTGTCGGCCACGACCTGACTAACTACACAAGTCTCTCGTCGAGGTTTATCGCCTATTTGGGTTCCATCCGTGGGGAGATCCGGCTGGGGTGTCTCTCACGGCCCCAAACGATGTGTACAGGGTTCCCGAGTCACCAAATGGGCAACCGATACACCGTGCCACGTACCTGTTGCATCACAGACCACCCCAAGAGTCAGCGCTATGCACGACCACCAGTAAACTACAAGCACCAGAAACTAGTTGCAACTCCTGGACAGAGATCAAGGGTAACTAATAAGTCGAGAGGGCTTGGAGCGCCCGGAGCCCAATGCGTGGTAGTAACTATAACTTGAATCACACATACAGATCTCAGGTCTTGTAGACGGTTCCAATGAAACAACCCACCACGTTCTCCTACATGGCCTTTCATCGATACCTTTACCAAACGTGTTCCACACTTCCTTCTCTTTACTGGTATGATCATTTCACTCTGATCCATCACCCAGATGAATCAGACCTGACACAACTCTAAGCATAGCAGGCAACATAAACAAATAGCATGGTGGATCACACATCACATGGCTCAATCAACTCCTACACATGCTAGTGGGTTTCAACTATTTACTATGGCAATGACAGGTCATGCAAGGGAATAGGGTTCAACTACCGCAACAAGTAGCAGTTCACACGATACTGCCTTAATGCAGTAAAAGAGAGCAGGAGGGAGAAGATGGGTTTGTATCGGAATGATCAATGATTGCTTGCCTGACTGAGTGGTTGTCGGGTACTGCTCTTCAGCTGGATACGCAGAAGTATCCTTGGGAGCAGGACCTAACATGGAGAATACCGGCGATACAATCAATAAGCAAACAAATGCAACAATATGATGCATGCTCATGATATGGCAAGATGCATGTGTTTTGGGCTAATGCAACTATAAGCAGAAGGGTTTGAGCCCATTTGAATCAAGGATTCAAATTGAAACCCAAACTATTAATTATTTAAGTGCATTATCATGTTTTAATGTATACAGCAAGGTTAACTTGCTCAAACATGCATGTAACCAGTGCCATTGGAAAGACTGAATTTTTCAGATCAATTTTCATATATAAATCTTTTCCATCTGAGCTACTGTTGAATTTATATGATTTTTTTGAAGTTTAAAGCATTTTCTAGAATTTCCTGAATTGTTTTTAAATCAAATAATCCCAGAAAATCCTTTACTGTGTCAGCATGACATCATGCTGATGTCAGCAAGTCAACAGACCTGATCCAGGTCAAACTTGACTGGTGGGTCCCTCATGTTAGAGTCTCTGGAGCTAATTCCGGTCAAAACTAGAGTTGACTGGGTTTGACTAAGCGACGGGGCCCACTGTCAGTGACTGTAGTGGTCAATCTAATTACTGTTAGCTCCTAATTAACAGGCCACGTCAGCCCGCCGGAGTTTGGCCGGTGACGACCATATCGCACGGTGGTGACTCATCGGAATCCTTGTTCCGGCGACCATTTGTCACGCGGATGGGGTCTATGTGCTCCTGGTGAAGCACTGCATCCAACGGTGCCACTGGTTGGTCGAAAGGTCGCCGGAGTTGATGGCGTCGAGCTCGTCCGCAGCGGCGCTCGCACGGAGTTGGCCGGGACGGTGTTGTGGTGCACGGTAGGAGAAGTTAGAGCTGGCATTAGCTTGCTGGTGATCTACTGATCCTAATGGCGTGCTCAGCTGCGAGGCACAGTGCCTATGGCCACGGCGGCGAGGTGGGCGGCGGCGGTGAGCTACGGTCAGCAAGGGGGCGGCGGCTACAAAGCGTAATCGAGCCCGTGGAGAGAGGGGTTCGAAGCGTGAGCTCACAGCGGTCGCAGAGGGTGTCGAAGCGAGCTCGGGGGAGGTCGGACGGCGGCGTACGGGCGACGGCGATCTCCGGTGCCGAAGGTTGAAGACGACGGCGGGGAGGGTGTTGCAGGGCTTCTGGCGTCATGTGCGTCAGTGGGGAGCTTCGGGGCGATGCGGCGGACCTAATGGTGCGTCGGGGAGGCGAGGGAGTGGCGTAGGGCGCGGTGGCAGCGATCGACGACGACGAGCTCGCTCGGTGGAGCTCGGCGGAGGGGAGAGAGGAGGGGAAAGACTCAGGGGAGAGGGGGAACGGTCGAGGGGGTCTGCGTGGCGTCGTCCGGTTCCATCCAGAGGGTCGATGGGCCAGCCAGGCAGGCAGGAGGTGGCCGGCGCGTCGGCGGCGCTCGCCACCGAGCTGCTTCGTGCGCTGGCACGGCGAAGAAGACGGGGATGCCCCTGGTGGGCTGGGCCGTCTGGGCCAGGCAGGTAGGTGGGCTCAGGTAAGTCTGCTTTTTCTATTTTTTTTCAATTTACTTTCTGTTTCATTTCTTTTGCAACTTTGTTGAATTAAATAAAATGCCAGAACATTTTTATAACTCATAAAACTAATCATGCCCACTGTATATAATATGAACAGTATGGAACATTTTAGTTTATGATTATTTGGGCACATAAAATATTTTATAGCATTTAAATGCCCAAATGCAAATACCATATGAATTAATCCAAAGACGTTGGGTGTCCTAGAAAATTGTGCACCATTTTCTGCAGAGGTTTAGGACCAAGGCAAAAATGATGAACCTTTTTGAAGGGCATTTTGGGTACATTGGAAAAGATTTTAACAAACCCTAGTTGTTAGAAGAGGGCTGGTGGGGTTTCTGTCATTCCCATTTCAAGTTTCTTTGGAAAGTAAACATGATGCACACTCTAGCTAGTCCTAATCCAAGCACTGACTAGGGATGTGACATGAACAGTAGCCCGTGGAGGGGTGGTTGAACAGGAGCCCGTGGAGAGGGCTGGTTGAACAGTAGCCGGTGGAGTAGCGCGCGGTGGAGGATGGAGGAGGTCGACGGTGGATGAAAAGTAGCCCGTGGAGGCTGGAGGGGGTTGACGGTGGTGATGAACACTATCCCATGGAGTCCCGTTTTGCGGTACGCCACACCCCTCCCGATGAATAGGACCCCCGTTTCAACCGTAGCGCTCTAACACAAGTCCGTTACCTCCGTTTTGCGGTACACCACACCCCTCCTGATGAACATGACCCCCGTTTCGACCGTAGCGCTCCAACACAAGTCTGTTTCCTCCGTTTTGCGGTACGCCACACCCCTCCCTATCAACAGGACCCTCGTTTCAACCGTAGGAGGTCTGTTTCCTCCGTTTTGCGGTACGCCAGACCCCTCCTGATGAACATGATTCCGTTTTGAACGTGGCCGGTCGAACACAAGGCCCTTTCCTCCGTTCTGTGGTATGCCAGGCCTCGTTTCCATCGGCTGTTCCGTCCAAGCCCTCCCGATGAATACGACGACGCATTCCGTTCCGACCCAGCCGGTTGGCTCCCCATGAACACGACGATGACACTGTTTCTCTATTCTGACCCAGCCATGTACACGAGCCTTGGCCATACGTATGCGCGAGTAGGTGTTCAAGACCCTGCCCGTATGTACGTATGTGGCCGTATTTTCTTTCTTGCACACTGGCCGCTGTACGTACGTATACATGCTACTGCACGCCTCTACTATGACACGTGCGCGCCTCTACATCGACCAGTATGTACGTACATGTTCGCAACCAGAATAACAACGCTACGTACGCTTCGACCAGGTGGGTCCCGACTGTCAGGCACTTCCTTGCGTGCGAAGATGTAGCTGGTGGGTCCCAACAATCAGGGGGTGAATCGTTTTTTTGTCCGGACGCACTTCCTAGCGTATGGAGATGTGGCTGGTGGGTCCCTGCTGTCAGGGGTAAATGTTTTTTTCACAAATACGGTGGCCTGTCCGGTGGGTCCCCGCTGTCAGGTGGAGGAATAATTATTTTGCGTGCAATAAGGAGGCAATTCCTTGATGCGGTCGTGGAACCAGCTGTCAGCCTCTCCACGTACAGTCCACGTCCAATGGAAGCCGTTCCTTGACCACGTTGACCATGCCGCACCGATAGCACTAGGGCGGTGGACGACGGCGAGGCCTAGGAAGGGGACAACGCGGAGCCAGGGAAGACGCGGCAGTGGATGCCCACGCATAGAGGAGTACGAGGGTTCACTAGTTCACTGCGGTGTGAGGCTACCGTCGCCGCAGAATAACAGGGGGTGTGGATGAGTAGAGGGATGGTCTAGCCAGTAGTGGGAATAGTAGGGGGCGGTGAGGCCTCCGCAGCAGCACAGCCGGCCACGGGAGGCAGGAGCATGCGGCATGACCGGCGCTGCTTTGGGCGGCTGGAGCAACAAGACCAGAGGTTGAAGAAGCACTATGGCCATTGGATGGACATCGTACAATCACTGGAGCTAGAATCGTTCATATTGACTAAGTTGACAAAGCACACCGTCCCCGTCAACTTAGTAGGCCCACAAGTCAGCATCTCACCAAGGTGGGTCCCAACCAGAAGGGGGAGTATTCATTTTTTGTGCGTAATAAGGAGGCACTTCCGGTGGGTCCGAGCTGACAGTGGGGGGAACATTTTTTTTGCGCAATACGGTGGCCCGTCCGGTGGGTCCCAGCAGTCAGGGGGGAAACATTTTTTCGTGAAATATGGTGGCCTGTTCGGTGGGTCCCTGCTGCCAGGTGGAGGAATCATAATTTTCCGCATAATGAGGCACTTCCTTGCTGCCATAGTGGACCTAGTTGTCAGCCTCTCCACGTACAGTCCACGTCCGATGGAAGCCATTCCTTGACCATGTTGACCACGCCGCGCCGAGGGCACCAGGGCGGTGGATGACGGCGAGGCCTAGGAAGGGGACGACTCGGAGCCGGGGAAGATGCGACAGTGGATGCCCACGCGTAGAGGAGTACGAGGGTTCACTGGTTCGCTGTGGTGTGAGGCTGCCGTCGCCAGAGAATAACAGGGAGTGTGTGTGTGAGTAGAGGGATGGCATGGCCAGCGGTGGGAATAGTAGGGGGCGGTGAGGCCTCCGCGGCAGCACAGTCGGCCACGGGAGGCAGGAGCATGCGGCACGACCGGCGCTGCTTTGGGCGGCTGGAGCAACAAGACCAGAGGTTGAAGAAGCACTATGGCCGTCGGATGGACATCGTACGGTCACTGGAGCTAGAATCGTTCATATTAACTAAGTTGACAAAGCACACCGTCCCCGTCAACTTAGTAGGCCCACAAGTCAGCCTCCCACCAAGGTGGGTCCCAACCAGCAGGGGGAGTATTCAATTTTTTGAGCGTAATAAGGAGGCACTTCCGGTGGGTCCGAGCTGAC
>LR738711.1:598073376-598096860 GCA_902687465.1 Secale cereale | reverse complement strand
CGATGGCTCATTCGATGGGGCCGAGCAGTCAGGGGGGAACATTTTTTTCGCGAAATACGGTGGCCCGTCCAGTGGGTCCCTGCTGTCAGGTGGAGGAATTATTATTTTCCGCGTAATAAGGAGGCACTTCCTTGCTGCCGTCGTGGACCCAGCTGTCAGCCTCTCCACGTATAGTCCACGTCTGATGGAAGCCGTTCCTTGACCACGTTGACCACGCTGCGCTGAGAGCACCAGGGCGGTAGACGACGGCGAGGCCTAGGAAGGGGACAACGCGGAGCCGGGGAAGACGCGGCAATGGATGCTCACGTGTAGAGGAGTACGAGGGTTCACTGGTTCGCTGCGGTGTGAGGCTGTTGTCGCTGCAGAATAACAGGGGGTGTGGGTGAGTAGAGGGATGGCCTGGCCAGCGGTGGGAATAGTAGGGGGCGGTGAGGCCTCCACGGCAGCACAGCCGGCCACGGGAGGCACGAGCATGCGGCACGGCCGGCGCAGCTTTGGGCGGCTGGAGCAACAAGACCAGAGGTTGAATAAGCACTATGGCCGTTGGATGGACATCATATGGTCACTAGAGCTAGAATCGTTCATATTGACTAAGTTGACAAAGCACACCGTCCCCGTCAACTTAGTAGGCCCACAAGTCAGCCTCCCACGAAGGTCGGTTCCAACCAGCAGGGGGAGTATTCATTTTTTTGTGCGTAATAAGGAGGCACTTCCGGTGGGTCCGAGCTGACAGCGGGGGGAACGTTTTTTCGCGCAATACGGTGGCCCATCCGGTGGGTCCCAGCAGTCAGGGGGGAATGTTTTTTCGCGAAATACGGTGGCCCGTCTAGTGGGTCCCTGCTGTCAGGTGGAGGAATCATTATTTTCCGCGTAATAAGGAGGCACTTCCTTGCTGCCTTCGTGGACCTAGCTGTCAGCCTCTCCACGTACAGTCCACGTCCGATGAAAGCTGTTCCTTGACCACGTTGACCACGCCGCGCCGAGAGCACCAGGGTGATGGACGACGGCGAGGCCTAGGAAAGGGACGACGCGGAGCCGGGGAAGACGCGGCAGAGGAAGCCCGCGCGGAGAGGAGTACGAGGGTTCACGGGTTCGCGCTGTGAGGCTGCCGCCGTTGCGGAATAATAGGGGGTGTGGGTGAGTAGAGGGATGGCCTAGCTAGCGGTGGGAGTAGTAGGGGGCGGTGAGGCCGGTGCGGCAGCACAGCCGGCCACGGGAGGCAGGAGCAGGCGGCACGACCGGCGTTGCTCTGGGCGGCTAGAGCAAGAAGACCAGAGGTTGAAGAAGCACGACAGCCGTTGGATGGACATCGTACGGTCACTGCAGCTAGAATCATTTATATTGACTAAGTTGACAAAGCCCTTGGTACGCGTCAACTTAGTAGGGGCACAGGTCAGCTTCTGAAACGGTGTGCCCCAGATGTCAGGGGCAGGAATCATTTTTTGGGCGGGTGAAGCTAGAATATCCGAGATTGAAGAAGAAGCACGGCATCCGTTGGATGGACATCCAACAGCCACTGCTGCTAGAACCGTGTGTTGACTATAAGTTGACAAAGCCTTGCCTATGCGTCAAATCTCTTCTTTTTAGGGGACGGGTCAACTTAGTAAGGCCACAAGTGTGTGGCAGAGAACTTATAGCCATTTGAGATTTGTAAGAATGTGCAGCCAATTTTTGAATTATAATGGAATTTACTACAACCCATTTACAGTTTGTTAAAAGTACAGTCCATTTCAACCAAAAGTTCAAAACAGAATTCAATAAAATTTCCCACATTTTGATGGGATCCGAACTATTTTTATCACAAAATTCCTAGTCAGATTAAATACAATTTAAATATAAATTTATATTATGTAAAAATCCAACGAAACATTGCGCTCGCAACAATTAATAAAATTAAAATTTTCAATATCCAAAAATAATATTTTATAAAGTAATTACGTGTTTGCTGCATTTTTTATAGTTACTGCCTAGTTTTTATAATTACATCCCATTTATTATTTCTTAAAGCCCATTTTCTTGTTAAGCCTAATGCATCCCTCATAGGAAAGATTTGTAGCCCAGCGGGGCGGAGAATAACAACTTGACCTTGCCTGGGTATTCCTAAAAAAAGTATAGCTGGGCTAGACATTTTCAGCTTGAAAAATAATAATATCTGGGCTGGATATCTGGCCTGGGCTAGACAGGCCACAGCCCGCCCAGTTAATAGCTGCAGCGATGTTTTCGTTGTTGTTCAGAGGAGAAAAATTAATATCTGGGCTAAACATCACTCAAGAAAAACTCTACAGTGCTCACACCTCAAAAACACAAATACTGCTCGAGCTGCTTGGTCCCAGCTGTCGGCCGCTTCTTGTGCAATTCTCTCATTTATTGACTACATAGGTTGACAATGGTGTGGGACCGTGATGTTTGGAAAACAGGCGGAAGCAAAAAAATTACAGTTTTATAGACTAATAAGGAGGCACTTGCGTACGTGCGGCTATGCCCCTGGTGGGTTGATACGTCTCCAACGTATCTACTTTTCCAAACCCTTTTGCCCTTGTTTTGGACTCTAACTTGCATGATTTGAATGGAACTAACCCGGACTGACGGTGTTTTCAGCAGAACTGCCATGGTGTTGTTTTTGTGCAGAATAAAAAGTTCTCGGAATTGCCTGAAAATCAACGGAGAATTATTTTGGAAAATATAAAAAATATCTGCAAGAAGATCCACACCAGGGGGCCCAGGGCCTGTCCACGAGGGTGGGGGGTGTGCCCCCTGCCCAGGGCGCGCCCCCCTGCCTCGTGGGCCCCCTGGTGCTCCACCGACGTACCCCCAGATCCTATATCTTCACTTTTGGGGAGAAAAAAATCGAGGAGAAGGAATTATCGTGTTTCACGAGACGGAGCCGCCGCAAGCCCTAATCTCTCTCGGGAGGTCTGATCTGGAGTCCGTTCGGGGCTCCGGAGAGTGGAGATCATCGCCATCGTCATCATCAACCTTCCTCCATGACCAATTCCATGATGATCACCGCTGTGCGTGAGTAATTCCATCGTAGGCTTGCTGGACGGTGATGGGTTGGATGGGATCTATCATGTAATCGAGTTAGATTTGTTAGGGTTTGATCCCTAGTATCCACTATGTTCTGAGATTGATGTTGCTATGACTTTGCTATGCTTAATGCTTGTCACTAGGGCCCGAGTGCCATGATTTCAGATCTGAACCTATTATGTTTCCATGAATATATGTGTGTTCTTGATCCTATCTTGCAAGTCTATAGTCACCTACTATGTGTTATGATCCGGCAACCCCGAAGTGACAACAATCGAGACCACTCCCGGTGATGACCATAGTTTGAGGAGTTCATGTATACACTATGTGTTAATGCTTTGGTCCGGTACTCTATTAAAAGGAAGCCTTAAGACCCCGTTGCCACGGGAGGATAGGACAAAAGATGCCATGCAAGTTCTTTTCCATAAGCATGTATGACTATATTCGGAATACATGCCTACATTGCATTGATGAACTAGAGCTAGTTATGTGTCACCCTAGGTTATAACTTCTACATGATGAATTGCATCCGTCATAATTTCCCATCACCGATCCAAAGCCTACGAGCTTTTCCTATATTGCTTGTTGCTTATTTACTTTTCTGCTGCTATTATCACAAAAACTACAAAAACACTATCGTTACTTTTATTGCTGCTACCGCCACTATCATATTACTTTGCTACTAAACTATCTTGCTGCAGATACTAAGTTTCCAGGTGTGGTTGAATTGACAACTCAGCTGCTAATACTTAAGAGTATTCTTTGGCTCCCCTTGTGTCGAATCAACAAATTTTGGTTGAATACTTTACCCTCGAAAACTGTTGCGATCCCCTACACTTGTGGGTTATCAAGACTATTTTCTGGCGTCGTTGCCGGGGAGCATAGCTCTATTCTTTAAGTCACTTGGGATTTATATTAATTGATCACAATGAAGAATCCGAAGGACTCAAAAACCAAGATCTTACCCTCAACTACGAGGGGAGGTAAGGAACTGCCATCTAGCTCCGCACTTGATTCTCCTTCTGTTATGAGTAAACTTGCGACACCTACTCCTGCAATTGAATCTGATATGTCGTATGTTCTTGATGATGCCACTTCTGCTATGTATTGTGAAACTACTTCTATGCCTGATACTGTGCCACTAGGTGAATTTCTAGATGAACGAATTGCTAAGGTTAGGGAGAGTGCAAATGTTGAAACTGATGATATTTATGAAAGTGGTGATGAAACTACTCCCAATATATATGAATAGCCTGTTGTGCCTGAGGGTTATGTTATGGATGAAGAAACTGCTAGAGACTTTCTTGCTTGCAATGATAGATATGATCTTAAGAAATTATTAGCTAAGCTGAAAGTAAAGTCCTTGAATGCTAGAATGAAACATGACCCTGCTTTTGCTACTTCACCTATCTGCGCTACTGATAAGGATTATGAATTCTGTGTTGATCCTGAGTTAATTACTTTGGTTGAATCTGATCCTTTCCATGGCTATGAGTCTGAAACTGTTGTGGCACATCTTACTAAGCTGAATGATATAGCCACCCTGTTTACCAATGATGAAAAGATTCGCTATTACTACATCCTTAAGCTATTTCCGTTCTTGTTAAAGGGTGATGCTAAGACTTGGTTTAATTCTCTTGATCCTGGTTGTGTGCGTAGTCCCCAGGATATGATGTATTACTTCTCTTCTAAATATTTTCCTGCTCATAAGAAACAAGTTTCCTTACGGGAAATATATAACTTTGTGCAAATTGAAGAAAAGAGTCCCCCACAAGCTTGGGGGAGTCTTCTCCAATTACTTAATGCTTTGCCTGATCATCCTCTTGAGATGTATGATATACTTGATGTCTTTTTTAATGGACTAACCGATGTTTCCAGAGACCACCTGGATAGTTGTGTTGGTTGTAATTTTTTGGAAAGAACAGTTGAACAAGCTGAATTATTATTGAATAATATGCTGGTCAATGAAAATAATTGGACACTTCCTGAACCAGCCCCTAAGCCAACTCCGAAGAAAAGAGGTGTTTTATTTCTCAGTCCTGAAGATATGCAAGAGGGAAAGAAATCTATGATAGAAAAAGGTATTAAAGCTGAAGATATTAAGAATTTACCACCTATTGAAGAAATACATGGTCTTGATAACCCGACACAGGTAGTAAAGGTAAATTATCTTTATAGATTTGATGAAGGTGATATTCCTCGTTATGAGTCTGTTAGCCAATGTTTAGATGAGTTTGATAATTTTATTGTGAAACAAGAAAACTTCAATGCTTATGTTGGTAGACAATTGCAACACAATGCTTATATGATTGAACGCATGAGTGATTATCTGTCTAGAGCTAAAGGTGAACTGAAACTCATTAGTATACATGCTTCTATGGTTACCACTCAAGTAGAACAAGTACTTAAGGCTCAGAATGATTTGCTCAATGAATTAAATAGTAAGAATAATGACTATGTTGTTAGAGTTGCAACTAGAGGTGGTAAAATGACTCAGGAACCTCTGTATCCTGAGGGCCACCCTAAGAGAATTGAGCAAGATTCTCAGGGAGCTAATTTAGATGCACCTAGTTCTTCTAAGAAGAAGAAAAAGAAAAATGATAGGACTTTGCATGCTCCTAGTGAACCTGTAGCTGACACACCTGAGAATCCCAATGATACATCTGTTTTTGATGTTGAGACACAATTTGGTAATGAACATGAACCTAGTGATAATATTAATGATGATGTTCATGATGATGCTCAACCTAGCAATGATAATGATGTAGAGATTGAACCTGCTGTTGATCTTGATAACCCACAATCAAAGAATCAACGTTATGATAAGAGAGAATTTGTTGCTAGGAAGCACGGTAGGGAAAGAGAACCATAGGTTCATAAACCCATGCCTTTTCCTCCGAAACCATCCAAGAAAAAGGATGATGAGGATTTTGAGCGCTTTGCTGAGATGATTAGACCTATCTTTTTGCGTATGCGTTTGACGGATGTGCTTAAAACAAATCCTTATGCTAAGTATATGAAAGATATTATTACCAATAAAAGAAAGATACCTGAAGTAGAAATTTCCACCATGCTTGCTAAATACACTTTTGAGGGTGGAATGCCTAAGAAATTAGGAGATCCAGGAGTACCTACTATACCTTGCTCCATTAAGAGAAACTATGTTAAAACTGCTTTGTGTGATCTTGGAGCCGGTGTTAGTGTTATGCCTCTCTCTTTATATCGTAGACTTGACTTGAGTAAGTTGACACCTACTGAAATATCTTTGCAAATGGCTGATAAATCAACTGCTATACCTGTCGGTATTTGTGAGGATGTGCCTGTTGTAGTTGCAAATATTACTATTCTAACGGACTTTATTATACTTGATATTCCCGAGGACGATAGTATGTCTATTATTCTTGGAAGACCTTTTTTGAATACTGCAGGGGCTGTTATTGATTGCAACAAAGGCAATGTCACTTTTCATGTCAATGGTAATAAGCATACGGTACACATTCCGAGGAAACAACCTTAGGTCCACAGTATCAATTATATTGGAAAAATTTCAACTATTACTATTGGAGGTTTTGAGTTCCTATTCCTACTATCAAGAAGACATATGACATCCTTATTGTTGGGGACATACATATCCCCATTGAGGTAACCTAGTGTTATTCAAAAATTCTCCGATTTCATGTTACTCAGAAAGAGTTTATTAACAAGACCTGATCAACCTTGTTAATGGACACCTTTTGATGAACATGGGATAGGTGAATCAAGATAGCACAACCTTTTGTACCCTCTTTTTACTTTCTGCTAATTAAGATAAATAAAAGCAAAATTAGTATTTTCTGTCTGTTTCTAGACTTATCCGTGCAGTAAGAAATTATCCCGAAAATAAAAGGTTCTCCAAATGCCATGAAAATGAAATATGATTTTTTCTAGAATATTTGAGGAAATATGGCACTGAACACACAGCGAGGAGAGCCAGCACATGGCCACGAGAGTCTAGGGCGCGCGCTCCTGCCTCGTGGGCCCGACGTGGCCCCCCTCCACTTATTCCTGCACCCATGCTCTTCTTCTTCCTCCCAAAAAAATCACCAACCAGCTCAAACCCGAGTTCTAGCTCATCTTGCTGCCATTTTCGATCTCCTTTCTCAAAGCACCATTCACCAAACTATTTGGGGCGATTGTTCCTTGGTATGTGACTCCTCCATTGGTCCAGTTAGTTTTTGTTCTAGTGCTTTATTTGTTGCAAATTTATGCTGCTGTGGTGACCTTGTTCTTGAGCTTGCATGTCAAATTTTCTTGGTCCCAAGTAGTTCTAATGCATGATAGTCTCTAGGCACTAGTAGGAGTTGTTGCTATCAATCTTATTGAGTTTGGTTAACTTTTATTTTGAACTTACTAAAAATTTCAGAAATTTTTAGAAAACGAAAATGTTAAAGAGATTGTTGAGGGGCTTCTTCATCAAGAGCTCAGAGGAGAAGAAGAAAGAAGAAAATAAGAACCCAAATATAATCTTCCTCGCATGGCGGAAGTTCGACCGTGTGAATGGCCTTGCAATGATTTAATGGTGTCCGCCAGGATTTATGAAGACTTTTATTGGTTGGCAAATAATGCAGGCCTCACCGACTTCCTCCACGACCAGAAAGAATAGTATCTCTTACTCACCAATATTTTCACACAAAGCTTTCATTTTCATTCTAGCAAAACACCGCCTACGGTGGAGTTCCATCTATATGATGTGATTAAGGAGATATCACTCTTAGACTTTTGTGAAATATGCAAAGTACCCTTTGGAGGTAGACTTGATGAAACACGTCGTGAAGACGTAGAAGGGTTCATTGACATGATAGCCGTAGGGGAAACGAGACAAGTTTCAGGGGCAAGAATCACTAGTATACACTTTGCCTTATTTGCTAGTAGATGCTTAATTGGTTGCGGGAACAATGGGAATCTCAATGCCCTTGATATTATCATTTTACGCCATGCTTTGTTTCAAGACACAACCTTTAGCTTGGGTGCCGTCGTTGCAAAACGATTGAGTCTGAACCGCTCAAAGGGGCCCGTCTTTGGAGGCATCTTTGCTTCTCGCCTTGCTGAACATTTTAGAATACCTATTAGGCATCATGAGAAGGAAGAAAAATTGCTTGCCCCTTTTTATCTAGACTACAAGAGCATGGTAGCTCATGATTTCATTGTTAAAGACAAGAATAGGCAGCTTAATTATAAATTGAGGTTTGATGAAATATACTGTGAAATTGTTACCTTGCCTGCACCATCTTTGTTTGATTTGTCTACAGGCGTATTCCTCATCACATCAGATGCCTTCTACAAGTACCAAGGCCAGGCACAAGCTTCAGATCCTGATCCAGAACCACCACTTGATCCTTCCCATCAATCTGTATATGGGTGGGAGCTGGATGAGCTCACCAACCAGTGGCACCCAGAGGATACATCTCAGTACACTGGAGGGAGTGGCTTCGATCCATGGCCATAGACCAACTAAGGCCAAAAGCCTAAGCTTGGGGGAGTACGTATTTCTCACCGACTTTACATTCATGTTCACACTTATTCTAGTTGTCGGTGCTCACACTCTTTCACTGTACCATCCATGCTTAGTTTCAATTTCTTTTTCTTAGTCTTTTTCTTGTGTCCTAGAATAAACCAGAAAAACAAAAAAATATTAGTTGTAGCTTCTAGCTAGTTTACTTTCTTTGCTTGTAGTAGTAGTTAAAATGAAAACCCGAAAAGATTTCCCGTTCTTCTTTTGCTTGTTGGGAGCTTTCCCGTGTAAATAGTTTCTTTTCTTTGGGAGTTAAGAGTAGAAGACCATGATTAAAATGCTTAGTGGCTCTCATATGCTTTGTTGTGGATTTAACCTTGAGCCATGTTATCTTGTCTTCTCTCTTGCATTACCTGCCTGCAGATTCCAGCTTAGTCCAATGCACATGCACTATTATGATAATCCACACCGTTCGGTCGTGCGAGTGAAAGGCAATAAGGATGTTATATGATGAGCTAATTGAGATGAGAAAAGCTGGTATGAACTCGACATCTCTTGTTTTTGTAAATATGATGGCTCGTCGTTCTTGATTCAGCTTGTTATGAATAAAACATGCTTGCAATGACAATTAGAGATCATAGCTGCTTATGCCATGCTTGATTAGCTGAGAGTTTATAATGGTCTATCTTGCGTGCCAACATGATATTAAAATGGTTGTGATGTGGTATGATGGGTGGTGTCCTCCTTTGAACGATTTAAGTGATCTGACTTGGCACAGGTTCACGCATGTAGTTGAAACAAATGAACATAGCCTCCACGATATTTATGTTCATGGTGATTTATATCCTACTCATGCTTGCATTCATTGTTGCTCTCTAGCTGGTCGCTTCCCAGTCTCTTTCTAGCCTTCACGTGTACTAAGCGGGAATATTTCTTGTGCATCCACTTCCATAAACCCCAATGTTATTCCATATGATTCCACCATACCTTTCTATATGCGTTATTTACCTGCCATTCCAAGTAAATTTGTATGTGCCAAACTCTAAACCTTCAAATGAAATTCTGTTTTGTATGCTCGGACATCTCATATATCAACTAGGGTTGTCTATATCTTCCATGCTAGGTGGGTTATTCTCACGGTGAGTGGACTCCGATCATCATTCATGAGAAAATGGCTGGTAATCGGATGCCCAGTCCCATGCTCAAATCATAATAATTAAACAAAACTCCCCCAGGGTTGTTGCTGGTTTAGACGGTACCCATTGTTCCGGGCTAGCCGTGGAGTGTGCTTGTTGGTGGTTGGGGGAGTATAAACTTTACCATTCTGTTTGGGAACCGCCTATAATGTGCGTAGCATGGGAGATATCGAGATTCTTGATTGTTATGTTGACAAAGAAAGTATACCGCTCAAAATGTTATTCATCTCTATTTAAAAATCGAGCTCTGGCACCTCTACAAATCCCTGCTTCCCTCTGCGAAGGGCCTATCTATTTACTTTTATGCAGAGTCATCATCCTCTTATCAAAGAGCACTAGTAGGAGAGCACCTCTATCGTTGCATGTATTACTATCAATTTGCATTGAGTATGATCATGACTGGATCTCTTTTACCTTGAATTACAATGTCTAGTCAGTTCTTGATCCTTAAAGGTGCCCTGCATTTATGTTTTGCGGTCTCGAAAGGGCTAGCTATATACCATCTTGTTATATCATATCATGATTGTTTTAAGAAAGTGTTGTCATCCGAGGTTTATTATTATTGCTCGCTAGTTTATTATGCCATTGATGTGAGTAGTCATGAGACCTGAAAGTTATTGTGAATGTGGTTAGTTCATGATCTTGTTGAAAACCTGGATGCTAGCTTACATATTTACAACAACAAGAGCAAACAGAGTTTGTCAAAGTTTTTCTTTATCACTTTCAGTTTATCAACTGAATTGCTTGAGGACAAGCAAAGGTTTAAGCTTGGGGGAGTTGATACGTCTCCAACGTATCTACTTTTACAAACCCTTTTGCCCATGTTTAGGACTCTAACTTGCATGATTTGAATGGAACTAACCCGGACCGACGCTCTTTTCAGCAGAACTGCCATGGTGTTGTTTTTGTGCAGAATAAAAAGTTGTCGGAATTGCCTGAAAATCAACGGAGAATTATTTTGGAAAATATAAAAAATATCTGCAAGAAGATCCACACCAGGGGGACCAGGGCCTGTCCATGAGGGTGGGGGGCGCGCCCCCTGCCTCATGGGCCCCTTGGTGCTCCACAGACGTACCCCCAGATCCTATATCTTCACTTTCGGGGAGAAAAAAAATCGAGGAGAAGGAATTATTGCGTTTCACGAGACGGAGCCGCCTCCAAGCCCTAATCTCTCTCGGGAGGGCTGATCTGGAGTCCGTTCGAGGCTTCGGAGAATGGAGATCGTCGCCATCGTCATCATCAACCTTCCTCCATCACCAATTCCATGATGCTCACCTCCGTGCGTGAGTAATTCCATCGTAGGCTTGCTGGACGGTGATGGGTTGGATGGGATCTATCATGTAATCGAATTAGTTTTGTTAGGGTTTGATCCCTAGTATCCACTATGTTCTGAGATTGATGTTGCTATGACTTTGCTATGGTTAATGCTTGTCACTAGGGCCCGAGTGCCATGATTTCAGATCTGAACCTATTATGTTTCCATGAATATATATGTGTTCTTGATCCTATCTTGCAAGTCTATAGTCACCTACTATGTGTTATGATCCGGCAACCCCAAAGTGACAACAATCAGGACCACTCCCGATGATGACCATAGTTTGAGGAGTTCATGTATTCACTATGTGTTAATGCTTTGGTCTAGTACTCTATTAAATCGAGGCCTTAATATCCCTTAGTTTCCAATAGGACCCCGCTACCACGGGAGGGTAGGACAAAAGATGGCATGCAAGTTCTTTTCCATAAGCACGTATGACTATATTCGGAATACATGCCTACATTGCATTGATGAACTGGAGCTAGTTCTGTGTCACCCTAGGTTATAACTTCTACATGATGAATTGCATCCGACATAATTTCCCATCACCGATCCAGTGCCTACGAGCTTTTCCTATATTGCTTGTTTCTTATTTACTTTTCCTCTGCTATTATCACAAAACTACAAAAACACTATCGTTACTTTTATTGCTGCTACCACCACTATCATATCACTTTGCTACTAAACTATCTTGCTGCAGATACTAAGTTTCCAGGTGTGGTTGAATTGACAACTGAGCTGCTAATACTTAAGAGTATTCTTTGGCTCCCCTTGTGTGTCGAATCAATACATTTGGGTTGAATACTTTACCCTCGTAAACTGTTGCGATCCCCTACACTTGTGGGTTATCATAGGTCCCCACTGTCATCCTGTCCAAGTAAAGTCATCTCCTCATCCTCATGTTCGTTGACCATGTTGACAACGCGAGACGGCGGCGCCACGGTGAGCGCAACAACTCGAAGGACGATGGAGAGGGCCTCGCCGACCCTACAGATGGTCTGATACAGCGCCCAATGCTCATTTGGGAAGCCAGAATCATAGGGCCAGATGTCCGCGACGGCATTGTCGTTCGCTTGTTCACCGGTGCTCGTTGAGGACACGGAGGTTGCAACGTAGGTCCTCCTGCGCTGGTAGCTCTTCCGCCATTAGGGCGTCGAAGTGCGGCCGCACCTGCTCTATGGTGAACAAGGCATGAACCGGCGTGGATAGTGGCGCCGGCTCCTGGTCGGAAGCTACGTCCAACGTCTGATTGTCGTCGCTCAACTCAGCGAGGTTGCTGGTGAGCTAGCATGTCCGACTGCTGGACCGACCCGCTGCCAAGCACGAGTCTGACTGCCCTGGCCCACCCAGACCGCCTCCCTCGCCCGCGCGCACTTTTCGCCCGAAACGATCAGCGCCGGCCGCCCCGCTTCCCGATGCATGCGATTGCTCCGCCTACAAACGACACAAGTGTCGTTCGTTCGTCCTTCTGCCGCCCACATTAATGATATGCGGTTGCCGAGGCGGCTACTCCAGTGCCACACATCCGTCCCTCTGCCGCCCACCATTGCTATATAAATTGTTGCGCCGGCCATAGCCGCAGTCATCCGCATATGTTCCTATTCTCCTGTCCACACCACTACTGCCCACCATGGCTTCCTCACGCTCCAGCGCTCTTTGGGATGGGCGGACAATGGACCACAAGGAGATGGCAGCCATTGCCACCGACTGGATGGCCAGTAGGCAGCCGGAGGACGACAACGTCCCAATGGAGAACATGGTAGTCGACAATTCGGCACCAACCACCTCCTCCGCGCCATCCTCGCCGGTGCATTGCACCATGACCATCGGCGAGGCTCGTGCCCAATATATGGACACGGTGAGGCAGAAGCGCGAGGAGCAGTTCCGAGACGCGCAGGCCGACGCCGCCTACAACCACCATCTCCTCCAGGAGCACCTGCAGGCAGAGGAGCAGATCGCCGCGGAGCAGGAGGCGCTGCTCGACTCGTACCGCTCCGCCCGCGAGGGCCGCCTCGAGCGCTGGCGGTACTACATGCGGGTGGCGGGGGCTGCGGGCACCTACAAAGAGGGTGATGAAGCGGGCGAGGCGCTGTTTGGCGAGACCGAGGATGAGGCAGAGGACAATGCCAGCTCCGACGAGTCCCCGCTCTGCTGCCGTCGACGAGGCCCTGCTCCGCCGAGGCCCCGCGGCGCCAACAACGAGGCAGAGGACACCGCCAGCTCCGCCGAGGCCCCACCCTGCCGGCAACGAGGGGGAGGATTTCCCCCGATCCACCGAGGCGCCGCCCGCTGGCAACTAGACAGAGGACATCGCCGACTCCACCGAGGCCCCGCCCCGCTACCAACGAGGCCGCGCCACACAGAAAACGAGGAAGAGTAGAACACGGTAGGTCGCCGCCGCTCGGGTCCAAGTAAGGCCACCGCTTCCCTAACTGCTATGACAAGCTAGGCGGGTTGACCACTGACGGCCGGTTAGCTTCTTGGCGGAGACGTGAAGTCGGAGAGATATGTTGGAGAAGGAAGCTGCTTCTACATAACTGCTAGTGCAGTTGGCTGACTGACACATGGGCCCAACAGGCATCTGGGCCACATGTCAGTTACACAACTGCACCTGCAGTTAAGTCACTGAAGATTCTGTTCGGCTCAGCCGGACACAGGTGGATAGCTTCGGTTAATTAATTATACCTCCACCGCACCCCTTTTTTAGTTGAAGAATGTATGAAATGTAATGAAATCCGGCATGTTTATATGAAATCCGACCGTGTATGAATGAATTTATTTCGAGAAGTTCGAATTCTTGTATCATTGGCATTGGATGAACATGCAAAACAATACATACTAGCATTATTCCAAGGGTGATCACCTCATTTGCAGCAGTTTCACATGTACTCCCTCCGGTACTTTCTAGTCTGCATACAAGTTTTGTCTGCAGTCAGAGTATCTCTACTTTGACCAGTCTTATAGAAAAAAGTATGCACTTTCACAATGTGCGAAGTAAAAAGGAACGGAAGGAGTACAAAGAGTTTGAGTAGCTTTTTAGCGTTCCTGTACATTGCAATCAAACAAACAGGCCTGGCAATTCATAGAGAACATTCAAAACAATCGATGATTATGCATTTTAGCGATTCACATGTCATAGCCAATATTTACTTCACAACTAAAGAATAAAGAAAAAATGGATCGACGTTCCTAACAGCAAAGGGCGACCCATTCGAAAATATCAAACGCATGTCTTCTTGCTAAAATCAATGAGCAAAATTTGACAAGGTTTTCCCATTCCAAAATATCAAATGCCTACGATTGTGGAATGGGCAGGGTTTGCCATCAGTTCGGACATTGACATGGCACATCATGCTAAATAAACCAGCTGACCAGCTGTTCTTTTTGTGCAGTTCCACCAAAATCAACCAAATTCGCACGTAGCTTGTATGATTTCGCCCTTATATGTTGCAATGCCTTGAAATTATCGGCACCTCCTTTCTAGTGGTGGAAATGAATGATTCGATGTATTCATGAACATTTTGTGCAGTTCCCATTGAAATCAAGCTGAGCAACCCTGTTTGCAAAAATACAAAAAAAAGTTATTAGTATAAAGCAAATTGTACTATGAATTGACAGTTTAAACAGGCACCTACATGGTCCATGTAGGGCACACTTTTAGAAAAATGGAACTCACCGGAAAGAATCCTAGAACAACATTGTACTCGCGCATCACAGCAATAAAATGGAGATTTGTTAGTTCTTCTGAGCTGAAGTTAGTTTGGTCTTGTGGGGGTAATGTAACCATCCTTCAACTGCTCCTTCTGATGAGAAGATAGACACGACTTATTCATCCTGGCATAATCGGAAGTAGTCACTTCACGTACTCCATATTCTTCTTCAGGCCATGTTCCTTCAATCCTCCTCCCAAGGGGATTGGAGTGCATTGGAGAGGATTTTAGCTTGTAGGGGATCAAATCCCCCTCAAACCCTGCCATTCCCCTTCAAAAACCACCTCAACCGAACAAGGCCTCAGAGGAGGATGATCCTGTTGTGCAAAGAAAAGAGGATAATTAAATGCTAGCATCCCTGTTTGCTCGGAAAAAAGGAAAGGAAATATTAAAAAAACACGGATGAAGCACTTCTCAAGGACAATACCACTTTTTGATGATAGTATCTAAACAGTAGCACAACACCAATAGAGATGACAAAGCTCAATCATATGGATGAAATCAGTGGGCGAGTACCAACCTTTGTCAGGAGGCTTATTGTGTAGAGCATACAGATGAAGCACTTCTCCGAAACCATCTGTTGCTATCTACTGTGGTGGCCATGCTTACTATACTCCTCGATTAGATTAATGTTTCCAACATCTTCTTGTGTAGTTCCACTAAAATATATGGTATCTTCAAAGAAGATCCCTGTTTGCACAAGTAGAGATAATTACGTATTACATTAAGAGTGGCATCAAATCAGTGGCAAAACAATTGCTCGTTCCAGCCATAGCAATAAATTAAGATGCAAAACAATATCATTACTTGTGTCATCACAGTTCCAGTGCTTCTTTACAGCACCAGGAGTTGATTTTTGTTTTTCTTCCGCTTGTTCTTCCCCTTCATCACTTGGTTCAATAACAGACAAGCTTCACCTTCAATGTGAAAGAAGGCTAGTACTGACCTCTCATGATGCGGAATTCAAACAACTCACAAGAAGAAGATCTGAACCAAATTTGCCAACACGGATAGGAAGTAAGATCTCCTCTTGTGCAGTTCCACTAAGATCAAGCAATCAAGCAACATTGTCGGTGTGACATTTTGGTTGAACTGCACAAAACACTCTTAAAACAAAAGTGTTTTGTGCAGTGCAACAAAAGGTCACAATGGCAATGAGGTGAAGTAGATAACCCTGTTTACACAGAGGTGCAAAGGAAACAAGTAGTGGTCAATAACGATGGATGACACAGAAGCCAACAAAATTAAGCATCTACCTTATCTAAATGGGAAAGAAAGCAAGACAGTAGCATTTCTCAAACAGTGGCATTGATTAATATTAACAGAGAGATTATATTAACAATAAAATTCATTAAACATGTAATTTGCTTTTAACTGCGGCATTGCATCAATTTTCCAGCGACATTATTAGAGGGTGCTTGTTTACAGGTACATTTTGGTGGAGGGACTAAAAAACTCCGAGTCAGTCCCATCTAAACCAAACATGAGGGACTTTTAGGGACTAAAAGTGGGCATTTGGGACTAAAGAAAGAAGACCCCGAGGGAGAGCCTTTTAGGGACTTTCTCGAACAGTTTCCCCTGCCACGCATGGCACCTTGTCTCTATTAGTTCGTTACTAGGGGTAACATGGTCTTATAGCATGTCATTTAATAACCTCTAGTCCATCTTTAGTCCCTGGAACCAAGCAAGTAGGGACTAGGGAGTTTTTAACCAATCAGGGCCTTAGATTAACTACTGCTAAAGAGTTGCATGGGACAGTGGACGCACCAGCACCATGTGCATCTACCGATGTACTGGGGTGATGCACAGTCCGTTGCAACAAAGAACAAACAACCAAGGAGCATATTTGTGTTGGTCCCAGTTTTGTTATCTTTAGACACCTTTCCCTATGTGAGCACACCAAACCTAGTCCTGCTCAAACTCTACAGCCTTGTCCCCCAAAACAAAAGATCAGTTCATTACAGATGTGTGTACTGTGCTTGTCATTGTTTTCCCTTTTCGACAGATGTAGGTGTTGGATAGCTAGTCTGTACTAGTACTTTCCCCACTTCCTTTCCTCTGTTAACCACGTCCTAGATTTCCATTTTCGACCAACGTAGGTGTTGGATAGCCAGTCTGTACTAGTACTTTCCCCACTTCCTTTCCTCTGTGAACCACATTCTAGATTCATGCTATACAACTTTCCCCACTACTTTCCCCCATTCCTATCCTCTTTGAACCACATCTTAGATTCATGCGATACAACTTTCCCCACTACTTTCCCCCTTCCTTTCCTTTTTGAACCACGTCCTAGATTCATGATATACAACTTTTCCCACTACTTTCCCTCATTCCTTTCCTCTTTGAACCACATCCTAGATTCATGGTATACAACTTTCCCCACTACTTTCCTGTTTGATCCAACAGCTAGATTCGAGTCCAGAAGCGGAAAAATCCCACATGCAGCTAGAGCAATGCATGTGGAATAAGTAAATTATACCTTAAGGTTCTTGGGGTGTGGTTCGGTGGGCGACCGAAGGCCGTTCGACCCACACTATGTATGGCGGAGAAGAAGAAGGGGTTGGAGGCCCTCCCGCGCCGCCGCTGGGTGAAAGTGAATAGCTGCGCCGGTAGTGGATTCCCTCCCTCACCGACGGCGATAGCGTTAATCCTCCTTCCCTTCCCGGTGGACGGATCCTGCCGGCTCTTTGACCAGCAGTGAGGGGAGAGAGAGAGGCCAACGAAGTCTTGTTTAGATCTGGAGAGGGTGAGGGAGTGTGAAGAGAGAAACTACAAGCAGACCAGCACTGAGGGGAGAGAGAGAGGCCAACAAAGTCTTGTTTAGATCTAGAGATGGTGAGAGAGTGTGAAGAGAACAACTACAAGCGCTGAGGCTCCAGCGTGTATATATATACTGGAGAGAGTGTGAAGAGTGCAAACCATAGAAAACAAGCGCCGAGGCTGCAGCTTATACGTGATGAGGTGATTATACGGTCACTACGAGATCGTATAGCTCCGTATCCATCCATTTTGACTAGTCAAAGAATCCTCCTAGCACGAATTATGCTCAAGTGTAGTTATCGAACCTGAGACCTCAAGTTTGATGAGCAAATAGGCTAACCAGCTACACAACCCTCCCATTATGTTCAATGAGAGGAAAATAACCTTTTATACATTCCTGCATTCATGTGACAAGCATGCCGTATTTTTGTGTGTGTGTGGGAGTCATTGGGATTTAAATCATAATCGTGTCATGTGGCTTTGGTGGTAAGACTATTCACAGTGGCGCAAAAATAATGCAGCCTTAGTCACCTTACCTCTCTCCATGTAGTACGTTGGGTTCCACCTGTCAGAGGGTGAATCAAAGAAATTAATAAGAAAAATTAAAAGCGACAGCAGTGTATCTTACCTCATACATCTCGCTACTGCTCGGGAACACTATCCAATTGATCCCTCTGTTCGCTCACGTAATATTTTAAGTGAATCCTTATTATAACATGCACACAATTTTGGGCACTTGTATCCGACCTAAGTCAGTGTGCCCCTGTATCTCGTACGACTCCCTCCGTCTAGGTGTAATAAGTCATGTTAGAAGGTGCAGCGGGACCAAGGTGCAAGCTGATTGGAGGAGAAAGAGAAACATGACCGGTCATTCCTGCAATCAAAGCCCTGATTTCTGTCTCTACACGCAACAATTGATCCAAACAACTAAGGGCATCTTCGATTCGTAGGATTTCCAAAACGCAAGAATAGCAAAACGTGGGATTGGGTTGGCATGTCGTCTTGAATTCTACATGATTCTATGAGTGTTTGATCGTGCACAGGAAAAAACGTAGGATTCTTTCAAAGAGGTTAGTGTGGATTGAAAATTTCCTATGAAATCTAGTGCAAGTGAATCCTATGGAAAAGTTCCTACGGTTTAGAATCCTATGAATCAAACAACCCACATTAGAAAAAATCCTAAGGAATTGAATCCTTCAAAATTCTTTTGAGAATCCTTGGAATCAAAGAAGCCCTAAGAGATGTCATTTTAGCTACCATGCAGGGCCACGTATTAACTCGCATGCAAGCTGACTTTGATTTCTTGACTGATCAACGCGTAGTTGCGCTCCATGCATTGGATTTCTGGGGAGATAACAAGGCAGAGTAAGGAGCGCTTGGTTACATTGCTTAGGCTGGTCATTGTTTGTATGTACTCCATTTGTACCTCAGTTCCTATGGCTTCGCACGCGCACGATTTTTCTATTCCATGGACCTGTGTGTGCGTGTGCGTGTGCGTGTGCGTGTGTGTGTTTAATAGCATGTGTGTGTTAGAGAGAGCGACAGATCGACCTCCTCCTACAGAGAGATGGTGCATAGTGTACAATTTTAGCCGCGAGAGTCTATGCATCCTCTCGTTTCCGGGCGTCCGGTAGGGACAGGCGGACAGCTGCCACGCCCGCTCCTGACCAGCGTGGCCCACCCAAAGCCCCTCCATCGCCCGCGCGCGCTTCCTGCCCGAAACGGTCAGCGCCACTCCAAAGAATCGGTGCCGCATTCATGCCCGAGCAGAGCGGATGCAACCTCTAATTGGCGCTTGAGTTGAAGGGAGAAGCGGATTCAAGAGTGATGGTTACTTCGTCCGTCCAACTTACTGCTGGGTCTATGTGACTTCACGGCTCATTGGTCATTATTACCGAGGTGGTAGGATTGCTGGATATCCCACGCTTTCGGCCAAAGGAGGTACTACTAGATTACAATTTTCTCCATTCTTACGGCGGAGGAGTGCAAGAGCAGTGAAAACACATAGGCTCAGTTATTACATGGCCCACCTCACACTATCACCATATTTTCTGGACACCTTGCGACACCTAACTCTTTACATAGTACAATCGCAAAAAAACTCTTTACATAGTACTCCCTCTGTTCCTAAATATAAGTCTTTCTAGAGATTCCACTAGTTGGACTACATACGGATCAAAATGAATGAATCTACACTAAAAATGCATCTATATACATCCATATGTGGTTCATGGTGAAATCTCTACAAAGACTTATATTTAGGAACGGAGGAAGTACTTGTATAGTACGTACTGTAATTTATCAGCGAGATAGTACAATGCAATGAAGCTTCCAACTTCTGTTACATGTATCTTGTGTCCAAGGTTGCCCGTTGCAACATTTCATAAAATACAAAGGAGACTAACATGCATGCGATTGCATCTCAATGATTGACAGATCATAGCAAATATGTACTCCCTCCGTTCCAAAATAAGTGTCTCAACTTTATGCTACATACGGAGCAAAATGAGTGAATCTACACTCTAAAATACGTCTATATACATCAGTGTTTGGAGTATGTACTAGTAGTTCATATTGAAATCTACTAAAGGACATATATATTCCAAACAATATGATAATCTCTCTAACCAAGGTAGTAGGGACGAGGAGTAAACGGAGGGAGTAGTAAAATTTTCTCCTCGTCCTGCGAGCCACCGCGCGCGTGGGCGAGGGAGCGGGCCTAAGGCGTAGTAAACAAACTTCACCTCGTCCTGCGAGCCACCGCGCCCATGGACGGGGGAGATGGCGTACTAAGCAAGCTTCTCCTGGTTCTGCGAGTTGACGGGATCAAAAGTACTAAAGTGTATAGAGCCTCGCCTCCAAGGTAGGCCCCACATGGTTTGCCTCTTTTTTAACATAACGCGTCAAGTCGCAATTATTTTGTTCACCCATGGTAGAGCAAGTATAATAGGCTGATGTAAGCGGGCTATAAGGGTTTCCACCTCAGATTTATGATGATGTGGAGGAGAGAGGAGAGGAGAGAGAAGAGGATTGGGGTGTAAACTTGTAGCTAGTTGTAGCACAAGCTCCAATGCATTGAAGCATTAACGACATGATGTATAGAGCCAGCAACTATTATGTGAATGGGCTTTTAGGTTGGCTATAAGTGAGGTGGCACAAAGATAGAGCTAGCAGCCGGCTACGTTATTAATCTTGCTCGTAGACGATCCTCCCTCCATCTAGTGCAAAACCAGTACACGTGTCAAGTTACCATGGTGGCTGCCTTTTCGTACAGAAATGAGCTCCACCGTGTACCCGCGCGGGAGTGGTTGGGAAAGAGACGGGAGTACGTGCGCCGTTGATACGTCCAAAACGTATCTATAATTTCTGCTTGCTCCATGCCTCTTTTGTGTGATATTGCTATGATATTTATACACTTCCATACACTTTTGATCATATTTGGACTAACCTATTAACTCAGTGCACCACAGTGCCAGTTCCTGTTTTCTGCTGTTTTTCTATTTCAGGTTTCCCCCATATTAAAAGTTTTCCAAAAATTCTGGGAAAATACAGGAAAAATCAGCGTACAGGAAGCTTCGAGAAAAACCAAAGCGGGGCCAGAGGGGAGCCAGGGGTGGCCCAGGCGGCCACCCAGCGCGGCCCCACCCCTGGCCGCGCCAGGGGGGTGCCTAGGGCCCCGGCTCCGCCTCTGGTGACCCCCCTTCGCATATATATTCCTCGCGTCGCGAAAACCCTGATTCCAGAACCCTTTTCTCCAGAAGCAATTCCGATCTCCGCCGCCATCGCCACCAAGTTTCGGGGGACCAGAATTCCTGTGGCGGCATCCTGCCGGGACGGGGAAGTGCCCCCGGATTCATCTCCATCGACGTTGCTTCCTCCCTCCATGATGCGGGAGTAGTTCCTCCTCGGGGCTGAGGTTTCTACCAGTAGCTATGTGGTCAATTCTCTCTCCCATGATGTGATCTTTGTTGTGATCATAGGCTATGTTAATCTAGGGTGATCCCATGCTATTTCCCCTTCCTCTATGTATTGGATTGATGTACTCACTTGTCTTTATCTAGTATAATCCCCGAGACCAAGGTGACAGCGGTCTATTGGACATGGATTAGAAGAATATTTTCATGAGTGATTTCCTCTTTTGTGTGTTGATTGAAGATTGAGAGTCTCTTGGTGCTTGTCTTTGACTATCCTTGAGATATGTTGTGGTGATTGTGGTACTCTCTTTGGATGGCCGCAGTGACATTGGGAAATCTATAGATTGAGAACTACGAACTTTCAGGTGTGCTTTTGTAGCCCTACATAATTCTCGTCCTCTCTTGACCACAAAGGAATGACCTCCGAGTGCGTCTCCATTGCATGTTTTATCATTTGATTAGACTATGTTAATATTGTTGGGAGTTGCCACTAGTGAAAGTATGAAGCCTAGGCCTTGTTTCCACCATTGCAATACCATTTGTGCTCACGTTTACCACTTGTTTGCTTGCTGCACTTTTTATTACAGATTTATATTACTTTGCTTTGCCACTCCTATCATCCATATTTTACCATCTCTTCGCCGAACTAGTGCACCTATACAACTCCTAGTTGTATTAGGTGTGTTGGGGACATGCTAGGTGGCTTCTCACCCCTCGTTGGTTACCCCAAGTGGAAAGTTTGAGATGCAATGTAGCAGAAGTTTTCCCTTGGCAATACCAAGGATCGTTTTCCCTGAGACTCCCAGTTTCAACAAGAAGGTGTCAACTGCTAACGGCGCTAGATATTAGCAATCAACGTGGACCTGCACACAGATACAAATAACTTTGCTCCCAACGAGTACAGAGAGGTTGTCAATCCCTCCGGCCTTGTAGTTTACAAAGGATCAAACGCAAGTGATAGTAGTGATAGATGTAATGCAATAGTAAGTAAAAGTAGAAAGTAAATAGCGGATGTGATCAATGATGGTAATATGGACCGGAGTCTCATGATGTTCACTAGTGATGTCTCTCTCCCAAAAGACGATAAAACAGCTATGTGAGGTAAACGAATTACAGCTGGGCAATTGACAGAATTATGTGCGCAAACCAATGATAACTATGTTGCAAGAAAGGTAGAGGTTCAAAGCATGGGCGGTACGCCGAGGTAAGTAGACCGAAATCCATCTGCATCTACTACTAATCATCCACCTTGAGATATCTATCCAGAACATCTCGCTGGTATTAAGTTGCGAGTCCCACCCATAGTGTAAACTCAAAGCAACAGACAACTGCATTAAATGAACTTTGCGTAAAGTAAACAATCCTTGCACCCGCGGGCACAAGCACCATTGTTCTCCCCCTTGTGGCAACAGCACATCCCCTAGACTCATGTTTCTGTCACTCAAGCTAGTCATCGAGGGACATGAACCGACAATCAAGCATAACGTTCCCTCTTGGAGTCACTACCTACTACTTGGCCAAAGCAATAAATAACAACGGAGAACATGCAAGAATTACTTACGAACATAAATATAAAAGAGGTAGATCAAATATATTACTCAAACACAATCTGAACATAATCTCATAATCCATCGGATCCCAGCAAACTCATCATAGCAACAGCATAAGGATTACATATGTGCCTCGATCATGTAGGGCAGCTCACGAGGACTAATTAGTGAAGCACAAGAACGGGAGGAGAACATCACATAGCTACTGGTCATGGACTCATGGTCCAAGGGAGACTACTCACAACTCATCCGGGAGGCGTCCATGGTGGTGGAGAGGCTCCCGGTGGTGATCCTCCCCTCCGGCAGGGTGCCGGGAAGAGTTCTCCTGGTGCTCCCGATCTTGGAAGCGGCGGCGGCGGCGGAACAGAGATGAGATCGCGAAAAAGAGTTCCCGTCTCGAGGGTTTCGGGAGACGCTTTAAATATATGCCAAAGGGGGGCATCAGCGGATCCTCGGGGGGCCCAGGTGCCCCCCCCCCGGCGCGGCCCGGGGGGGCGCCGCCAGGGCGCCTGGAGCCCTGG
>LR738711.1:598038899-598066901 GCA_902687465.1 Secale cereale | reverse complement strand
CCCCCCCCCCCCCCCCCCCCCCCGGTTGTACTTCGTGCGCACGGTAGCTTCTGGAACGCTGATTTTTTATATAATTTTTCTGGATTTTTCCTGGCAATTCTCGTAATGTGAAAACCTGAAATACAAAAACAGCCGAAAACAGAAACTGGCACTGGGGTGCACTGAGTTAATAGGTTAGTCCAAATATGATCAAAAGTGTATGGAAGTGTATAAATATCATAGCAATATCACCCAAAAGAGGCATGGAGCAAGCAGAAATTATAGATACGTTTTGGACGTATCAAGACACAAGAGACTTCTTGTATCTTAGTCGCAGGGTTGCTTGAGAGTGACCATCTTCAACCTCTACTTCCCTGAGTTCAATAAACCTTAGGTCATCCACTTGAGGGAAATTGCTGCTGTCCTACAAACCTCTGCGCTTGGAGGCCCAACATAGTCTACAAGAATAGAAGCGTGTGTAGACATCAAGCTATTTCTGGCGCCGTTGCCGGGGAAGTAAGTGTTTGAAGGTATATCTTTAGATCTTGCAATTAAATCATTTCGTTTCTTGTTTTTAGTTTCACTAGTTATGTTTATGGAAAACCGCACTCTTAGTTCGCTGCTTGGGAAAGGCCGCTTTACCACACCCGTGGTAGAGAAGTCTCCTCCACCTACTGAATGTATCCCGTTCCAAATACCACTTGGGATAATTGAAATAATTAGGAATGATTGTTATGATGGGACAGTCAATCCTAGTATTCATTTGTTAAAACTTACAGAACTTTGTGAGTTGTTTAAGATTTCAGGTTTGACAAGAGATGGAGTCATGAGGAAATTATTTGCCTTGTCACTGAAAGGAAAATCAATGGAATGGTATAGGCTACTAGATGACTCTCACCTGCTGGATTGGGAAGAGATCCAGTCTCTCTTTTACTCCAAGTTTTATCCTCTTCATGAAGCCCATGAGAATAGGAATTATGTTTATAATTGCTATCCTCATGACGGAGAGAGCATAGCTCAAGCTTGGGGGAGACTGAAAACGTTAATGCTAAAATGTCCTAACCATGGGCTCCCCAAAGATATGATTATTACTAATTTCTATGCGAGGCTCTCTCGACAGGATAAAGATTTGCTCGATGCTTCCTCTATGGGTTCTTTCACAAACGAAAAGATTGACGCTAAATGGGAACTCCTTGAAAGAATTCAACGCAACACTGAAGATTGGGAGATCGACAAAGGTAAAGAGTCAGGTATAATTTATGAGTATGACTGCATTAAGTCCTTTGTTGAAACTACAAGTTTTAATAAGCTTAGCGCTAAGTTTGGGCTTGATTCTCAACTCCTTGTTGATTTCCTCAAATCTTTTGCTTCGCATCTTAATATGCCTAAGGAAGATTGGATCAAGCATCATGAACCTTTTAAAGAGATTTGCAAAGAAAATGAAATTGTTCATGATGATTGCAACATGCATGATCCAATTCCTAAAAATGAAGTTTTATATAAGCATGTTAATTTTTGTGGAGTGGATAGACCTTGTGAAAGGCCTATGATTGAAGAAGAGAAGTATTGTAAGCAACATAAGCATGAAAGAACAATCACTTGGGTCAAAGATTTAAATGAAATTGCTAGAGAATTGTGTGACCTTTATCCTTTTACTTGTGAACTTTGTTGTATAGAGGGTCACTTTAATTTTCAATGCATGCACTTTCAAAACATAATTGTTAACCAGTTGTGTGATAACATGATCACCCCTGATCTTTATGATGAGCTTATGTTATTTTTGATGTGTGAAGAGTTATCAGAAAAGACATCTTTGCTAGATGTTAATGCCATAGGAATAAAAAACACTTTGCAAAATTGCCATCTCTATTGTGTTGTTAATTGCCATAAAAATGATTACATAAGTAAGATTAGAAAGGAGGGAACTTTACCAAAGTATAAAAATGTCTCTTATATTTCTACTAATAAAAAGGAGAGTTTCTCCCAAGTTTCCCCTATTGTTTCTAATGATAAACCAGGATATGTGGAGAAGCTTCATCTCCAACCACTCCCTCCTAAGGTGAAGAAGAAGAAAAAGAAGAGGAGGAGGAAGAGGAGCAAGAAGGAAGAAGAATGGGTATCAACCTGGCCTGAGCATATTCCTCCCATCAACTTTTATCCTAATGGTTGTAAGTTTAAGGAAGAAGGTGAAGTTTATTGCCTCAATTATCATCTTGATGATACGTCCGTAGGTACTATTGAAGATGATTTTGATTATGATATGCATGTTACTTATTGTGATTGGGAAAATGATGATAATGCTACTTATGATCTTGAAAATCTTTTTGGTACCAACTTTGAAAGTGATGATATGGGAAGCTCTAAGCTTGGGGATGATAGGATTGCAAATCCTTTACCCACTAGTGATGTGATAATTGATAATTCTTTTGCTAGTAAGAATAAAGACAACATGTTTACAAATATAGTTGCTAGCAATGATAATGCTCTTCTCTACTATGATGATGTTATAACTCCAATCTATAGTGATTATAAAGGTACCTATGACATAAGGAGAAATTATCCTTATGAAACTTGTCATAATCATGGAGGGAATTACTCCCTTGTTGAACACCATCTTCCTAATACACAATTAATCTATAGTGTTCAAGTTATTTATGATAGTCCTACTCCCACTATTACCAATGAGAAAGATTATGCTTATGTGGAGAGTAAGAGTACCTTTTTGCATGTGGATCATGGTAACAATGCTTTATGTGATTCTTATATTTTTGAGTTTATTCGTGATCCCACTGAAAATTATTATGAGAAGGGAACATATGCTTATAGATATTTCAATAATATCAAGTTCCCTCTCTTTATGTTGAAGGTTTTGAAGCTGCACTTGTTTTGTCTTCCTATGCTTATTGCTTTGTGCTTCAATGAATTATTCTATTGCAATATTCTTATGCATAGGAAGCATGTTAGACTTAAATGTGTTTGGTATTTGCTTCTTGATGCTCTCTTTTGTTCTTCAACTCTTATTCCTACGAGAGCATCATTAAAGTCTTAAGCCTATCTTTATGGCTATAAAGAAAGAGCTCTAGGGAGACAACCCTTGTTATCTTTGCTTTCAGTTTGTTCTTCCAGTTTTTAGTGGTCTTGATGTTTGTTACTACTGAAGCAACATCATTGTATCTTTATTTTTCAGCTTTGTGCCAATTTTAGCCTCTGATTGCAAGAAAGTTCAAAAGTTGTGACATGCTGTCCAGAAAACAGATTCTATCCTTGGAAAGAAAAATTCGAATAAAATCACCAGATCATCTTTTTGATCTGAATTTTTTTGAAAGTGTGCTCTATACAATTGGCTTTCGAGAGTCTGTTCTGAGTTTTTTTATTTGAGTTGCAGAAGTGCCCCGAAAAATTATTTACTACCTGCTGGTCTGTTTTTTACAGATTCTGTCCTGTTTTGCCTTTTCTTCGCTTTGCAGACCTTAAGCTTGCTTTTTCTTTGCAAAAACTTCTTGGCGATCTTGAGAAACAGTAGACCTTCAAGAATATCTTTGTTTCCAGTAGAGAAAAATATTTTATTGTGGGTACTAACCTCGCTAAATCAGATTATGATGAGTTATGTATGAAGGGATTTTTCAAGTGTGCGAGGGAAGATGATAAAAGAAGATTCAGGAGGGTCAAACGCTCAAAGCTTGGGGATGCCCCCATGCACCCCCAAGAAATATTCAAGAAGACTCAAGCGTCTAAGCTTGGGGATGCCCCCATGCATCCCTTTCTCCATCAACAATTATCAGTTTGTCTTTCGTTCCACTATATTTTTATCACTTCATGTGTTATGTGCTATGCTTGGAGCGTCTTGCTCTTAGTTTCCTTTTTAGTTTTCTTTAGCTTTGCTTGCTGTTCATAACAAGTTAGAACCCAGCTTTCTTTGTGTGGGAGAGAAACACGCTCCACTTCAACCTAGAAAACAACATAGGATTTTCATGCTTATCTTTGCTGTGTGTGTTCTTTGTCTTTCCATAGCTGCTGTCATGTTTAGCTCTTAGTTTTCATGCTTTTCTTTTTAAAGAGCTTTTGTTTAGTTGGTTGCTGAACTCTCTTGAGTTTTCATGTTTATCTTGTTAAGAGAGTTTGCCTGTTTCACTGAGTTGTGTGTCTTAACTTAAAGTAGGTAATTGAGGTTGCTATTTAATTTTAGTACTAACTTGCAATAGTTTTGAGGTATTGCCATGAGTAATGTCTGAACTTTTGGTGTCAAGAGCTTTAGCCAATTAGTGATAGATGTCGTATTTTGGGCAATCCGTGTTTATTTTCGAAAACCTACAAAATAGTTGAGAACTTTAGCTACTAAATGGATCACTAATCTTTGGAGGGATCGAATATTAGAGTACACTCACGTACCATGAGCCGAGGATGCGCAAGGATAACCAAACCCCCATACACTCCTCCTCGGGGTACTTGTCTCTTTGTGAACCTCCTAATTAGATTGAGAGTTACCGATAATAAGTGCATGAGTTCTTCGGACTAATGTGAGTATTCGAAGGTTGACACTTCCACCTAGCCATATTTTTCTAGCCTCTTCGGTACCGTGCATTGCCACTTCTCACCTCGAGAGTTGGTGCATACTTCGTCGGTGCATCCAAATCCTTGGCACGATACGCTCTGTCATCATAAGCCTCATTATATCCTTCCTCAAAACAGCCACCATACCTACCTATCAAGGCATTTCCATAGCCTTTCCGAGATACATTGCCATGCAACATCCATCTTCTCATGACTTGATCTTCATGTCATACATGCTTTTTGCTTGATCGATGAGCCGCATGCTAGTTGGGCCTTGCCCTAATCATTGCTACATGACGCGCTAGTATCATTGCATATCCTGCTACACTGGCAGAGGCATACATTTGCATACATCATGATAGTTTCATTTTCTTTATGTTGAGTACTTTTGTAAAGTGTGAAAGATCTTCTATACTTCTTGTAATACATAGAGTGTTGCCCCTAAAGTGAGGAAAAGATCCCAAAGAGTACAAAATCAAAAGATCCCAAAGAGGACAAATGAGAGTTAAATAGAAAGAGCCATGGAGGCCACCAAAAAATAAAAAAGAGAAAAAAGAGAAAAAGAAATAAAAAGAGAGAAGGGGGCACACTACTATTCCTTTTGAGAGATCCACACTCGTACTCCACTTATACCTTGTACTCCATAGAGATTATCATTCATGCATATAGCTATGTGGGGACCTTCACACTATAGAACTTGGCTTGTATATTCCAATGATGAGCCTCCTCAAAAGAGCTCTAGGTCTTCTTGAGCAAGCAAGTTGGATGCACCCCCACTAGTTCCATTGGAGAGCTTACCTTAGCTCATATGTGCATCCGTTGCATGGCAATCCCTACTCCTCACATCATATCTATCATTTGGCTTTCTCTCGCCTATGATTGTCCTCATTGATGTGAGCCTTTCACACCTTTTTTGTCTTCCCCCTCCATCATTTTCTCTCTTTGCCATCCTAAGTGTCGACTTTCTTGCTTACGCTCATCCATTGCATGAGTGCTCAAAATATCGAAAGGGAGTGGATCATTTTGACTTGTACCTGGCTGTTGGTCTGGGGATGAGTCAAGATAAGATTCCAAAGAAGACCAAGTGTGAAACTTTAGTAGATTAAGTTCTCAACAATACAAAAACTATGTTTTACTGTCTCGTATATCCCTATCCCCTTTCTTGCACGCAAACACCATTTGGAGACATTCGAGTCACGGACAGCGAGAGCTCTTGCACCTTTATGTTCTTATGTTACTTGTTACAATGCTAATATAGACTCTTCCTTCTGATGACTTGAATTGAATTACATGCCTTGATTGCTTTACTTAGAAAGTTCTTATATGGTTGATAGCATGTCACCACAGAAATTATGCTTGTTATCATTTACCTACTCGAGGACGAGCAGGAATTAAGCTTGGGGATGTTGATACGTCCAAAACGTATCTATAATTTCTGCTTGCTCCATGCCTCTTTTGTGTGATATTGATATGATATTTATGCACTTCCATACACTTTTGATCATATTTGGACTAACCTATTAACTCAGTGCACCACAGTGCCAGTTCCTGTTTTCTGCTGTTTTTCTATTTCAGGTTTCCCCCATATTAAAAGTGCTCCAAAAATTCCGGGAAAATACAGGAAAAATCAGCGTACAGGAAGCTTCGAGAAAAACCAAAGCGGGGCCAGAGGGGAGCCAGGGGTGGCCCAGGCGGCCACCCGGCGCGGCCCCACCCCTGGCCGCGCCAGGGGGGCGCCTGGGGCCCCGGCTCCACCTCTGGTGACCCCCCTTCGCATATATATTCCTCGCGTCGCGAAAACCCTGATTCCAGAACCCTTTTCTCCAAAAGCAATTCCGATCTCCGCCGCCATCGCCACCAAGTTTCGGGGGACCAGAATTCCTGTGTCGGCATCCTGCCGGGACGGGGAAGTGCCCCCGGATTCATCTCCATCGACGTTGCTTCCTCCCTCCATGATGCGGGAGTAGTTCCTCCTCGGGGCTGAGGTTTCTACCAGTAGCTATGTGGTCAATTCTCTCTCCCATGATATGATCTTCGTTGTGATCATAGGCTATGTTAATCTAGGGTGATCCCATGATATTTCCCCTTCCTCTATGTATTGGATTGATGTACTCACTTGTCTTTATCTAGTATAATCCCCGAGACCAAGGTGACAGCAGTCTATTGGACATGGATTAGAAGAATATTTTCATGAGTGATTTCCTCTTATGTGTGTTGATTGAAGATTGAGAGTCTCTTGGTGCTTGTCTTTGTCTATCCTTGAGATATGTTGTGGTGATTGTGGTACTCTCTTTGGATGGCCGCGGTGACATTGGGAAATCTATAGATTGAGAACTACGAACTTTGAGGTGTGCTTTTGTAGCCCTACATTATTCTCGTCCTCTCTTGACCACAAAGGAATGACTTCCGAGTGCGTCTCCATTGCATGTTTTATCATGTGATTAGACTATGTTAATGTTGTTGGTAGTTGCCACTAGTGAAAGTATGAAGCCTAGGCCTTGTTTCCACCATTGCAATACCATTTGTGCTCATGTTTACCACTTGTTTGCTTGCTGCACTTTTTATTACAGATTTGTATTACTTTGCTTTGCCACTCCTATCATCCATATTTTACCATATCTTTTCCGAACTAGTGCACCTATACAACTCCTAGTTGTATTAGGTGTGTTGGGGACACAAGAGACTTCTTGTATCTTAGTTGCAGGGTTGCTTGAGAGAGACCATCTTCAACCTCTACTTCCCTGAGTTCGATAAACCTTAGGTCATCCACTTGAGGGAAATTGCTGCTGTCCTACAAACCTCTGCGCTTGGAGGCCCAACATAGTCTACAAGAATAGAAGCGTGTGTAGACATCAGCCGTGCGTGCACCTCTTCTCTTCGTGCACGTCCCCCACCTACGTGGGTGAGTGTGAGAGATACAAACCTAGACAAATGGCTTGTGTGCGTTTGTGAGTGTTTTTTGTTTGGGGGGGGGGGAGGTTGATTTCGTGAATGTGTTTGTGGGAATATGTGTCGATGACATCTCAAACAAAATTTTGCATGCAATGTGTGTGAAATGGAGGCCTATCCATATCATATATAGAGGGTCGGGCGATCCACGAGAAGAGAGGGAGGGGTCATAGATATCGATAGATTCGAAGAGAGGATCAAGTGGGTGGGTGCGAGATCGATGAAGAGAGCCATCGAAATTTTGTGTGTCTGCAAGTCAAATATATAGGGCGACTGACCTAGCTACCGGAACGTCAGAGGGCACAGGTCAAGTTTGTGTGTGGCAGGGAAACATGACTAGAGTGCTCGATGTATCGGTGTGTGTGTGTGGGAGGGGGTTTGGGGAGGGGTAGGCAAAGGCCTAACGACGACTCGTATATGTGTTGAGAAGGAGAGACCTAGCTATGTCTTGAGGGAGATCGGTCGACATCCATACATAACTGAAGGACGGGAAATAGGATGGGACAGAGAGAGAGAGAGAGAGAGAGAGAGAGAGAGAGAGAGAAGGGAGAGGGAGGGAGAGGGGTAGAGTGTTGGATGGGTGATGGAGTTGCTTCTCAAAGATGGTGGGAGAGGCCTACTAGACAAACTAAGGGTGGAACTGCAATATTATCAATAAGAGTGGGGATGTGTTTCTGTGTGTGCCTGTGCGTGATAGATTTGTCGGGACACATCCATGGATGATGAAGGGGAACCATGTGTTTGGTAAGCAAACCTAACTAGATCGGTAGATCAATTGTTGTTTGTCGGAGGAAGGGAGAGACATAACTAATGAGGTAGATCGATCGACGCATGGGGAAAAACAAGTTATAAGGACCTAGCTAGCTATATTTATAGCGGGAGATCGGTCGGTGTACGTCCATTTGTTAGAGGTAAATAAGGACTAGCGAGACGGATAGACAGAGAGAATGGAGCTAGGAGGTGGTGCGAGAGGCCCAGCTACTAGCTAGATGGGGGGAGGAGTGTGCGGTTGTGAGATCGATGAAAAGAGGGGCGAGAGTTTACACGTGTGTGTGACCGTATGAGAGACACGACGCAAGGACACATAAAGGAGGAGATTGAAGGTGTGTGTGTATGTTGTAGGCAGACATAGCTGGAGAGGTTTATCGATCGGTGTGTGTCGGAAAGGAGTTGTGGAGACTTTTGGGAGAACGACCTAAAGAAAACAAAATGAATGTGCGATATGGATAGAATGTTGAGGGAGGGGGAGGGTGAGGAGGGCGTGTGCATGCGCGAGAGAAAGTTAGTGGTAGCTACAAAGGTTAGAGGATTGTGTGGGTGTAAGAGACTAACAAAGATCATAATTTGATATGAAAGTGGATTCACATATTTGAATAGGAAATCATAGTGTTTTAAACATATGCATGCATGAATATAGCGGTGATACGTGTGTTGTGGTTTTGCACATGTTATACCATAGTGTGATAATGCATGGCGTTTGCAACTCACTGCTAAATGTCGAACAATCTAAACCATACTATACATCGAACAATGTCACATTTTATTTGAATTTGTGATAATGTGGGGCGTTTGCAGCTTACAACTAAATATCGAACAATCTAAACAATACTATATATCGAACATTCTTACATTTTATTTGAATTTTTGGTAATGTGTGGTGTTTGCAACTCACATCTAAATACTTGTAGGCATAGGGGGCGGGGCACCCTACGTAAATTGGTAAACACATTATACATATGAGACATGGTTTAGTTTGTGAAGATCTAGCTAGAGCTTGAAATGTACTATGATTTGAAATCAACATAAAGTGGATTCAAAAAATCGAGTTCGAGTTCATATAGTACACATAGTTCATATGTAACTCGAGACTAATCATGTGGTGTGCTGTGAAGATAATACACAAACGATGGTTTAACTTGACAATAATGATGATTGTAGATCTTATTAAAACAGAGAAACGAATTCAAATGCTTTGACTTCACAACAATCATTATTGTAGATCTTATTCAAATGGAGAAACGAATTCAAATTTAGTTCATATTGAAGCGGTAGTATATACGTTTGGAATGCACTAAAACGTTCATTTGAGTACTAGGTTGCATGCATTATACGCGTTTCGAAATATTTTAATTGAACATAACATGAATTCAAAGTTTTGAATGACATTTGTAGTGTGAATTCATTTGGTACAGTACACATTAGGCTTGTCCAGAAATTTCAACCCACGCCTTGTTAGCCCGAAATATTTAAGATATATCTGTGTCTCGTTGTGCTCCGACAACTCCCTCCATCTCAACCCGCGCCTTGCTATTCCAAAATTTCAACGCGCGCGAAAACTCCCACCTCCTATGAAATCCCGACACGTGAAATGCTCGTGATACCCCTGAATCGAAAGAACCGCCTTGAATCAGTGGGGGTACTTTCGTAACTAACCCCGTATTTTCGACAAGCGCGTCCCTAAGACATGGTTCCCCACTCCCATCCCATCCGCCCACCCATTCGTACACCGAGGCCGGCAAAACCCGCGAAGCCCCAGACCCTCCTCTGTCGGCCACCCAGCCGGAGCCTCTTCCCCGACGACGTCGTCCACATCAACACCTCGACGTCCCTCATCCACCGTACCGGATGAGGATCCGTTGTTGATCTGATCGTCTCGCCGGTTCAGCCACCCCATCCTCCACCTCCAAGGAGTTGCCCCAACATTCCCCTCGTCTTTCGCGCCACCTCCATTCCCACACCACCGTCTTCACCTGCACCACCGGAAGAGCATCATCATCACCATTTCCTCGGATGAAGCTGCGGCCTAATCGGCGCCACCAAAGAGATTGTACATTAATCGCCGCATTTTCTTCTTGATTTGATCTCACGGTGCTGCCGGCGCTCGGTCCCGAGCCGATACGGCGTGGCTCCAACCACGGCGGTGTCACCGGTCACTTCCTCCATGGCGTCGCTCCCTCGGCGGCAACGTCCACATCTGTAGGAGCTGCTGCTGCTTTAGCTCTCGCTTGCACTACTGCTTTGCTCTTGCTCTCGGTCCCCTACCTGGTCTTCTCTTGCTCTTGCTCTTGCTTGCGCTTCTGCTCTCGCTCTTGCTCTTGCTTGCAATGGTGCTCCGATTTAGCTACACTTCAGTCAACTGAATCAACTTTTGGGTCAGTCGATTTTCAGGGGTGGGGGGCTCGCCGGAGTTAAGGAAGAACCAGCCACAGCGGGGAGGGGGGCTCGCCGGAGAGGTACCCCACTATCTATCTTATGGTTCAGGGTGGGGGCGGTGGTCGCCGGCGGTGGTGGGGCGATGGCGTGGGGATCGCCGGAGAAAAAGCTCTGCACGGGGGGCCTACAGGGATGGCCGGGGTGGCGGCGGACAGGCGGTGGGGAGTGTTTTCAGGGCGGGCGGGGCGACGCACCACCGGCCGCGGGCGGCGGGGGCGGCTGTTTGGCCGGTGGTGGCTGGTGGCTCAGGGGGGTGGAGGTTGAAGATGGAGTGCAGGCCCTTGATTTCGTATCCAACGGCTACAAAATCGACTGACCAGAGATGAAAAAGTCAGTCGATTGACGTGTAGCCTCACCTCTAGTGCGTTTAGTTTTGACAGTAAAATTCAGTTTCGACAGTTAAGTTCAGTTTTGACAGTTAAATTAAGTTTCGACAGCAAAATTCAGTTTCGACAGTTAAGTTCAGTTTCGACAGTTAAATTCAGTTTCGACAGTTAAGTTCAGTTTCGACAGTTACATTGAGTTTCGACAGTTAAGTTCAGAGATGAGCGACTGATGTATACATCTAGCACTTTGTGGTTATGTATTTTACGTCATCTATTGGAGATGCTATTAGAATTCCAATCAGGTTAACATTGTCTCTCTTGTCCTGCTTCAGCCTCGGCTTCGTACAACTCACCGGAGCTGCTCCAAGGGCGAAACCCTCCATCACAGCAGAGCGGTACCTCGGGCTCCATCTCCAAACGCCTAAGATCTTCCTCCCCTCCTCTGACAGCCAAGTCAGCCGGAGCATCCTCACCGGCCAACCCAATCACGCTGAGATCGACATGGCTTCGCCAAAGAGTTTGTACACTTCTTGTGGTTTGACTTAATCTCACCATGCTTCTTTGCATCTTGTGATCTTCCAATTCTTGTGAACCAAACACCCAGATTGGCAGAAATCCTGTGTTTTTAAATTATCTGATTTGCACGTGCATTTCTATCCTATTCCTGTCTATTTCCTATCCATGCATTGTTAGAATCCTAAAATTCAAACAAGCCCTTACACAATTACTTCTGTTACATATATGTGTGAAAGAAAACCTTGTGTGGTTTGTCCTACTCCTGCGGTGCTGTGTTCCACCCCAGCTCAGCTGCTCCAACGACGAAAGGGTTGACCACAGCAGGGATCCGCTCTCCAGACTGTCTTTCGCCGCCTCAGATCTTCTTCCCCGCCTCGGCAGCCACGACAACTGCATTACCATCATCAACTGACCAGATGACCTTGAGGACTACACGGGTCCGCAAGAGAGGTCGCACTCTTCCGTGTCTGCTTACGTTATGCATTGCTTAATATGATGACATGCTACTTTATCATCGTGTTCACCTATTAGACTCCAACTCAGGTCCAAACTTATGCTGAAACTTGAGCTTTTAAATGGTTGTGGGGTACATATTGGGCCAGCAATCAGTACTATATGTCTACTATCTGGTTAATCTCGGGTGTCTACTTTGAGTTTCATGTTGGGTGCAAACAAACATTAAAGGAGCCATTATCTGTATTTTTTAACTAAAGCTATTATCTGTCTGCTATCATTGGTTTTGGATCTATCCACAGTTTGCTACCTTCACTCTGGATTTGTGCACGCACTCCTTATATAATCTCACTATGTTTTATTTCTATGCATGTTAGTTATTGTACACAATGGAACTGAACATGTAGAGAAAAAGAGACGAGCCTTGCGTGGCAATAAAATTCCATGCAGAGGTCGCTCCATGGTGGGCGCAAAGGCAGCCCCCCTCCACCCATTTCGGATAGTAATCAAGAGGAAGATAACTCCTCAGAGGAGGATTCAGAGATAGATGACCAGTCCTATCCCCCCCGAGGTGCATGCCCTAACTTGGCAGGGTTATGTTCCTCATATCGTGCCTATGGTATCTTGCATTGCTATGTCATTTGCTTAGTTTAGACATTATTTGTGTGAATGCCACTTGTTTAGTGTCTAATTACCATATATCTGAATTATGCAATGTCATCTTTTTACAAGACATTATATATGTGAATTATGCAATGCTATCTTGTTGCAAGGCATTATATTTGTGAATTATGCATTGCCATGCTGTTTAGCCAAGCGTCATATGTGTGAATTATAGCATGATGTCCTTTTTTTGTATTTCTCATTGCTTTTGTTGACAATGTTTGTATATTCAACTGCTCTTCCTGTGCATCAGCCATTTGAATTGGTGATGGAGAAATCTGGAGTGAAAACAAGGTCTTCAGAGTAGACAATGCTACCTAGTGAAGCAGATATCTTGCTGGTTACATATAGCTCTTCAGAGGAGGATTCAGAGGCAGATGACAAGTCCTATTATCCCCCTAGCGTGTATGCTCAAACTTGGCAGGGTTATATTACTCATATCATGCATATGTTGTATTGAATGCTTAGTTTTTACATCATATACACGATATTGAATGCAATCTCCTTAGTTGACACATCATATATGTGATTGCCCTCTGCTCACTTCCTTAGTATATAAATCATATATTTGAATTATATCATGCCATGATGTTTACATAGATAGCATGTATCTGAATTATGGCATGCCAAACCATTTTCTAAAGACATAATATAGTTATGTCATCTCATCATGTTCACATAGCCATCATATTTTGGATTATGTCATTCTATCCGTGAATTATATCATGCCATCATGTTTCCGTCGACGGCATGTTTTTGATTTATGGCATGCCAACCACTTTAATAGACACATCGTATAGTTATATCATGTCATCCTGTTTACATAGTCATCATATTTTGAAGTATATCATTCTATCATGTTTAGTTAGCCATCATACATGTGAAATTGTGTCATGCTATCCTGTTTAATTAGCCATCATATATGTGAAATTATGTCCTGCTATTCTGTTTGGTTAGCGTGGGCCCCCTTTGGCTCCCCTGACGTGCCTCTTCAGCCTATATATACTCCCATACCCTTAAAACATCGAGGACATCCACGAAACCCTAATTCCACCACCGTAACCTTCCGTACCCGTGAGATCCCATCTTGGGGCCTGTTCCGGAGCTCCGCCGGAGGGGGCATCGATCACGGAGGACTTCTACATCAACACCATAGCCTCTCCGATGAGTTGTGAGTAGTTTACCACAGACCTTCAGGTCCATAGTTCTTAGCTAGATGGATTCTTCTCTCTCCTTGGATCTCAATATAAAGTTCTCCTCGATCTTCGAGGAGATATATTCTATGTAATCTTTTTGTGGTGTGTTCGTCGAGATCCGATGAATTGTGGGTTTATGATCAAGATTATCTATGAACAATATTGGATTCTTTTCTGAAATCTTTTATGCATGATTTAAATATCCTTGCAAGCCTCTTCGAATTATCAGTTTGGTTTGGCCTACTAGATCTATAGTTCTCGCAATGGGAGAAGTGCTTGGCTTTGGATTCAATCTTGCGGTGTCCTTTCTCAGTGACAGCAGGGGCAGCAAGGCATGTATTGTATTGTTTCCATCGAGGACAAAAATATGGGGTTTATATCATATAGCTTGAGTTTATCCCTCTACATCATGTCATCTTGCTTAAGGCGTTACTCTATTCTTATAAACTTAATACTCTAGATGCATGCTTGATAGCGGTCGATGTGTGGAGTAATAGTAGTAGATCCAGAATTGTTTCGATCTACTTGTCACGGACGCAATGCCTATATACAATGATCATGCCTACATATTCTCATAACTATGTGCTTTTCTATCAATTGCTCGACAGTAATTTTTTCACCGTCGTAGAATTTTGCTATTATGAGAGAAGCCACTAGTGAAACCTATGGCCCCCGGGTCAATTCTCATCATATTAATCTTCCATCAACTATTTACTTTACTTTGCATAATTTACTTTCAATCTCTATATCAAAAATATCAAAAATATTATCTTATCACCTCTATCAGATCTCACTTTTGTAAGTGACCGAGAAGGGATTGACAACCCCTTTTATCACGTTGGGTGCAAGGTTCTTATTTATTTGTGCAGGTGCGAGGGACTCGCGCGTGGTATCCTACTGTATTGATACCTTGGTTCTCAAAACTGAGGGAAATTCTTACGCTACTATGCTGCATCACCCTTTCCTCTTCGAGAGAATACAACGCAAGCTCGAGCAGTAGCAAGAAGAATTTCTGGCGCCGCTGCCGGGGGGATCTACGCAAAAATCATATACCAAGTACCTACCACAAATGCTTATCCCTCGCATTACATTTTTTGCCTCTCGTTTTCCTCGCCCCCACTTCACCCTTTCCGTTTTATTGGCTTTTTCGTTCACTTGCCTCTTGTTTGCTTGTGTGTTGAATTGCTTGCTTGTCACTATGGCTCAAGACAATACCAAATTGTGTGACTTTTCCAATACCAACAATAATGATTTTATTAGCACTCCGAATGCTCCTATTACCAATGATGAATCTTGTGAAATCAATGCTGCTCTATTGAATCTTGTCATGAAAGATCAATTTTCCGGCCTTCCTAGTGAAGATGCCGCTACCCATCTAAACAACTTTGTTGATTTGTGCGATATGCAAAAGAAGAGGGATACGGATAATGATATTTTTAAATTGAAGCTATTTCCGTTTTCGCTTAGAGATCGTGCTAAAACTTGGTTCTCCTCTTTGCCAAGAAATAGTATTGATTCATGGAATGAGTGCAAAGATGCCTTTATCTCTAAGTATTTTCTTCCCGCTAAGATTATCTCTCTTAGAAACGATATCATGAATTTTAAGCAACTAGATCATGAGCATGTTGCACAAGCTTGGGAGAGAATGAAATTAATGATACGTAATTGCCCTATACATGGTTTGAACTTATGGATGATCATACAAAGAATTATGTCAGCTTTAATTTTGCTTCTAGAAATCTTTTAGATTCGGCTGCGGGGGAGCAGTTTTATGGAAATCACTTTACGAGAAGCTACCAAACTCCTAGATATTATTATGGTTAACTACTCTCAATGGCACACCGAAAGATCTACTAGTAAACAAGTACATGCTATTGAAGAGATTAGTGTTTTGAGTGGAAAGATGGATGAACTTATGAAATTATTTGCTACTAAGAGTGCTTCTTCTGATCCTAATGATATGCCTTTGTCCATGTTGATTGATAATAATAATGAATCTTTGGATGCAAATTTTGTTGGTAGGAATAATTTTGGTAACAATGCTTATAGAAGAAACTTTAATTCTAGGCCTTTTCCTAGTAATTCCTCTAACAATTGTGGTAATTCCTACAATAATTCTTATGGAAATTTTAGTGAGATGCCCTCTAATTTTTAATCTAGTGTTAAAGAATTTATGAATTCGCAAAAAATGCAATGCTTTGCTTGAAGAAAAATTGCTTAAGATTGATGAGTTGGCTAGAAACATGGATAGAATTTCTCTTGATGTTGATTCTTTGAAACTTAGATATATTCCACCTAAGCATGATATCAATGAGTCTCTCAAATCCATGAGAATTTCCATTGATGAATGCAAAGAAAGAACCGCTAGGATGTGTGCTAAAAGAGATTGCTTTATGAAAGCGTGTTCTTCTAGTTTTCATGATAATAAAGATGAAGATCTAAAAGTACTTGATGTGTCTCCTATTAAATACTTGTTTTCTAGCATGAATCTTGATAAATATGGGACTGGAGATGAGTCTATTTTAGTTAAAAGGCATCCCAATGATTCAGAGTTTTTAGATCTTGATTCTAAAAGTGTTAAAAGTGGGATTGAAGAGGTCAAAACTTTACATAGCAATGAACTCACTATATTCGATTTCAAGGGATTTAATTATGATAATTGCTCTTTAATAGATTGTATTTCCTTGTTGCAATTCGTGCTAAATTCTCCGCATGCTTATAGTCAGAATAAATCTTTTACCAAACACATAGTTGATGCTTTAATGCAATCTTATGAAGAAAAACTTGAATTAGAAGTTTCTATCCCTAGAAAGCTTTATGATGAATTGGAGCCTACTATTAGAATTAAGATTAAAGATCATGAATGATTTGCTTTGTGTGATTTGGGTGAAAGTGTTTCCACAATTCCAAAATCTTTGTGTGATATGTTAGGTTTCCATGAACTTGATGATTGTTCTTTAAATTTGCATCTTGCGGATTCCACTATTAAGAAACTTATGTGAAGAATTAATGATGTTCTTATTGTTGCAAATAGGAATTATGTGCCCGTAGATTTCATCATTCTTGATATAGATTGCAATCCTACATGTCCTATTATTCTTGGTAGACCTTTCCTTACAACGATTGGTGCAATTATTGATAAGAAGGAAGGAAATATTAGATTCCAACTTCCGTTAAGGAAAGGCATGGAACACTTTCCCAGAAAGAAAATCAAGTTACCTTATGAATATATTATGAGGGCCACTTATGGATTACCTACCAAAGATGGCAACACCTAGATCAATTCTTGTATCGTGCCAAGCTAGGGGCGTTAAACGATAGCGCTTGTTGGGAGGCAACCCAATTTTATTTTATTTGCTTTTGCTTCTGTTTAGGAATTAATATTGCATCTAGCTTCTGTTTAGATGTGGCTTTGTGTTTTAATTAGTGTTTGTGCCAAGTAGAACCTTTGGGAAGACTTGTGTGAAGTTTATGCGATCAAGCTGTAAAAAACATAAACTTTAGCGCTCACGAGATTAGCTACCCTTTTTTACTGGAGAGTGCTTTTTAGTTGATTCTTTTTGCAGATGATTACTAGAAAAATTCCTCACGTCCACTAATTTATTTAAAAAAAATTAGAGTTACAGAAGTATTCGAAAGTTACAGATTTCTACAGACTGTTCTGTTTTTAACACATTCTGTTTTTCGTGTGTTGTTTGCTTATTTTGATGAATCTATGAGTAGTATCCGGGGGTATGAATCATAGATAAGTTGGAATACAGTAGGTTTAGCACCAGTATAAACAAAGAATGAGTTCATTACAGTACCTTTGAGTAGTGGTTTGTTTTCTTATACTAACGGAGCTCACGAGATTTTTGGCTAAGTTTTGTGTTGTGAAGTTTTCATGTTTTGGGTAAGGATTTGATGGACTATGGAACAAAGAGTGGCAAGAGCCTAATCTTGGGGATACCCAAGTCACCCAAGGTAAAATTCAAGGACAACCAAAAGCCTAAGCTTGGGGATGCCCCGGGAAGGCATCCCCTCTTTCGTCTTCGTCTATCGGTAAATTTACTTGAGACTATATTTTTATTCGCCACATGATATGTGTTTTGCTTGGAGCGTCATGTATGATTTGAGTCTTTGATTTTTAGTTTGCCACAATCATCCTTGCTGGACACACCTTTTAAGAGAGAAACACATGATTTGGAATTTATTAGTATACTCTATGTGCTACACTTATACCTTTTGAGCTAGATAGTTTTGCTCTAGTGGTTCACTTATATCTTTTAGAGCACGGTGGTGGTTTTATTTTGTAGAAATTGTTGATCTCTCATGATTCAATTATATCTTTTTAGAGTCTCTTAGAACAGCATGGTAATGTGATTTGGTTATAAAACTAGTCCTAATATGATAGGCATCCAAGATGGGTATAGTAAAAACTTCCATATAAAAGTGCATTGAATATGATGGGAAGTTTGATACTTGATGATTGTTTTGAGATATGAGGATGGTGATATTAGAGTCATGCTAGTAGAGTAATTTTGAATCTTAGAAACACTTGTGTTAAAGTTTGTGATTCCCGTAGCATGCAGGTATGGTGAACCGTTATGTGATGAAGTTGGAGCATGATTTATTTATTGAGTGTCATCCTTAATGTGGGGGTCGGGATCGCGCGATGGTTAACTCCTACCAACCCTTACCCTAGGTGCATGCGTTGAATACTTTGTTTTGATAACTCATAGATTTTTGCAATAAGTATATGAGTTCTTTATGACTAATGTTGAGTCCATGGATTATACGCACTCTCACCCTTCCACCATTGCTAGCTTCTCTTGTATCGTGCAACTTGCACCGGTACCACACACCCACCATATACCTTCCTCAAAACATCCACCATACCTACCTATCATGGCATTTCCATAGCCATTCCGAGATATATTGCCATGCAACTTTCCATCGTTCCGTTCATATGACACGCTTCATCATTGTCATTCACATAGAGTCGTATTTTGTGCTAGCTTCGAGTTGTAAGTAAATATAAGTGTGATGATCTTCATTACTAGAGCATTGTCCCAGTGAGGAAAGGATGATGGAGACTATGATTCCCCCATAAGTCAGGATGAGACTCCGGACGTAAGAAAAAAAGGGTGAAGAAGAAAAAAAGGAAAAGAAAAAAGAGTGAGAAAAGGCCCAAAGAAATAAAATGAGAGAAAAAGAGAGAAGGGGCAATGCTACTATCCTTTTTCCACACTTGTGCTTCAAAATAGCACCATGATATTCATGATAGAGAGTCTCTTGTTTTGTCACTTTCATATACTAGTGGGAATTTTCATTATAGAACTTGGCTTGTATATTCCAATGATGGGCTTCCTCAAATGCCCTAGGTCTTCGTGAGCAAGCAAGTTGGATGCACACCCACTTAGTTTCTTTTGTTGAGCTTTCATACACTTATAGCTCTAGTGCATGCGTTGCATGGCAATCCCTACTCACTCACATTGATATCTATTGATGGGCATCTCCATAGCCCATTGATATGCCTAGTTGATGTTAGACTATCTTCCACTTTTTGTCTTCTCCCCCAACCACCACTCTATTCCACATAGTGCTATATCCATGGCTCACGCTCATGTATTGCGTGAAAGTTGAAAGGTTTGAAAAATTGAAGTGTGAAACAATTGCTTGGCTGAAACCGGGGTTGTTCATGATATAAATATTTTGTGTGATGAAGATAGAGCATAGCCAGAGTATATGATTTTGTAGGGATAACTTTTTTTGGCCATGATATTTTGAGAAGACATGATTGCTTTGTTAGTATGCTTGAAGTATTATTATTCTTATGTCAATATTAAACTTTTGTCTTGAATCTTTCGGATTTGAACATCCAAGCCATAATAAATGAAATTACATTGAGAATTATATTGGTTAGCATTCCACATCAAAATTTCTGTTTTTATCATTTACCTACTCGAGGACGAGCAGGAATTAAGCTTGGGGATGCTTGATACGTCTGCAACGTATCTATAATTTTTCATTGTTCCATGCTATTATATATTCTGTTTTGGATGTTTAATGGGCTTTATTATACACTTTTATATTATTTTTGGGACTAACCTACTAACCCAAGGCCCAGTGCAAATTGCTATTTTTTGCCTATTTCAGCGTTTCGCAGAAAAGGAATATCAAACGGAGTCCAAATGGAATGAAACCTTCGGGAGAGTTATTTTTCGAACGATATCAACACAGAAGACTTGGAGTACATGCCAGGAAGCAAGAGAGGAGGCCACAAGGGCAGGGGCGCGCCCAGGGGGTAGGTGCGCCCCCACCCTGGTAGGCCCCCTCTGGCTTCCCTGACGTGCCTCTTCAGCCTATATATACTCCCATACCCTGAAAACATTGAGGACATCCATGAAACCCTAATTCCACCGATGTAACCTTCTGTACCCGTGAGATCCCATCTTGGGGCCTGTTCCGGAGCTCCGCCGGAGGGGGCATCGATCGCGGACGGCTTCTACATCAACAACATAGCCTCTCCGATGAGTTGTGAGTAGTTTACCACAGACCTTCGGGTCCATAGTTATTAGCTTGATGGCTTCTTCTCTCTCTTTGGATCTCAATACAAAGTTCTCCTCGATCTTCGAAGAGATCTACTCGGTGTAATCTTTTGGCTGTGTGTTTGTCAAGATCCGATGAATTGTGGATTTATGATCAAGATTATCTATGAAAAATATTGGATTCTTTTCTGAAATCTTTTATGCATGATTTAAATATCCTTGCAAGTCTCTTCGAATTATCGGTTTGGTTTGGCCTACTAGATCTATTGTTCTCGCAATGGGAGAAATGCTTGGCTTTGGGTTCAATCTTGCGGTGTCCTTTCCTAGTGACAACAGGGGCAGCAAGGCACGTATTGTATTGTTGCCATCGAGGATAAAAAGATGGGGTTTACATCATCTTGCTTGAGTTTATCCCTCTACATCATGTCATCTTGCTTAAGGCGTTACTCTGTTCTTATGAACTTAATACTCTAGATGCATGCTGGATAGCGGTCGATGTTTGGAGTAATAGTAGTAGATGCAGAATCGTTTCGGTCTACTTGTGACGGACGTGATGCCCATATACAATGATCATGCCTAGATATTCTCATAACTATGCGCATTTCTATCAATTGCTCGACAGTAATTTGTTCACCCATCGTAGAATTCTGCTATCATGAGAGAAGCCACTAGTGAAACCTATGGCCCCCGGGTCTATTCTCATCATATTAATCTTCCATCAACTATTTACTTTACTTTGCATAATTTACTTTCAATCTCTATATCAAAAATACCAAAAATATTATCTTATCACCTCTATCAGATCTCACTTTTGTAAGTGACCGAGAAGGGATTGACAACCCCTTTTATTGCGTTGGCTGCAAGGTTCTTATTTGTTTGTGCACGTGCGAGGGACTCGCGCGTGGTCTCCTACTGGATTGATACCTTGGTTCTCAAAAACTGAGGGAAATACTTACACTACTGTGCTGCATCACCCTTTCCTCTTCGAGGGAATACAACGCAAGCTCGAGAAGTAGCAGCTGCACGTCCACATAGAGGTCAGAGGGCCGCGATGCCCTGCTCGTCTGACTCTAGTGCTAGTGGATTTGGTGAATTTGGACAGAGTTTTTTAGGGATATTTGGACTGAGTATTTTTTAGCATATTTGGACTCCCGTTAAGCTGCTGACATGACTGGTTGCTGAGTATCTGTCACTGAGCCGTTGATTATCTCTTATGTGTGACGACATAGGTTTTATTTTTTTATTGGAGGAAGAGCGCGTGTGAGGTCTGAGGTGTCTCCTTGCTGCTTTGGCATGTTGATTAGTGGGCTGTGCCACTCCAGCCGATGCCCGATGGGCTGGTATTGATTTGTAGCAAGCTGCTGTCTGGTCTACTCTTCGATTTTTTGTCATATACGTCGGTACTATATATGATTTTTTTGCAATAAAAATTGGGTGTACATCCGTACACCCATGACCCTTCGTGGATCCACCCCTGAGTGGAACTATATCAATGTACATAGAGTACACTTGTTCCAAAGACATGCAAATCATCGAATTAGTTCATCTATATCAATGTACACAAAAAGGAAATATATTTTTTACAAGAGAGGAAATAGTTCATCTATATCAATGTACACAGAGAGGAAATATAATTATTAAAAGAGAGGAAACAGTTCATCCATCTATAATGCCCTGCTGCTGGTGCTACTTCTTCTTCTCATTTTCTGTGGGAGACGGCTTCGCAATAAGCTCTTTCGACCTTTGAGCTATCTCGAAACTCACATGGGCATCGAGGGCAGCATATTTTATCCGCTCGTAGGTCAAAGGATAATTCTCCCATCCAGACGACCTTAATCCCCGCGTGTCGTCACCCTTCTCAAGATTTGTTCCGAGCACAGAATTTTCTATGTCGAACAGGGATGGTATTTTTTATCACACTCGTCTACAGGAATTCTGGTTTGTAGGCCACCGATGTTTTTCAAGTCAAGTACGGTGTCAACTTCTCTTTGTGCCCTTTGATGTGCCCCACGGAAGTATATGCCCTCCCGAGGCATGAAATCGTGGAGCTCACCTGCTATGGAGGGCACGTGCATGATGTGATGCAACAAAACTTCATCTTCGAGGCACAGCTGAAGGATGGCGGTGCGTGGGATCTTCCCAGTGGCACGCTCCATGTACTCTGCGTCGAGATCGACGACCTTCATCTCCACCTTTTGGAGGGAGTTGGATACATTGTTGATCCACTCCAGAACAACCCTTGGGTGGTTGGTGACGGTGGCAACTATGCTCAACGAGCCTTCGATGAGGACATGTTTGATGCTGAAAACCTGCATAGGGATCTCTTTCGCCATTTGGAACCGCTGGACCAGAGGGCTATGTTTTGGAGAATTAGGATTAAGATGGCTAGTCTAACTGAAGAAGATGATTATTTCAAGGGGCTTTGGAATTACTCAAGGAGGATGATTATTTAAGGGGCTTAAGAATTACTCAAGGAGGATGTGAATCCAGTGGGGTTTGAATGCAAGTGAAGGAGAGGTGAAGAAGCCGAGGAAAATTGGTTCCTGATGGAGAAGTAAATGGGAGAAGTGGCATGCAGGCAGTTGATTAGACGGCTAGGTAGACCAACCTGCAAAACGAAAAGGCTATGTGGGTAGCGTACTGAGGAGTGGTCCTTGTCCGTGTACGTGCCCTTCCTTCGATCACTACATGTGCCACTTGTTAGTTGAGGTCACTCTTTCAAATCACCGTGGTGAATCATTTTATGATTCCTTATTATTTTTGCACCCCTCCTGACAGGTGGGACCTACGCAAAACCAACTTGGGTGGACGAATAGATATACAAACATATCCATCTCTTTGCACATAAAAATGTAGCGTAGCTGGTTCGGATTGATATTGGCGCGTGCCTGGGAGACACAGCCTTTTATCGTTAAGGAAAGTGCGGTTATCCTAAAAAAAAGAAAAGGAATAACCTTCTTCATGCTTCCGCATGCACGAGAATTTGCTTCTGCTCGCAATATGGATGTTACCTGGAGGATGAAGTGAACCTAGAGGCATACAGTACTACTCTGTATGTTACTACTAGTAGTAGTACAACTGTGGTACACTTGATGGTCAAAATATTATTCATCTGGTCCTCACAGCGAAGTGACAAGTCCCTTCGCCCGAGGTGACACTAGTCCAGGCGGCGTGTTCGGGTTACCAAAGTCAGCCTCACCTTGTGCACTGTGCAGTCACTGTCACCACCGCTGTATAGCATGCCTCGCCTCATCCCTCTCGCCTAGCACCACAAAATCTCCACCTTTATCTCGCCGGAGATCCCGTGATCCCTGACGCTCCAACACCGAGAGCCTTCCCCCCATAAATCAAGCCCCCCAAAACCCCACCTTCCAAACTCCACAATGGCTGAACGCGAACCGCACAACATCCATATGAGTCGCGATTGGAGCAATCTCCCCAGTGAAATCCTCGACCTCTATTGTTCGTGCATGGATATGTTGAGCGACGTGCGGCTGGCTGCATGCTCGAGGGACATGCACGCGGCCATCATCGAAGCAAGGCCTCGGCTTTTCAAGACACCCTGCTTGCTGCTATCTGGTCTAGCGAGATTTGCTCACCATGATACAGAGGCTTAAATGATGCCCCTCAACTTCTATCTGATCCCATTAGCCGAAACTTCTTTGCAGGTATGTAGTGGGTCGCCGTACATTATTTCCCTTGACTTCGATCCGATCACCATCGCCCGAAACTTCTTGGAAAGTATGTACTGGGTCAGCATGAACTCCCACTGGATGGCTGCTGTCAGAGAAGATGGGAAAAAGTTGGTGCTCATGAACTTCCAGACCTCCCATGAGATTAGCCTTCCTTTGTTGGAGTATGTAGGGTTTTACCGTAGCAGTCCAAGTCATCTAGATTACCACGTCAGTTGGACGGACCTTGTTTTGCAGAAGATTATAATCTGCCAAGTGCCCACACGACATGCGGATTACGCAGACTTCAAACTATTTGCCTTGTTCGACCGTGGACTCGCCTATCTTTCCGTCGGTGCTTTCTTTAGCTGGAGACGACTCACCTCGCAGATGATCATCAAAGCTGATACACACTTTTGTGATGCTATTGAACACAATGGCATCATCTATGTGGTCAACAAAGCAGATGGCACCATGTATTGCTGGGACGGTGCGTGTAAGTTGTTTTCGCATGATTTTAATGATAACGCCATGACACAGTTTGAACTTTTTGTGATGATTGGCATATCCCTGTTTGAGCAGAATTTGAGTAGAACTATGGCAATGTATTAGGGACGCCATAAATCAGCTATATTTGCAATGAGTTAATTCATGCGATTGTGACCATGTTATTACAGCAAATTTATACCCTTGAATAATCAAACGGTTAGGAAGATATGGATATTCTCCTTACTTTATAGTAATCTACATACTACTAAATATGAGTGTGTGTCAATAGCCATGTTAGTTTCCTCATTTTCATGATGTAGAAACATGCATCAAACTATTGGTTTCATCTAACCATACATTAGGAAATAAATGTGCGTATGGAGAACTCTATATTTGGAAGTAGCGAAATCCTATAATGCTTACCATGTGTACAAACCTATATTTGCCCTTCATCAATCAATGGCTAGAATAATATCCTCGCAAGAATTTTACCCATAGAACATGAGTATATAACAATGTATAGTCTGTTAGTTTCCTTGAAGAATTTGTTTGTGAGGACAGAACATGATTACATAACATGCATGACATGGTAGTTTTCTGTGAAGAGTCGACTGTGAGATAACATGAGTATAACCATGCATGGCACTTCTATATTTTTGAACCCAGTATTTATTTCCCCATTTTTTCCTCTCAGTTCCAACAGGGACAGATCAATGTTGTTTCTTGCATTATCCTACTCATACTCTGAGCAATGCTTATCTTACATTAACAATGTGTATCCTTTTTTATATGATGCAGTGTCCCTACAGTTACCGCCCTCTGTAATCATACCACCTTTGCCAAAAATAGGGAAGCACAACTGGTTCCTCGCTCGATCAGACGACAGCAAAATACTGATGATCATTCGAACATATGATTCAGAAGAGTTAGATTGCAAAAAAAAATATCACAGTGTACAAGCACCGTGAAATACGTGAGTATCTGGACAATGGCTGTTACTTCTACGAGCAGGATACCAGCTTGTTGGGGCCTTCGGGATTTTTGAGTTGGAGGCGGGTAAACAGCCTTGGTTCACACTCTCTGTTTGTCGGACTCAATTATCCGATTAACTAGGAGATCACCGTTGGCAAGGACCTTGATGGCAGAGAGGCTCTGTTTTCTAGGGAAAACTATGTCTACACGGCGAGCCCTAGGACTTCGGGAGTAGACTCCCCTGATTGTTAACGATACAGCCTACAGCCAAAAGAAGGTAAGATTGACAAAGGCATCTGGATTAACTTTCATCCTTGGATATCTCAAGTCCGACAAGCAGTGATGTGGTTTAAGCCTTCAGGTTGATAGGTAATTTGGCTATTGCATCGAAAGGGTGGAGTTCTGGTGTCTCCGAATCACTGGTGGCTGAAGCGGGGCTGCAAATTATGATGGTGTTGGATCATCCCTCTTCGGATGACTTGTTGTCTTTGCTGCTTGTTCTGGATGGGTTGTTCTCTCTTTTGTTATGCATACTCCTTGTCATTTGGTCATCCTTGTCTATGTCACTCTTATTATGTAATAGTTGCCTCTATTTAGAATGTCATTCTCATCTGGATCACGAGAGTCTCAGCACTGCGGATGGGTGCGTTTTGGTGGTGTAGCAAGACTTCTTATGAACTATCATGTCTTGATGTTTATGTCAGTAGTAGTTACTAGTCAGTGTTTGAATGTTGTACATATCGTTGTTTCAAAAAAATTATTGTCTCGAACTGCTGGTGGGCTAAATGAGGGCATCACCATTCTCTAGAGTTCAGAGTATATCTCCTTTTTTTAAGCTATATAATTTGAGCTCAGTGTCATTTCGATGATGTACACTTGTTTGGGCCAGTGAGGTGTCATTGAATATGGACCGACTACGCAATGCCAAACAGGTCAATTATGACTCTCAGGCCGGGCGCTCAAAAAAATAAAGGAGGAATCTTAGGCCGACATGTGGGCGCCACCGGTGTTTTCGTGCGCTTGCGTGCCGAGAGCACATTGGCGTTTGTTCAAAATTCATGTTACCTTTTCGTCCCTGATCTCCCGCCCCTCCCCCACCTCTGGAATCTCAACTCCTACTCCACCTCGCCCAAATCCCCTTCCTGTACTCCATGTACTCAAGCGCACTATCATGTCGCCGGTCAACGCGGATCTCCGAGCCGGAGATCCTGAGGTTTGTCCTGCCTTCGGGCGCTACGTGTTATCGCTCAACAGTGGCATGGTGGCGCTTGACGACTAGTTTGCCGGCAAAGTGCTGATGGTAACCATCAACGGCGACCGGCCTCCAGTCTCGCCGGACGACCTTGTCAAAGCTCTTGGCATTGCACACAACATCCAAGTAAGTGACTTGCTCGTCGAAGTATGTCCGCCACCGGCTGATTTCTTTGTTAGGTTCCGAACAACTTTCGACTGCAGTCATGCGTTCAAATCTTCCCGGCGTTTGTTCTGTGATGGCGCGCTGGTGAGCTTTGATCAGTGGCACCTAGGATGGGGCTCGGTGCCCTCTGAGCTTGAGTTTTTAACAAAGCTTACCTTCCACGGCGTGCCTCGACGTGCTTGGAACAGCGATTCGATGAATGAGCTTATCAACGAACTTGGAGGTGAGCTCATAAGTATGTTTGTTCCTCCAGACAGCTGGGCTCTCACGGTTATGGAATGGATGAAGGAGCCGTCCACCATAATGAAGGTGATTGGTGTCGAGATACCAGTGTAGGAACCGAGGTTGTACTATTCATCACCACCAAGGCCATCGTGGACCACGTTAGGAAGTACCTGTATCAAGTGTCAGTGCATGTCAAAGAAGTGGACAATCCATCAATCAAAGTCCAGCCGCCGCCGCCGGTGCCAGGGTCCGTCAACGATGGCCATTGCATGAGTCGACGTCGGACTTTCCCCGTGTTGCTCGGGACGATGGATGGCACAGGGCATACTCCATCGTGCGACGGAGGCCACTGCTTCTTTGGGAGAAGAGGCAGGGTTGGCTGGCTTCATGTGCTCTAATTTGAGGTAACAACTGAATGTTATCATATACTAGTTCAATCTGAGCTATCGGTGTGAAGCACTGATGTGCCAGTACATTTGATTGTGACCTGTTCTATTTTTGTACCTGAACTATTTTTTAGAAAGGGGTGTACGTCAACTTAATGTGCTAGCAGAACTTATTATGTTGTGTGCCTGTTTTCTTTCCACAACATTCAAGATATTTCCCCGTCATTGATAAAGGTGATGAACCATTATTCATTGGTTTCAACATAGCCCTACCCGTAGCGATCCACCGCTTCCACCCTGATTGTGCCGCCTGCGTGAAATTTTTGTATGCAGTTCAGTGTGCTATGATGTTCTATATGATTGTGTCAACTATTTAAGTTTTTACCGAGCATCAGCAATGCATATGGCTGAAAGATGTATTTACGAGCATCGACCGATGGGTCTCTCTCTCTCTCTCTCTCTCTCT
>LR738711.1:598015324-598038856 GCA_902687465.1 Secale cereale | reverse complement strand
ACACACACACACACACACAAGTGGGACCCATTGAATTATTTCTTCGCACGTGACAACTTTTAATTAAGTTCCACTATACTCTAATTTTTTTTCTTAAGTTATTAATTGAGCTCAGTGACTTCAAAAAGGTCTATAGAAGTCTTGTTTGGGCCTTTTCAGGTGTCGTTGAATGTGGGCTGAGTAGCCATGTAAAGTTGTACTGTACTACATAGGCCTTTTTTGTTGAACATCACCAATACAACTAGGCCCATAGTTGTACACAAGATCATAGAATAAGCGCAGCCTAGCCTATGTTTCTTTTAATAAAATGCACAACCCAGTTCATTTTTTATATAATAAGATTACCAAGCCCAACTTAAATTTTTAATAATATTCGTATCTCAATAATATTTTTATACGAAATGCCCAGTCCATACGATCATTGTTTTTTCACCCATCCCAGAAAATGGGTCAATTTCTACTAAAATCAAATGGCTTGTAAATTATCAGAAATGATAAATGCGCTGCGTGTATGCAATATTATTTTTACCCAGCTTAGTAAATAGGTGTATTCGAATAAATAATTAAATGTGTTGTAAATTATATATTTTATTATTTTATTTGTATTTATTTATTATATTATACCTTAATATATACATTCTAGATATATAGAATATAGAATAGACGAATCTCGATTTGTCAAAAATCGGTTATTAATATTTTTACCCAACTCAGGAAATAGATTATTTTTTGAGTCAAAGCCTAGGAAATAGATGTATTGGCAAACAAAATGAAATGGGATGTAAAACCTAAATAAATTGGCTGCATTCTGCCACAACTTTCGAAGCTGACTTTGTTGGCCCACTAGACGAAGCATGTGCAAGGTGTTATCCATTTAGTGAACAAAACGATTTAATGGTCTAAAACAGAAAGTCAACAAATTATTCTGACATCTGTAGTCGTTGGATTGACATCCAACAGTAATCTTGCTTCGTCAATCTCTGATCTATTTGCTCTTGCTCCAACCGCCAAAACCATCGCCGGCTGGAGCGCCTGCATCTGCCTCCCGTGGTCGGCTGTGCTGTCGCGCATGCGTTGCCACCCCACCCTAATTCCAGCGGTGGCCAGGTCATACCTGTACTGACCCACACCTTCTATTATTCTCCGGCAAAGGCAGCCGAACCACTCCCTCGTACTCCCCTCCACCAGGGACTCCAGTGCCCCTTGTTAGGCCTCGCCGTCATCCATCGCCTTCGTGCTCTTGGCGTGGCATGGTCAACGTAGTCAAGGAACGACTTCCATCGAAAGAGGACTGTACTTGGAGAAGCTAACAGCTGGGTTCACGGCCGCAGCAAGGAAGTGCCTCCTTATTACGCGCAAAATAATGATTCATCCACCTAACAGCGGGACCTACTAGAAGGGCCTTGAAAAAAATGTTTCCCCCTGATAGTTGGGACCCACCAGCTACATTTTCGCACGCGAGGAAGTGTGTCCATATTACGGGCAAAAAATGATTCTTCCCCCTAACAGCTGGGACCCACCAGCTATATCTTCACACACAAGGAAGTGCCTCTTATCCTCCCTGACAACTGGGACCCACCTGTAGGATCGAAAGTAGGTCTAGAGGGGGGCGATTAGACTACTTGACCAAATAAAAATCTAGCTTTTTCCCAATTTAAAGTGTTGGCAGATTTTAGCAATTAAAGCAAGTCAAGTAACCAACCTATACATGCAATTCTAAGAGTGTAGCAGCGGAAGGTAACACATTGCATATGAAGGTAAAGGGAGGGGTTTGGAGAGTGCAAACGCAATGGAGACACGGAGATTTTTTGTGTGGTTCCGATAGGTGGTGCTATCGTACGTCCATGTTGATGGAGACTTCAACCCACGTAGGGTAACGGCTACGCGAGTCCACGGAGGGCTCCACCCACGAAGGGTCCATGAACAAGCAACCTTGTCAATCCCACCATGGCCATCCCCCACGAAGGACTTGCCTCACTTGGGTAGATCTTCACGAAGTAGGTGATCTCGTTGCCCTTACAAACTCCTTGGTTCAACTCCACAATCTTGTCGGAGGCTCCCAAGTGACACCTAACCAATCTAGGAGACACCACTCTCCAAAAGGTAATGGATGGTGTGTTGATGATGAACTCCTTGCTCTTGTGCTTCAAGTGATAGTCTCCCCAACACTTAACTCTCTCTCACAGATTTGGATATGGTGGAAAGATGATTTTGAGTGGAAAGCAACTTGGGGAAGGCTAGAGATCAAGATTCTTGTGGTAGGATTGGTATATCTTGGTCTCAACACATGAGCGGGTGGTTCTCTCTCAGAAAATGAGTAATGGAAGTGTAGGCACGTTTTGATGGCTCTCACCCCAATGGAGAAGGGGTGGAGGGGTATATATAGCCTCGACACAAAATCCAACTGTTACACACATTTAAGCCAACTCGGTTAGACCGAATAGAAGAACTCGATGAGACCGAAGCAGTTCAAAATGTGAACCTTAGGAATCTCAATGGGACCGACATGATCAACTCAGTTTGACCGATGTGCTAGGGCTAGGGCAAAACCTCATCTCAGTGGCGCTGATTGCATGAACTTGGTGAGACTGATTTCAGCAAAGAGCAATACAGAGAGTTGGTCAAGCAAACTTGGTGGGACCGATCGCTTATTTTGGTGAGACCGAAATGTTACAAAAGGATCACAGAGAGTTTACAAGGCCATCTCGGTGAGACCGAGATCCGTATCGCTGTGGCCGAATTGTCTAGGGTTTCTGGCAGTGGTTATGTCAAATGAACTTGGTGGCGTCGGATGGATCAAAACGGTGGGGTCGAGTTTGACTTTTGGTTTTGGACATATGTGGAAATGAGAAAGTGGTTGAGGGTTTTGGAGCTATATCACTAAGCACTTGAGCAACTAGATCATTAAGAAACACCTCATCCCCTTTTAATAGTATTAGCTTTCCTATTGATTCAATGTAATCTTGGATCACTAAAGTGAAAATGAAGAGTCTTGACCTTTTGTCAATCTTTGTCCTTAGCATTTTGAGGGGTCCACATCTCTAGTCCATGACATGCCAATCATTGAACTTCCTGAAATATTTAACTTGAATGGTCATTAGTTCAATGAGCTATATGTTGTTATTAATTACCAAAACCACCCAGGGATTAGTTGCACTTTCTGTCTCCCTTTTTGGTAATTGATGACAACATATAGATCAAAGCTTCGACAAATGACAATAAGAATGAAATACATCGTCGCTTTGAGAAGTATGTGATAAGCAAGAGCTCCCCTTAAATTTGTGCATTATTTAGGATTTGCTTTTGAATGAATGCACAATCGATTAGGATCATGGGTTACTCTTCCATGTCACATACATCTTGATGGAGCGCTCAAAATGATAAGATTTAAACAAAAGCACTCATCACCAAAACAAATAAGTGAATGATCATACACAATCATGCAAGCACACATTAAGCATAGTATGATCAAGCACAATACCAAATAAGTATCTAACGAGCATAAGCAAATTGTAGCAATAACCCAACAAACAAAGTAGCAAGCGAAAACCAACAAAAGAGGCAAAACGCACACACACACACTCTCTCTCTCTCTTGAAGCATAATGATCTATACACTTTCTCCCCCTATGGAAACAAGTTACGAAAACGCTTGAAAATGCATAGTGCTATATGGCACTCTAGGCACGATCTTCAGGAGCTACTGAAGGGGTCTTCTTGCTGGTGGCTCTGGTGAGCATAGATGGCGTAGAGATGAGAGCATATCCAAAAGCTTCAAAAGAAGTGTGCAGAGCTGGAGGAGTTGACACTGGAGCAACAACTATGGCGGTGGCTGTAGGTGCTGAAAGTGTAGTCTTGGGCTTGACAACTGGCACGGCTAAAAATCTTGGTCCTCTTGGGACTCTTTGAAAAGCATCAGTGGTTGCTCTATCATTCATGTCCTCAACTTCTTCATGGAGCTTCTCCAAAGTGGTCTGGATCTTTGTGACCTTCACATCTAGATCATGGAATTTAGTCTCAATGATCCTCTCAATACTCTCTTGATTTTGAGTCAAGCTGGCCAGGCTCTTCTCAATCCTCTTAGTAGCCTCAAGCAGATAACTGAGCTAATCTTGCTTGGTCTTGGGAACTCCATAAGCACTTGTTGCTTTGGCTACCCTTGCCTTCTCAATTTTCTCTTGGCCCTCAATAGAAGTAGGATGTGATGCATCCATGACAATCTCATTGTCCTCAAAATTTGGCCTAAGAGGTAGATGCTTCTTGTCAAGTAGATATATCCCGGTTCCTACCTTGGAATTGATCAAAATCTGAATGTGTGGGGCATATCAACAAGATCTCTTCTGATCTACTGCACTTCTTTTGATTATCTCAACAATCGGGCTGGTGACCTTTGAATTTATGTGCCACATCAAACAAATGGAGCAAATTGATTGAGTGACCACGAATCAGCCTGTGATCTCCAGACTTGGGGCAAAAGAGTGTGCCTCAAGATAGTGTTGATGGTGTTCAGTCCTGCAAGCAAAAAGTATATGGATCCAAACTTGTGTGTCTCTATGGCTGCATCTGGAATGGTCTTGTACATGTTGGACATAGAGTTATGATCCTTCTTGGGCTTGTTGTACACATCTAGATCATCATCACTTTCTTTGGGGGCATTGATCAACTTGGCCCATTCTGAGATAGTAGATTGATACCTTGTACCTTCAGTCATCCAAACAATCTTTCCATCAGGATAGAAGTGAGCAGTTGAATAGAATTGCATTATCAACTCATCATTCCATCTGGTCAACTTCTGTCCAACAAATTTGTCCACACCATTCATCCTGGAGCTCTCATGCACATGGGGAAAGTGATCTGCATTGTTGTCAATGTACTTTGAGTGAACCCATTTCATATCACACACTATTGGCTTCTTGTCGGAAAGGACAGTCTCGTAGAAATTTTGTTGCTCTATGGTGTGGAATCTATAGTCAACAGCAGTTCTCCTCCTTGTGGCATAAGGATCAGTCTTTCTCCATAGTCTCAGATCAGCATCCTTTCTCAACTTCATATTTTTAGCCACAATATGATCATCATTATGATCTGGGTTCTTGGGCTTGAGCTTCCTGAGCAACATAGACTCATCATCAGAAGAATCATCTCCTTGAACTTCTTCTTGAGCTTCATCTTGAACTTCTCGCACTGGGGCCTTGTTCTTCTCAGCAGCAATGATGTCTCTCATGGATCTCTTGGGTGCAGACTTGGAGACTTGAGCTTGAGCTGAATGCTTGTGGGCAGTTTTGGGCTTAGATGGAGCAGCCCTAGACTTGATGGCATCCCCCATCAGCTTCTGGGTCTTTGCTTGAGGTGCAATAGTCTCTTCCTCCTGCTTCTCCTCCTCCTCACCCCTCATGGATGGCCTTCCAATGACTCTGGCCATAGTTTCTTGACTCTCTCCTTCCTCTTATTTCCTCCAGCAGCCTCATCATCTCTTAATTCAAGAGTGAACTCCATAGTTTATTAGGTTAAGGCTCTAGCTTTTGACATTGGAGCTCTTTTGGCAGGAGCTTTCTTGGATTGACCAGGCTTTCTTGCACCAGCACCAGCATACTCTTTATTGAACACCTTCTTCTTGGAGGTGACTTCCTCAGTAACAGAATCTTCATCCTCAAAATCTGAAGTTTTCTTCTTCCTTGTCTTGGTAGCAGCTTTTGTCAAGTTACTGGGTGTGCTTCTACTACTTTCATAATAGCTGTTGTTGGAGGGACTAGTGCTCTCACTGAGGTTCATCTGCTCCTTTGACCTGTTCTAGCTGTCACTTCCCTCTGATAACTTTGAAACTAACCCTGTGAATAGTTTGGTATAGATAGAGTGGATGAGCATCACAAAGAACATCTATTTTTGCAAAAAAAAATGAGATAAAAACTTATTTTAGTTTTCTGCAGAAAGCATTTCGGAGCTACCGATTTGACAAACTCGATGGCACCGAAGCATAACCAAAGTCTAAACATACCTATTTCGGTCAGATCGAGAGGCAGTTTGGTGACTCTCAGAAGCTAGGGTTCCATAGAGAAAGTGATTTTGGTCGCACCGATTTTTGTACTTCGGTCATACCAAGATGTACAAAACGCAGTGGCCAAGGCCAATCGGTGTGACTGAGATCCTCAGATCGGTCGGTCCGAGATGAGTTCGGCGGAAACCTAACCCTAAGTTTTTGCATCAAATCTAATATAAGGAATTTTTTAGTGGATAGAATAATCCCATACGTGGGAGGAACAATGGCAATGACCTTTGTGCAAGAATCGAAGTTAAAGAAAGCACAAAAGGGGTCGAGTTCATACCCTAACTTGGTGATGAACTTGTTACGGTGACAACGACAGTGGAGATTCCATTGACGGCGATCTAGACCAGCGGCAGGAGGCACTGGCAACGACGGCGACGATCTGGAGACCAGGGGCGGCATTACTGGGGCGCAGACTCATGTGGTTGAGGAAAGTCTCAATCATATGGGTACGCAGAGTATATATACCCAGACGATGCCGGTGTGACCGAGTGGAACGACTCGGTGGCACCGAGATGCAAAACTGCTGGCAGTTTGCTGCAAGTCGGTGTGACCGAACTGTTCTAATCAGTTGCACCAAGGTGGAAACCTAGATCAACTTAATGAATTCGGTGAGACTGAGAGGGTGAGTTGGTCTGACTGAGATGCATTAACAGGTTTTGGAGGTTTAACACTACAAAAAAAGACACATCTGTAAGTGCATCTAGTGCCACCTCTAGTTGGTTTTGGAGTATTCACGACAAACATGGTTGAGGGACTAATGTGTTTGTGAGAATTGCGGGATAACACAGGTAGTAGTCCCTATTGATTCGGTTTACCTACCGGAGATGACCCCTAAAAATGTATGAAGACATTGATATCAGTGGTGGTATATGAAGATAATCATATTGAAGACTATGACATGAGAAGACATTATGTGAAGACTATGGAAAGCGAAGACGTAGATGTTTCGTTGTTTCCTTTTCTTCATTGTTGAGTCATAGGAACCACCGTAATGTTAAGTGGGGTCCAAGTGAACTAAGTCAGAGTGACTGAAGTGATGCTCAACCAAATCCTATGTCTTCGAGCGAAGACAATGAGAGCAAATCTTATCCAGAGCTGGATGAGTCAGCTTTACTTGTAGCTCAAGTAAAGTTGTCGTGTGTGTTTGAAATCTGACCGTTGGAACACGTGTCAGTTCCTTAGTGACCCAGGGTCACTTCGGACAAATCAGGTCGGGTTGCCCAGTGGCTATAAATATCCCACCCACTACACCATAAATTGGTGGCTGCAAAAATGTTATTGCACGGCTTTTGTCGTTTGAGAGCAACCCACCTCCGAAGCATTTGAGAGAGAAATCCTTGCGAGGACAAAGCCAAAACACCTAGAGCCAAAGAGTGTTAGGCATCACTGAAGTCTTTCTGTCTGTGTGACCAGAAGACTTATTACACTTGAGGAATGTGTTTCCTCCAGCCGGTTAGGCGTCGTGTTCTGAGCATCCAAGATTCATTGTGGATCGCCGGTGAACGAAGTATGTGAAGGTTTGGAAGTCTACCTTGAAGACTTACCAGAGTGATTGGGTGAGGACTATGTGTCCTTAGCTCAAGGGGAACAAGGTGAAGACGTGGTCTTGTGAGTTGAATCTTAGCCTCCCTAACCAGACGTACAGTTGTCACAGCAACTGGAACTGGTCTAACAAATCACTGTCCTCCCCGAGCTACTGGTTCTATCCTTTCCTTACCTTTACTTACTGTTCTATGTTGTGAAGTCATCGCATGCTTGCCTTATCAGATTGACTTCACTGAGTATCTACTTGTTGTGATTGGCTTCATTCCTTCTTCCATCATGATCCCTACTACCTAGCTGCTGTTAGTCTTCGTGCTTTCACTTAAGTGAATACATGACTATGGCTAGTCTAGTGTAGTCTACTTTCCGCTGCATACTAATAGGATTGAGTTTATCTTTTGTCTTCAAAACTACCATGTTTTGAAGCATTTCATAAAAATCGCCTATTCACCCCCCCCCCTCTAGTCGATATACTGCACTTTCAATTGGTATCAGAGCAAGGTACTCCCTTGTTCTGTCTGATTCGGTTTAACCACCTGGAGTTTTAGCTATGTCGACCGCAGGAATGAAGACAGTGTCTTGCCCCATGTTTGACGGTCACGAGTATCCCAAATGGAAGGCCATGATGAAGAAACATCTCATGGCGATTAACAGTGAGCTGTGGACCGTCACTGAGATTGGTCTTACCGATCTATGCAAGAGGGCAGAAGCTGATGACATTTGCAAGTTCACTCTTCTCAATCTCACAGCGAAGGACGTCATCTGCTCCTGCCTGTCTCAAAATCAGTTCAGGAACATCATGCATCTTGATCATGCGAAGCTTATCTGGGACCGTCTCTATGAAGTCTATGAAGGTCATCGAACTCATGATGATTCTGGGTTTGAGGAATTCAAAGAATCTCTCAAGACAATGACTTTCGATCTAGAACCATCATCCTCTGCACCTTGTCTTATGGCTAAAAGTGCCAAGGTAACCGAATGCTATCCATCTGACTCTAGTGATGATGAATCTGGTGATGAATTTGGACCCAGCTATGTCAAGCTTTCTTCCCTTGCCACTAAACAACAAATTTCTCTGGAAAAGGCTCAAAAAATGCTTAATAAGAGCAATGATATGTTGGGTGAAGAAATGGATCAGTCGAAAAACTTAGCTGAAAGTCTTCAGAGACTTCAGGCTAAGTTAACTACACTTCAAGGTCATCATAACACTCTCTTATCTGATCTTGAAAAGCTAAGAGTATGTTATGAAGATCTTCAGAAGGAGCGTGATTCATTACTTGCTCAACAAATCAGTGCTACTCACGAAGAGTTTGAACCACCATGTCTAAAATGCATTGAGCGTGATAACGCTACATCTGTTGCTGAATGTTCTACTGCTGCCACTGTTGCAATATCTTCAACTACTGATGTGGTAACTAACCCCTCTGCTGAGGATACCACTACTATTGCTGATGAAAATGCTAGGTTGAAGACTTTGCTTGAAACAGGGATGTACAAAAGCCTCAAAGGGCATCAGACTCTATGTGATGTCCTCAAAAAGCAGATACTGAACTGAAACCCTAGGAAAGAGGGTGTTGGGTTCGACAGGAAAATGAATGTTGATGGATCATACTGGAAGCCTGAGCAGTATCCCAAAACCACATGGGTTGCTGCAAAGGAACCTTCAGTGGATCCATCTACCCTATCTGGCTTCACTTGTGCTAATCCTGTTATCATTGATGAATCCTTTGATGCAAACTATAAACTGTTTAAGAATCAAAATGGTGAAGTGTTTGCCAGGTATATTGGTACTAACTGCAGGAACGGGCCACCTATGAAGAAGATCTGGGTACCCAAAAGTTGTCTTGAGAAACTTCCTGCAAAAGTTATCATGACACCTCCTGGGAAGAAGACAAACCCCAGACCAAAGGCTTCATATGGTCCTAAGGCTTCATACAGACAAAGCACTCACCTGAGTCACCCTAACGCGGATGTTTTGCAGGGAAACCATACTCAGACCCATGAATATGAGCGTGTTTCTTCAAACCGCTATATTCATAAAACAAAGAATTTTTCTGCCTATTCTTATGAGTATTATTCTCCTCCTGCAAGATTATTTGCTAGGGCTCCAAAGCCAAAATTCTCAGATGCTGCTCTTAGACTCATTGCTTCTAAGCCACCCCTGAAGATGTGGGTGGTTAAGAAGAACTAACTTTCTCTTACAGGGAAAGGTCTCCAGCCGAAAATCAAAAGCTTCTGATGCTATTGCTGGGGACCTAAAACACTTGTAGGGCACAAGATCAAATGCCCAAATGACTAACTACTCATACTATTCATGAATCACTTGCTGAACATCTTATCAGTTCTAACCTTCGTCTAAGCTTTCATAATCCACTTATATGCTTCATAATGGCTTTTGGTGAAGCCTATCCTCCTAACTGCATTGTAGGGAGTGACACCAAAGTCTTCAGAATGGATTATGGATAGCGGATGCACAAATCATATGACTGGTGATCGAAATCTTCTCATGGACTCAACCTTACGTCCATCTAACAAGAGTCACATCACATTTGCTGATACTGGTAAAAGCAAAGTGTTGGGTCTAGGTAGAGTTGCAATCTCAAGAGATTAGCACATGGATAAAGTCATGCTTGTTGAATCTCTTGGCTTCAACTTAATGTCTGGCTCAATGCTTTGTGACTTAAACATGATTGTGATATTTGGCAAATTTCTTTGCCTTGTACTAATGGAATCTGACAAGTCTTTAGTATTTGAAGGATACTGATAAGGTGATCTGTATATGGTAGATTTCTCAGCTGGACCACAGATGGCCGTATGTCTTCTAGCAAAAGCTTCAGAGTGTTGGCTCTGGCATCGGCGGCTAGGACATGCTGGCATGAGGAACTTGCACACTCTCGCAAATAAGAAGCATGTCATAGGCATCGAGGAAGTCAAGTTCAAGAAAGATCATCTATGTGGTGCCTGTGAAGCTGGGAAAATGACTAGAGCCAAGCACCCCTCGAAGACAATCATGACGACATCCAAACCCTTCGAGTTGCTTCACATGGACTTATTTGGCCCTACTCACTACTCCACATTCTCTACCATAGCCTGTCTCTATGGCTTCGTCATTGTTGATCATTATTCAAGATACACATGGGTGCGTATAATAGTTTACAAGACTGAAGTGCAAGATGTCTTCAGACGCTTCGCCAGCCGTGCCATGAACAACTATGGCATCAAGATCAAGCATATCAGAAGTGACAATGGCACTGAGTTCAAGAACACTGGCCTTGATCTTTATCTGGATGAAATGGGAATCACTCATGAATTCTCAGCCCCATATACACTTCAGCAAAATGGGATCGTTGAGCGCAAGAACAGAACTCTAATTGAGATGGCTCGAACGATGCTCGATGAATACAAGACACCAAGAAGGTTCTGGCCCGAAGCTATTGATACTGCATGCCATATCATCAACCATTTTTATCTGCACAAGCTTCTGAAGAAAACATCCTATGAACTCCTCACTGGAAAGAAGCCTACGTAAGTTACTTCAGAGTATTTTGAGCTAAGTGCTCGATCAAGGATCCTCATCACAAGTCAAAATTTGCACCAAAAGCACATGAAGGCTTTATGCTCGGATATGGAAAGGACTCACACTCCTACAGAGTCTTCAACATCTTTCTCTATAAAACTGTTGAAACTGTGCATGTGCGGTTTGATGAGACAAATGGTTCACAAAGAGAGTCCCTACCAACTGTGCTAGATGAGGCTTCACCAAATGAATCGATCAAGCTAATGGGAACCGGTGAGATCATGCCTTATGAAGCACAACCTGACGAGGAACTCATCATCTCTGCTCCAAATCAACCTGACGACAATGCTCAGCCTGAAGACAACACTCCTGATGATGACAATGTACATCAAAAGCAAAATATTCGTCCAGCTCATCCTCGTGTTGCAAATGAAGTACAAGTTGAAAAGATAATTGATAGCATAAATGCTCCTGGTCCACTGACTCGCTCAAGAGCAACACAGCTTGCAAATTTCTATGGGAACTTTGCTTTTGTCTCAATATCTGAACCCAAGAAAGTTGCTGAAGCTTTTATGGAACCTGAATGGATTCAAGCAATGCAAGAAGAGCTTCAACAGTTTGAGCTGAACAATGTGTGGGAACTTTTCAAGCGTCCTGATCCTCGCAAGCACAACATAATAGGCACAAAATGGATCTATCGCAACAAGCAAGATGAGCATGGTCAAGTGGTTAGAAACAAAGCTCATCTCGTTGCTCAAGGATACACTCAAGTCGAAGGGATTGACTTCGGTGAAACATTTGCTCCGGTGGCTAGACTTGAAGCTATTCGTATACTGCTAGCCTATGCAAATCATCACAACATACTTCTATATCAAATGGATGTAAAGAGTGCCTTTCTCAATGGAAGGATTGAAGAAGAAGTGTACGTTGCACAACCACCTGGCTTTGAAGATCCAAAACGTCCTGATATGGTATACAAACTCAACAAGGCACTGTATGGCCTCAAACAAGCGCCTCGTGCTTGGTATGACACACTCAAAGACTTCCTAAAGAGCAAAGGCTTCAAACCTAGATCCCTAGATCCCAAACTCTTCACGAAGACATATGATGATGAACTATTTATCTGCCAAATCTATGTGGACGACATTATCTTCGGCTGCACGGACAAGAAATACAGTGATGAGTTTGGTCACATGATGCCAGAGCAATATCAAATGTCCATGATGGGTGAGCTGAAGTTCTTCCTTTGTCTTTAAATTCGTCAGCAAAGCAACGACATCTTCATATCTCAAGAGAAGTACCTTAAAGATTGCCTGAAATTTTTTGGAATGCAAGACTGCAAAGGGTACTCGACGCCAATGCCTGCTAAACATCATCTGGGTCCCGATGCCAATGGTAAAGAGTTTGATCAACAGGTATACCGCTCCATGATTGGTTCTTTACTTTATTTATGTGCATCTAGGCCAGATATTATGCTTAGTGTTTGCATGTGTGCTCGATAGCAGGCGGCACCAAAGGAGTCGCATCACTTAGCTGTGAAGCGAATACTTCGATATTTGGCTTACACCCCAACACTAGGATTATGGTATCCAAAGGGCTCAGAATTTGATCTAGTTGGATTCTCAGATGCTGATTATGCTGGTGAGAAGGTTGATCGCAAGTCCACATCAGGCACATGTCACTTTCTAGGACGATCTCTTGTCTGTTGGTCTTCAAAGAAGCAGAACTGTGTGTCACTCTCCACTGCTGAATCTGAATACATTGCTGCTAGATCTTGCTGCGCTCAGCTTCTCTGGATGAAGCAAACGCTCAAGGACTATGGTGTCTATCTGAAGCATGTGCCACTCTACTGTGATAATGAAAGCGCTATCAAGATTGCCAACAACCCAGTTCAGCACTCGAAGACAAAGCACATTGAAATTCGTCATCACTTTCTCAGAGATCATGTCATGAAGGAAGATATTGATATCATACACGTCAACACTGAAGAGCAACTGGCAGATATCTTCACAAAGCCCTTGGATGAGAAAAGGTTTTGCAAGTTGCGGTGTGAGCTAAATATCTTAGAATCCTCAAATGTCATGTAATCAGGCACACATCCTAACACTTATGCATATTGATGACTTAGATGTGCAACACACGAAGTAAAGTATATCTTCAATCAATGAAGACTTACATTCTAAGTGTGAATACATTAACATGGAATTTGACTTCGGAGCGCCACGATAATTGTGCTCCGTGTCTGGGTCTAATACTTCCTATACGGTGGGTAACGCCACCACCAAATTCTTGTTTGAAGTGTTTCTCGTGGCGTTACATTTCCAAAGTCTTCGCACTTGGTTTATCTTCATATAGGATATATATATAGAGTTGTGTTCTATCCTCAGCAGCATTCACTTATAGCTATGTCTTCGTATTTGAATATTTTGAACTAAGTGAATGTGATCGGACCCTAACCTCTCTATGCTTTCTCAGCTCACACTCTGTTTGTCCAAATCATATGCATTCTATTGAAACTGTCGAGTATCTTCTCTGCATCCTTGTCAGCAGAAGATACGGAGACAAACTTTAAATCTGATTTTAATGCTCCATCCTTTATGCCTGAAACCCGGAGAAGCCGGAACGACCACTCCGACAGTCGTGGTGAACGTGGGATCGTGGGACAACTCCCAATGTGTTACATGACCGCCACGTGTCACTCGTACGTGAACCGTCAGGGGCACCTGCGTAACTGCGTTGTGCCGTCTCCCATGCCTATAAATGCACGTCCCATCACGGTCAAAAGTTCTTCTACCACCTCTCCACCTCGACCAACCCTAGCGCCTCCGCTAGCTCTCGATGACGCCGGTGACGAAGCGCTTCGCTGCCGCAACCTCGTTGATGCCGTCCTCACGCCGACCGTGGACATCTTCTACTCCGCCACCGCCATAGCTGTCCTCTGTCGCCAAGTTAGGGCACGGAAGATCGAACTACTGGGCATCCAACTCCTCTCCGTCCAAGCAGTTCATCGTGTGGTAAATAAAACTTGCCTTTTACCATCTTCTTGATCCATAAAGATTCATCTCTTTTAGCACAAGTGGTTTCTTCCTACATATATATAGATATATCCTGTCTGCATCTCATATCCTGCCTAGTACATTCACATATGCTTCAAACATAGTTAGATTCCTCACTTGTACCTATTTGTGGGTTCGTACAAATCTTGAACCAACTCTCATCATATGAGTAAATGTCTTCGCGCTATGAGGTCAAAGTCTTCAAAACTGTTTTATCTTCAAAAGTTTCTGAGAATGCATATGACCTCTTCCCCTTCCCTCGCATCTCTAATTCTATCACAGGTACATGTCTGTGGGAGAATTCCTTGGTTCTCATAGTCTGCATTCATTTGCAGAATTTTTGCAGCGTCACATTCACTCCCCTGAAGACAGTTCCTGTCTGACCAGCAGACCGAAGCATTTGCCTGTTTTGAAGCCATTCAGTTTGAAGCTCTTCAGGTTGAAGCAAATGGCAACTGACAAGACAGTTAGAAAGGGTGGCAGACAGCGCCGTGGCAACACCTCCATTGATTTGCCTCCTGATCTCATTGAGATGTACAAGACTGATCCAGAGGAGGATTATAATCAGAGGAAAACATGAATCCAATGGATTCGAAGATACTGGGCTGAACAGTGGTTCAAGTACAGGTTCGTGACCCAAGAGTATGCTGAGAAGAACGCCATCAAGCATCCATGGGGAGATATCACCTATAAAAATCTTCCCCCCAAGACTCGTGCTGAAGCCATTTCTCAAGGCTTATATCCTTGCATGGTCAGAGGGCCTCGGCCTGATGATGCTAATCCTAGCTCTCTGCTCTGGTGTCGCGACGACAATCTGTTCAAGCGAAATCTTCAGTATGCCAAGAACTCGGCCAAAGAGAACAAGAAGCATTGGGGCTTAGACTTCAATCCTGGCCCCTCTGCGCCCCGCGCTGATGGCACGCGCGAAGCTGAACCAAACCTGGTTGGGCCCTTCTACAACTTAGAAGGCCTCATCACTCACATCAGGGTTCAACGGGCGGATGTGGATCAGCCTGCAGCAGATGTTGATTTTGAAGAAGCGCCTGCAACACCGAAGCCCAAAAAGAAGAAATCAAAGGCTTCGAAGACCACACCACCAATTGCTTCTAGAGTGAAGCCTTTGGCCACTGCTCCACCAGCACCAAGTGTGCAGTCTGAGGAACATTCTCGTATCTCCAAGAGCAGAGAGCTGAAGAAGAAGCCATCGCACAACCCCAGTCCAGCTCTCACTCCTGACGCTGTTCTGAAGACTGCCAATGATGCCCTTGATCTCTCAAGTGATGAAGATCTTGGTGACGATGCTCTGGAGCTACTGATCAAGAGCAAACAAGATGCTGAAATCTTCAATGATTCGCCGCTCTTTGACGTGGAAGTGCTCAATAACTTCATTGATGAATGGTTTGACACCCCAACCTCAGCTTCGACGATCTTCAACTTCCAGTTGGCCTCAGCGTCTCATTCCATGGCGCCATTGCTTCTGAGCTGGCTCTGGCTCAGAGAATTGTTGAGCTGAAGCAAAAGATCGACTATGAAAAGGCTCAGTTCAAGAAGCATGTGGACAAGCTCAGCGTACAAGAAATTCAAAACTTCAAAGTTATGATGCATGAGCTCAAGGAAGCCTTTCGCCAGTGGCGTGATGAAGCTAAAGGTTCTCGTGAGCGAATCAAGGACTTGGCTGCCAAATGCGTTCAAGCGTTCAATGAAGCTGAAAAGCGCAAGGCCCTTGGGCGTCCAGGCATTGACCCAAGAATGGCTGCCAAGAAAAAGAAGAAGCAACCTGTGCCCGAAGCTGAAGAATCAGGGCAGGAAATGCCTCGCATAGTCTTCCCTGCTAGCATGACTGGCACGAAGCCTAAGGCAACCCCAACCGCTTCAAAGCTCAAGAAGACAAAGGTGGCTGAAGCTGAAGCTCGCAAGCGCAAGCAAACTACTGATGAAGCTCCACCCACCAAGAAGCGCAAAACCAAGAAGGATAAGGCTGCTTCCAAAGAGCCTATCTTTGTCGAGCCCATCTTAGTTGCTCGCCCTGCATCTGCCCAAAGAGAATGTCAAATGACTGTTCATGAGCCTGCTCCCACAGAGGCTGAAGACATTCCAGCTGTTGACCCCACCGCAGCTGAAGACATTGGTCCTCATGACAATGTTGAAGATGATGAAGTCCTTCCTCAGATCGAGTACAATGTTGAATCTTCACCTGTTCTTACAAAAAGCGAACGCATCAGCATTGGTTGTCCATTGACGCCAATTGCACAGGATGACTCGTGGGCTGATCACCCACAGGATACACCAGCCACACCTCAGCCAACTCAAGACACCAGTTCGGTGCTTGAAGATGAAGACTTTGAGGCCCAACAACCTCCATCCCCTCAGGCGTCGCCAGCTTTTCGCAGGCGTCGCCCCAAGTGTTCCGGAAGGAGTAGAGCAACCATTTGTACCTGACGCTGCTCCTACTGTGAACCCCTCAGAATCTGAAGCCAAAGCGGCTGAAGATATTTCGGCTGCATCAGTCGAAGAAGAACCACCCCAAGGAGAAGAACAACCCCAAGCGGAAGATGAACGTACTACCACACCCCCTATTCTCGAGGAGAACGTGTCTGACCCTCCAGCTCCTGAAGTGGAGGTTACAAATTCAGAGGCTGCCGCAACCAACACTGAAGCCAATGACATGGTCATGGCTGAAGCTAATGTGGCACCTGAAGACACGATGGTGCCTGAAGTGATGGCGCCTGAAGACCGTGATGCACCTAAAGCAAATCTGCAGCCTGAAGCTAATGCCTCTGCTCCTGTTCTGTCCCCTAGGCCCTATACAATTGAGCAAGCATACAACCAAGATGATCAACTCATTACTGTCCGGTGGCCCATTCTGACTCCACCACCTACCACTGGACCACATGCTGCTGGTCCTCGGTTTGATCATCATGTTGAGCACAGGCCTCAAGTTCAGTAGCCTAAGCCAAGACTGCCAAGGTTTCCAGGTATTGCAACCTCTCAAGGGTCATTCAATGCCAATAGCTTCACTGCGCACAACACCTTCTTTGACAGCGCCAAGAACCCATATTCCAAGCCAAGAATATCATGAGATAGGTTCTGGAGCCATCAGCAGCGCAGTTACTACTCAAGAGTACTCTATGATCAAGGGCGCATTTTCCCTCATATGCATCTTGACACTGAAGCTATTGCTGGTCTGCCCTGTCTGGAGGAAGCTCTTGACTGCTTCCATGATGCTGGCCTACTCAATTTTGTAACAGACAAAGAGCATTGGAATGAAGAGCATTGGAATGAAGAGCTGCTCCTTGATTAGATTAATGTTTCCAACATCTTCTTGTGCAGTTCCACTAAAATATATGGTATCTTCAAAGAAGATCCCTGTTTGCACAAGTAGAGATAATTACGTATTACATTAAGAGTGGCATCAAATCAGTGGCAAAACAATTGCTCGTTCCAGCCATAGCAATAAATTAAGATGCAAAACAATATCATTACTTGTGTCATCACAGTTCCAGTGCTTCTTTACAGCACCAGGAGTTGATTTTTGTTTTTCTTCCGCTTGTTCTTCCCCTTCATCACATGGTTCAATAACAGACAAGCTTCGCCTTCAATGTGAAAGAAGGCTAGTACTGACCTGTCATGACGCGGAATTCAAACAACTCACAAGAAGAAGATCTGAACCAAATTTGCCAACACGGATAGGAAGTAAGATCTCCTCTTGTGCAGTTCCACTAAGATCAAGCAATCAAGCAACGTTGTCGGTGTGACATTTTGGTTGAACTGCACAAAGCACTCTTAAAACAAAAGTGTTTGTGCAGTGCAACAAATGGTCACAATGGCAACTAGGTGAAGTAGATAACCTTGTTTACACAGAGGTGCAAAGAAAACAACTAGTGGTCAATAATGGTGGATGACACAGAAGCCAACAAAAAGAAGCATCTACCTTATCTAAATGGGACAGAAAGCAAGACAGTAGCATTTCTCAAACAGTGGCATTGATTAATATTAACAGAGAGGTTATATTAACAATAAAATTCGTTAAACATGTAATTTCTTTTAACTGGGGCATTCCATCAATTTTCCAGCAACATTATTAGAGGGTGCTTGTTTACAGGGACATTTTGGTGGAGGGACTAAAAAAACTCCGTGTCAGTCCCATCTAAACCAAACATGAGGGACTTTTAGGGACTAAAAGTGGGCATTTGGGACTAAAGAAAGAAGACCCCGAGGGAGAGTCTTTTTGGTACTTTTTTGAACAGTTTCCCCTGCCACGCATGGCACCTTGTCTCTATTAGTTCATTACTAGGGGTAACATGGTCTTTTAGCATGTCATTTAATAACCTCTAGTCCATGTTTAGTCCCTGGAACCAAGCAAGTAGGGACTAGGGAGTTTTTTTACCAATTAGGGCCTTAGATTAACAACAGCTAAAGAGTTGCACGGGACAGTGGACGCACCAGAACCATGTGCATCTACCGATGTACTGGGGTAATGCACAGTCTGTTGCAACAAAGAACAAACAACCAAGGAGCATATTTGTGTTGGTCCCCGTTCTGTTATCTTTAGACACCTTTCCCTATGTGAGCGCAGCAAATCTAGTCCTACTCAAACTCTACAGCCTTGTCCCCGAAAACAAAAGATCAGTTCGTTACAGATGTGCGTACTGCGTTCTTCATTGTTTTCCCTTTTCGACCAACGTAGGTGTTGGATAGCTAGTCTGTACTAGTACTTTCCCCACTTCCTTTCCTCTGTGAACCACGTCCTAGATTTCCCTTTTCGACCAACGTAGGTGTTGGATAGCCAGTCTGTACTAGTACTTTCCCCACTTCCTTTCCTCTGTGAACCACATCCTAGATTTATGCTATACAACTTTCCCCACTACTTTCCCCCATTCCTATCCTCTTTGAACCACATCTTAGATTCATGCGATACAACTTTCCCCACTATTTTCCCCCTTCCTTTCCTTTTTGAACCACGTCCTAGATTCATGCTATACAACTTTTCCCACTACTTTCCCTCGTTCCTTTCCTCTTTGAACCACGTCCTAGATTCATGGTATACAACTTTCCCCACTACTTTCTTGTTTGATCCAACACCTAGATTCGAGTGCAGAAGCGGAAAAAGCCTACATGCAGCTAGAGCAATGCATGTGGAATAAGTAAATTATACCTTAAGGTTCTTGGGGTGTGTTTCGGTGGGCGACCGGAGGCCGTTCGACCCATACTATGTATGGCGGAGAAGAAGAAGGGGTCGGAGGCCCTCCCGCGCCACCGCTGGGTGAAAGTGAACAGCTGCGCCGGTAGTGGATTCCCTCCCTCGCCGACGGGGACAGCGTTAAGCCTCCTTCCCTTCCCGGCGGACAGATCTTGCCGGCTCGTTGGCCAGCAGTGAGGGGAGAGAGAGAGGCAAACAAAGTCTTGTTTAGATCTGGAGTGGGTGAGAGAGTGTGAAGAGAGCAACTACAAGCAGACCAGCAGTGAGGGGAGAGAGAGAGGCCAACAAAGTCTTGTTTAGATCTAGAGAGGATGAGAGAGTGTGAAGAGAACAATTACAAGTGCTGAGGCTCCAGTGTGTATATATATACTGGAGAGAGTGTGAAGAGTGCAAACCCTAGAAAACAAGCGCCGAGGCTGCAGCTTATACATGATGAGGTGATTATACGGTCACTACGAGATCGTATAGCTCTGTATCCCTCCATTTTGACCAGTCAAAGAATCCTCCTAGCACGAATTATGCTCAAGTGTAGTTATCGAACCCAAGACCTCAAGTTTGATGAGCGAACAGGCTAACCAGCTACACAACCCTCCCGTAATGTACAACGAGAGGAAAATAACCTTTTATACATTCATGCATTCGTGTGACAAGCCTGCCGTATTTTTTTTGTGTGTGTGGGAGTCATTGGAATTTAAATCATAATCGCGTCATGTGACTTTGGTGGTAAGACTATCCACAGTGGTGCAAAAATAATGCAGCCTTAGTCACCTTACCTCTCTCCATGTAGTACGTTGGGTTCCACCAGTCAGAGGCTGAAACAAACAAATTAATAAGAAAAATTAAAAGTGCCAGCGGTGTATCTTACCTCACACATCTCGCTACTGCTCGGGAACACTGTCCAATTGATCCCTATGTTCGCTCACGTACTATTTTAAGTGAATCCTTATTATAACATGCACACAATTTTGGGTACTTGTATTCGACCTAAGTTAGTGTGCCACTGTATCTCGTATGACTCCCTCCATCTAGGTGTAATAAGTCACGTTAGAAGGTGCAGCGGGACCAAGGTGCAAGCTGATTGGAGGAGAAAGAGAAACTTGACCGGTCATTCCTCCAATCAAAGCCCTGATTTCTGTCTCTAAACGCAACAATTGATCCAAACAACTAAGGACCTCTTTGATTCGTAGGATTTACAAAACGCATGAATAGGAAAAACGTGGGATTGGGGTGGCATGTCTTCTTGAATTCTACATGATTCTATGAGTGTTTGATCGTGCATAGAAAAAAAACGTAGGATTCTTTCAAAGAGGTTAGTGTGGATTGAAAATTTCCTATGAAATCTAGTGCAAATGAATCCTATGGAAAGGTTCCTATGGTTTAGAATCCTATGAATCAAACAACCCACATTAGAAAAAATCCTAAGGAATTGAATCCTTCAAAATTCCGTTGAGAATCCTTGGAATCAAAGAAGCCCTAAGAGATGCCGTTTTAGCTACCATGCAGGGCCACGTATTAACTCGCGTGCAAGCCGACTTTGATTTCTTGACTGATCGACGCGTAGTTGCGCTCCATGCATTGGGTTTTCGGGGGATATAACAAGGCAGAGTAAGGAGCGCTTGGTTACATTGCTTAGGCTGGTCATAGTTTGTATGTACTCCATTTGTATCTCACTTCCTGTGGCTTCGCACTTGCACGATTTTCCTATTCTATGAACCTGTGTGTGTTTGTGTGCATGTGTGTGTGTGTGTGTTTAACAGCATGTGTGTGTTAGAGAGAGCGACAGAGCGACCTACTCCTACAGAGAGATGGTGTGTAGTGTACGATTTTAGTCGCGAGAGTCGGTGCGTCCTCTCGTTTCCGGCCGTCCTGTAGGGACAGGCGGACAGCTGCCATGCCCTCTCCTGACCAGCCTGGCCCACCCAAAGCTCGTCCATCGCCCGCGCATGCTTCCCGCCCAAAACGGTGAGCGCCACTCCAAAGAATCGGTGCCGCATTCATGCCCGGGCAGAGCGGACGCGACCTCTCACTGGCGGTTGCATTGAAGGGAGAAGCGGATTCAAGAGTGATGGTTGCTTCGTCCGTCCAACTTACTGCTGGGTCTATGTGATTTGACGGCTCATTGGTCATTATTACTGAGGTGGTAGGATTGCTGGATGTCCCACGCTTTCGGCGAAAGGAGGTACTACAAGATTACAATTTTCTCCATTCTTACGGCGGAGGAGTGCAAGAGCAGTGAAAACACGCAGGCTCAGTTATTACATGGCCCACCTCACACTATCACCATATTTCCTAGACACCATGCGACAGCTAACTCTTTACATAGTACAATCGCAAAAAAAACTCTTTACATAGTACTCCCTCTGTTCCTAAATATAAGTCTTTCTAGAGATTCCACTAGGTGGACTACATACGGAAAAAAATGAATGAATCTGCACTTAAAATGCATCTATATACATCCGTATGTGGTTCGTGGTGAAATCTCTACAAAGACTTATATTTAGGAATGGAGGAAGTACTTGTATAGTACGTACTGTAATTTATCAGCGAGATAGTACAATGCTATGAAGCTTCCAGCTTATGTTACATGTATCTTTCATCCAAGGTTGCCCGTTGCAACATTTCATCAAATACAAAGGAGACTAACATGCATGCTATTGCATCTCAATGATTGACAGATCATAGCAAATATGTACTCCCTCCGTTCCAAAATAAGTGTCTCAACTTTATGCTACATACAGAGCAAAATGAGTGAATCTACACTCTAAAATACGTCTATATACATAAGTGTTTGGAGTATGTACTAGTAGTTCATATTGAAATCTACTAAAGGACATATATATTCCAAACAATATGATAATCTCTCTAACCAAGGTAGTAGGGACGAGGAGTAAACGGAGGGAGTAGTAAAATTTTATCCTCGTCCTGCGAGCCACCGCGCGCGTGGGCGAGGGAGCGGGCGTAAGGCGTAGTAAGCAAACTTCACCTCGTCCTGCGAGCCACCACGCCCGTGGGCGGGGGAGATGGCGTACTAACCAAGCTTCTCATCGTTTTGCGAGTTGAAGGGATCAAAAGTACTCCAGTGTATAGAGCCTTGCCTCTAAGGTAGGCCCCGCATGGTTTGCCTCTTTTTTAACATAACACGTCAAGTCGCAATTTGTTTGTTCACCCGTGGTAGAGAAAGTATAATAGGCTGATGTAAGCGGGCTATAAGGGTTGCCACCTCATATTAGGATGATGTGGAGGAGAGAGGAGAGGAGAGAGAAAAAGAGTGGGGTATAAACTTGTAGCCAACTGTAGCACAATCTCCAATGCACTCAAGAATTAACTACATGATGTATAGAGCCAGCAACTATTATGTGAATGGGCTTTTAGGTTGGCTATAAGTGAGGTGGCACAAAGATAGAGCTAGCAGCCAGCTATGTTATTAATCTTGCTCGTAGATGATCCTCCCTCCATCTAGTGGACAACCAGTACACGTGTGAAGTTACCACGATGGCTGCCTTTTCGTACAGAAATGAGCTCCACCGTGTACCTGCGCGGGTCTGGTTGGGAAAGAGAAGGGAGTACGTGTGTCGTGCGTGCACCTCTTCTCTTCGTGCACGTCCCCCACCAACGTGGGTGTGTGTGAGAGATACAAACCTAGACAAATGGCTTGTGTGTGTTCGTGAGTGTTTTTCGTTTTGGGGGGGGGAGGTTGATTTCATGAATGTATTTGTGGGAATATGTGTGCATGACATCTCAAACAAAATTTTGCATGCAATGTGTGTGAAATGGAGGCCTATCCATATCATATATAGAGGGTCGGGCGATCCACGAGATGAGAGGGAGGGGTCATAGATATCGATAGAGTCGAAGAGAGGATCAAGTGGGTGGGTGCGAGATCGGTGAAGAGAGTCATCGAAATTATGTGTGTGTGCAAGTCAAAGATATAGGGCGACTAACCTAGCTACCGGAACGTCAGAGGGCACAGGTCAAGTTTGTGTGTGGCAGGGAAACATGACTAGAGTGCTCGATGTATCGGTGTGTGTGTGTGGGAGGGGGTTTGGGGAGGGGTAGGCAAAGGCCTAACGATGACTCGTATATGTGTTGAGAAGGAGAGACCTAGCTATGTCTTGAGGGAGGTCGGTCGACATCCATACATAACTGAAGGACGGGAAATAGGATGGGACAGAGAG
>LR738711.1:597958994-598014577 GCA_902687465.1 Secale cereale | reverse complement strand
AGTGTTGGATGGGTGATGGAGTTGCTTCTCAAAGATGGTGGGAGAGGCCTACTAGACAAACTAAGGGTGGAACTGCAATATTATCAATAAGAGTGGGGATGTGTTTCTGTGTGTGCCTGTGCGTGATAGATCTGTCGGGACACATCCATGGATGATGAAGGGGAACCATGTGTTTGGTAAGCAAACCTAACTAGATTGGTAGATCAATTGTTGTTTTTCGGAGGAAGGGAGAGACATAACTAATGAGGTAGATCGATTGACGCATGGGGAAAAACAAGTTATAAGGACCTAGCTAGCTATATGTATAGCGGGAGATCGGTCGGTGTACGTCCATTTGTTAGAGGCAAATAAGGCCTAGCGAGACGGATAGACAGAGAGAATGGAGCTAGGAGGTGGTGCGAGAGGCCCAGCTACTAGCTAGATGGGGGGAGGAGTGTGCGGTTGTGAGATCGATGAAAAGAGGGGCGAGAGTTTACACGTGTGTGTGACCGTATGAGAGACACGACGCAAGGACACATAAAGGAGGAGATTGAAGGTGTGTGTGTATGTTGTAGGCAGACATAGCTGGAGAGGTTTATCGATCGGTGTGTGTCGGAAAGGAGTTGTGGAGACTTTTGGGAGAACGACCTAATGAAAACAAAATGAATGTGCGATATGGATAGAATGTTGAGGGAGGGGGAGGGTGAGGAGGGCGTGTGCATGCACGAGACAAAGTTAGTGGTAGCTACAAAGGTTAGAGGATTGTGTGGGTGTAAGAGACTAACAAAGATCATAATTTGATATGAAAGTGGATTCACATATTTGAATAGGAAATCATAGTGTTTTAAACATATGCATGCATGAATATAGCGGTGATACGTGTGTTGTGTTTTTGCACATGTTATACCATAGTGTGATAATGCATGGCGTTTGCAACTCACTGCTAAATGTCGAACAATCTAAACCATACTATACATCGAACAATGTCACATTTTATTTGAATTTGTGATAATGTGGGGCGTTTGCAGCTTACAACTAAATATCGAACAATCTAAACAATACTATATATCGAACATTCTTACATTTTATTTGAATTTGTGGTAATGTGTGGTGTTTGCAACTCACATCTAAATACTTGTAGGCATAGGGGGCGGGGCACCCTACGTAAATTGGTAAACACATTATACATATGAGACATGGTTTAGTTTGTGAAGATCTAGCTAGAGCTTGAAATGTACTATGATTTGAAATCAACATAAAGTGGATTCAAAAAATCGAGTTCGAGTTCATATAGTACACATAGTTCATATGTAACTCGAGACTAATCATGTGGTGTGCTGTGAAGATAATACACAAACGATGGTTTAACTTGACAATAATGATGATTGTAGATCTTATTAAAACAGAGAAAGGAATTCAAATGCTTTGACTTCACAACAATCATTATTGTAGATCTTATTCAAATGGAGAAATGAATTCAAATTTAGTTCATATTGAAGCGGTAGTATATACGTTTGGAATGCACTAAAACGTTCATTTGAGTACTAGGTTGCATGCATTATACGCGTTTCGAAATATTTTAATTGAACATAACATGAATTCAAAGTTTTGAATGACATTTGTAGTGTGAATTCATTTGGTACAGTACACATTAGGCTTGTCCAGAAATTTCAACCCACGCCTTGTTAGCCCGAAATATTTAAGATATATCTGTGTCTCGTTGTGCTCCGACAACTCCCTCCATCTCAACCCGCGCCTTGCTATTCCAAAATTTCAACGCGCGCGAAAACTCCCACCTCCTGTGAAATCCCGACACACGAAATGCCCGTGATACCCCTGAACCAAAAGAACCGCCTTGAATCGTTGGGGGTACTTTCGTAACTTACCCCACATTTCGGACAAGTGCGTCCCTAAGCCATGGTTCCCCACTCCCATCCCATCCGCCCACCCATTCGTACACCGAGGCCGACAAAACCCCCGAAGCCCCACACCCTCCTCCGTCGGCCACCCAGCCGGAGCCTCTTCCCTGACGACGTCATCCACATCAACACCTCGACGTCCCTCATCCACCGTACTGGATGAGGATCCGTCGTTGATCTGGTCGTCTTGCCGGTTCAGCCACCCCGTCCTCCACCTCCAAGGAGTTGCCCCAACATTCCCCTCGTCTTTCGCGCCACCTACATTCCCACACTGCCGTCTTCACCTACACCATCATAAGAGCATCATCATCGCCGTTTCCTCGGATGAAGCTGCGGCCTAATCGGCGCCACCAAAAAGGTTGTACATTAATCTCCGCATTTTCTTCTTGATTCGATCTCACGGTGCTGCCGGTGCTCGGTCCCGAGCCGCCACAGCGCGGCTCCATCCACGGCGGCGTCACCGGCCACTTCCTCCACGACGGTGACGTCCACATCAGTAGGAGTTGCTGCTGCTCTGCTCTTGCTCTCGGTCCCCTACCTGGTCTGCTCTTGATCTTGCTCTTGCTCGCGCTGCTGCTCTCGCTCTTGCTCTTGCTTGCGATGCTGCTCCGATTTAGCTACACTTCAGTCGACTGAATCAACTTTTGGGTCAGTCGATTTTCAGGGGTGGGGGGCTTGCCGGAGTTAAGGAAGAACCAGCCACAGCGGGTGTGACGCCCCCGATTTGACCGTACACTAATCATGCACGCAAATGTGTACGACCAAGATCAGGGACTCACTGGAAGATATCACAACACAACACTAGACACAAATTAAAATAATACAAGCTTTATATTACAAGCCAAGGGCCTCGAGGGCTCGAATACAAAAGCTCGAATACACAAGAGTCAGCGGAAGCAATAATATCTGAGTACAGACATAAGTTAAACAAGTTTGCCTTAAGAAGGCTAGCACAAAAGTAACAACGATCGAAAAGGCAAGGCCTCCTTCCTAGGACCTCCTAACTACTCCTCGAAGCCGAACTCCATGTAGAAACATCCTCGGGATCCTCTGGGTCCTGGACTCCACCATCTGGTTGCATCAACCGAGAAGAAAGGAGAAAGGGGGAAAAGGGGGAACAAAGCAACCGTGAGTACTCATCCAAAGTACTCGCAAGCAAGGATATACACTACATATGCAATGATATATGTGTAAAGGGGTAATATATGTGGGCTAAACTGCAGAATGCCAGAATAAGAGGGGGATAGCTAATCCAATCGAAAACTACGCTTCTAGTAACCTCCATCTTACAACAGAAGATGAGGGTAGCTCGAAAGTAACAAGTATCCTCGCTTCTGGCAGCCTCCGACTTGCAGCAGTAGAAGGGAGTAGTTGTAAGTTCACCAAGTAACACCGTATAGCATAAACCTACCCGGCAATGCTCCCGCACATCACCCTGTGAGAGAGCAACCACCGAGTTATATATGGAACTTGTCTGGGTGTGTTTTATTAAGTCTCCAGTGCTAGTTGTCATGAGGTCAGAGTACAACTCCGGGTCGTCCTTTTATCGAGGGACACGGCTATTCGAATAAATTAACTTCCCTGCAGGGGTGCACCACATAACCCGGCACGCTCGATCCCATTTGGCCGGACACACTTACCAGGGTCATGCCCGACCTCGGAAGATCAACACGTCGCAGCCCTACCTAAGCAAAACAGAGAGGTCAGCACGCCGGTCTAAACCCTAAGCGCACGGGGGTCTGGGCCCATCGCCCAATGCACACCTGCACGTTGCGAGGGCGGCCGGTGAGCAGACCAAGCAACTTCCATTACTAAGGAAGTTACGTTACACGGTCCAACCCGGCGCGCGCCGCTTAGTCGCTGACGTCAAGAAGGCTTCGGCTGATACCACGACGTCGAGTGCCCATAACTATTCCCAAGTAGCTGGTTAGTGCGTAAAGGCCAATGGCCAGACTCAGATCAAATACCAAGATCTCGATAAGCGTGTTATTATGAAATAACCGCGGACAACGACCAGGGCTAGGCCCACCTGTCTCCTAGGTGGTCGCAACCTGCCCTGTTGCTCCGCCACAAAGTAACCATCAGGGGGCTGCCGGGAACCCAGGCCCACCACTACCTGTGTGGAACCACCTGCCCCTTCAGCCCCCATTTCCGAATCTTCATCATTAGTATGTAATAGTATAGTATATACCCGTTATCACCACCCGAGTGATCACGACCCGATAGTATAGCATGGCAGACGGACAAGAATGTAGGGACACTGATGGAATACTAGCATCCTATACTAAGCATTAGGATAGCAGGTTCGGGTATCAACAGATGTAGCAACAATGACAGGCTATGCAACAGAATAGGATTATTCGATAGCAGTAACATGCTACACTACTCTAATGCAATCAGTAGAGAGAAGAATAGGCGATATCTGGTGATCAAGGGGGGGCTTGCCTGGTTGCTTTGGCAAGAAGGAGCGGTCATCGTCGACGTAGTCGATCACAATGGCTCCGTCAACAGTCTCAGTCCCGGTGTCTATCGGAGAGAAGTAACGGAGGGGGAACATCATAAATAACAGAGCAATCAAAGCATCACAAAGTGTAACATGGCAAAACACGGTGCTACGTGTGACCTAACGCGGTACTGAGTGATACTGGCGAGGATGGAAAACATCCGGGAAGGTATTCCTAGTGTTAGGTATTTTCGGGCAGATGAAACGGCAGGGGAATGTTGCATGTTCGGTATGATAGAGATGTGTGGCGGACGAACAGACCGCGCATTCAGATTCGTCTTGTCGTTCTGAGCAACTTTCATATATAAATTATTTTCATCCAAGTTACGGATTATTTTATATTAATTTTTTAAGTTTTAAATCATTTTCTAGAATTTACAGAATTAATTTAATTCTAAATTACAAGTATGACGTCGGCATGACGTCAGCGATCAACGTTGATCGTTGACTAGTCAAACTAACGGGTGGGCCATGTCTGCCATAGACTAATTAATTACCTAACAGATTATTTAGTTTAGTTAGCTAATTAGCTTTAACTAACACTGGTTGATTAAGGTAATTAATTATCCTAATTAATTAATTAATTTAATTAATTAATTAATTCTTATTATTATTAATTTCTTTTTCATTTTTTTTGTTTCTGGAGTTGGGCCCCACTAGTCAGTGGTCGTGGGGGCCTAGCGGGGCGGGTACAGGCGCAGAGGCGGATCGGGGCTCCGCCCCAGTGGCGCACGCGCAGGCGCCGGAGCGCGCGGCCCTGGGTGAGCACGGCACCAGGGGCGGCTCGGCCTCCGGTGGCCGGGCGTGGCTGCCGACGAGTGGTGCGGGGAGGTGGGAAGTGGGCAGTGCCGGCGGCGGGGGGGGCGGTGCGCGCGCGGGAGGACACCTGCAGGGGCGCGCCGAGCGGGGCACGGGGTCCGCGGCAGGGGGGGCTGGACGGCAGGCCGCAGGCGCGCGGGCCAGGGGAGCGGGAGGTGGTGCCGCGACGCGAGCAGTGCGGCGATGGCGGCGCAGTGACGACAAGCTGGGGCGGGCGCCCGCGCGCGGCAGAAGCCGCAGCGGCCGGAGCATGCGGAGCAAGGGGCGGGGCGTGCGCGGAGTGGGGGGCGAGCACGAGGGGAGGTGGTGGCCGGGCGCGCGGGGCAAGCAGTAGGCGTGCACGGCGGCCGCGGGTGCGTGGCAGTGACGATGGCCATCCACGGCGTTGGCGAGCCCGACGGCGAGCGTAGCTGCGGGAGGAGGCGAGGCGAGGCGTGCTAGGCGCCGGTGCGGGGTGCGGCCGGGCACAGTGAGCGTGGCCCGGACGTGGCGATGGGCATGCAGGGAAGAGGGGGAGAAGGTTGGGGCTCACCGAGCCCTATAGTTGAGTGAGGTATCCTCAGGGAGGACTTGTGGTTGGGTGATGGTGAGTTAGCGGCGGTGAGGTCCTCGTGCAGCGGTGCGGAGGAGGTCTGATGGCGGTGTGGCCGACGACGAGGTCGATGGTGTCTGGCAACGGCGACAGGACGAGGCCGCGGGCGTAGTGCCAGATCCAGCGGGGGAGAAGGGGATCGGGGAGAAGTGGGGGTAGTGGGTGCTAGGGTTCGGGTTTAGGGGTCATATAGGCCGAGGGAGCGGGGGGAAATGTGCTGGCCTGGCTGGCATAGCTGGGCCAAGGCCCAACAGGGGGGTTCTTCTTTCTTTTATCTTTCTGTTTGTTTTGTGTTTTCCTTTTATTTATTATTCTTTTCTGTTTTATTAAATTTGATTTGTTTCTTTTCTTTTATAAGTTGCAAAGGTTGTATCTAAAATGGTATTCATAAATACGCCACTACCACAATTAACTAGGTACCTAAAATAAAATAGATGGTAATCATTTATTATTTTAAAAGCATTTGAACAATTGTTTTTGCTGTTGTGTTATTCATCTTATAGTAATAAACATTTTATAAAGGTGTGGTTTGTCCACCATAATTTCCTATGCATTATTTGATTCACTCCGAACATTTTAGTCTTAATATTTGAAAACAATTATTGTTTGCTTGATTTTTAATTTGAATTTGAATCGGTTTCGAACTATCGCGAGATTAGCATTAGTAATCGTGGTGACGTGGCATCATTAGCGGAGGTTTACTGTAGCTTGATTACCCGAGCGTCACAATTCTCCTCCACTAGAAGAAATCTCGTCCCGAGATTTAAGCGGTGTAGCACGGGGGAAAAAGTGTTGGTAGCGAAAACCTAACGAGTCTTCTCGGTCTTGCCTGCCCTTTCGAAGAGGTTTATCCCTTTCGTTGATGTCCTCATTTCTTTGTTTCCGACCGTCATGATCAAGTCATCATCCTTTCTTCAGGATCTTCATCGTCCTACGAACACGACAAGGGGAAAACTTTGGAGGAACATATCTCCACGAAGTCTGTGCATCTGACGGCGAGTTCAGAAAGTGATACACGAAGTACCCTACGAGTAGTATTTCAGTGAATGCATTGAGAATAATAAGCGATGGTACCAAAGTTTCAAACGGGTAGACAGCCATTAGATGCCTAACCCGAAGCTGGAATGGGGTCTTGATCAGCGAGAATAATATGGTGTTTGATATCAGGATGAAACATGGTAGAATTTAGCTCGTGAATTACACACAAAGCCAAATGCAAAGAATACATTAGAATCAAGGTTGTACAGGAGAGTTAGGTTTCGATTCCGTGGACCTGTTGGTTATGGGCCCACCATGTGGGTTGAAAAATAGGAAGGGTGGTGACATCTTGCCCAGCCGCGACAGGGAGGCGTGTGAGTGGATAGCTTGTCAGCTATGTCAGCAACAATGTCTGTACCAAGGACGGGGAACGAAGAGAACCATTTTCTTGCTCGTTGAAACGAGGCGGACCGGTAGGCAAAGTTTTCTTCCATCGGTGGTTACCAAAATGTTACCAACCATAGTAACAGGGTCTTACCGACAGAGTTGTACAATCAAGGTGTTTACATAAGCAGAGAATTATTACTACTTAGATTATATGTAGATCGAAGAAAGGTTAAACAAACAAATGAAAGGAAAATTGTGATTACACACAATCATTAGGAGTATATCCTTCACATGGATAAGCAGAACATGGCATACAGGGTAGGAGAGCAAGGACCCAACCATTCAGATAAAGTGGCAAGGATTAATCAAGATGTTACCCATACAATGGTGTCTGGACAACTGACCAAGAAACACTTAGCATCGCGCCTCCAATGTTCTTGTTGATGAGCGGGGTATCATTGTCATGCTTCGAGGTAGCAATGATATGGTGTTTCAATCAAGGGTCAGACTTTGGATACACAAATGATCCATCAGGAGCAACTTATAAGATAAGTCTTACAGTTTCCTCCTGGAAGAATGGTTATCCTTGCAAAAGAGCTTATAATGTTAGGTCCTCTAGCCAGGGGTGCTAGGCATGACATCATGTTACCGAGTCATCAAAGGACCAATATTATAACTCCTAGAAGTTGTCCCAACCATCATATCTGACCGAGATTCAGATCCGATTGGTGTCATGATACCTCAGACTCGAGATGTTCGAGAAGAAAAGGTGCAACCCAAATCGACGAAATGACATTGTAAGATTCCCGTGAAATGAACTATGGTAGCGGGTTCCCAAAATGATAGTTCATAATTAATCCAAGGAGAGTATGAGGAGGTGGCTGATGGGCTCAGCGACAATTCATCGAGAATTCCAAACAGATGGATTTCCAAAATAATGTGAACAAGAAAATGACACTTGTCAATTCAAATGATATAATGTTGTATGCTCGAGGAAAACATACACCATTAATCATTAGTTGAAAGTGTGCCCGAAATATGACCTTATGCAGCAAGATCAATGTTAGAGTGATGATTCAATAACCAACAGTCTAAAAACGAACTGTCGATCGTTAACTGCATAGCAATAGGGTTGCTAGAAGTATAGAACTCAAGCAGCATCGTTAGCATATTGGTATCCCGGTTAAAAACAACACGGGGACCAAGGAAGAATAATGACGGTGAGAAGTATCATCATACTGAGTATTTCTAAGAGGTGGAGCAATCCCCACAACATTCTCGACATAAAAGACAGTAATACTTCAATGCAGAACACAACACTAGCTGGAGAGCAAGTTGTATTCATAATGTGGACAAGTTCGCGATGAAAGGAGGGGAAGGGTGTTCTTGATGATAATAAAAATCATCGAGGGCAAGGAGGGTATTTCTCATCATGAGCAAAGTTGACATCTCGGCTGAATACCAACTTGTAATGCCCAGGATGGGACTATATCTCCTACGTGTCGAGGCACGACTTAGAGATATAAGCCCATGCTGGAATGATCGCAAGTTTGGTACCTTTGCACATCTCATGTAAAAAGGGGGATGGAAAACTGAAAAGATAGTTGGCTTACACTCGCCACGTCACGCAAATTCGTTACATATCCAATCATCATACAGTTAAACATCACAGCCCATCTAAGGGTAAAATCCAAATGTCAAGATACCAAACATGACTTAATCCACAGGTCTAGATCGAATCCTAGTAGAAGAACCACTACTGATCAGTCGGATAGTTCACGTAGTAGCGGCTACGCTCCTCGTCGTACTCCCAGTCTAGCTCAGTGCCATCACCAGTGTAGCTCACCATCGTACCTCCATCTGGTGTTTTGAAGTAACTGTGAGCCACAGAGGACTCAGCAATCCCGTTCCCGGGTAACATGACTATTTAAGCCTTGGGTGTGGAACAAGGCTGAAGAAAGAATAAGAATAAGTGGTTGCAGCAGCACTAGCCTAGCTTACGTAAAAGAGAGCGAGAAGAGAAGGTGCCTCGGTCGAGAGATGATCACTAAGTGATCCTGAACTAAGCAAGTAAAGCATAACCCCACCAGGTTCATCTCCCGAATCCCTTTCAGAAAATGACAGTTACGGTACACACGCTGGTAGTTTATTGGAACATGGTGTCAAGTTTTCTACAAACAGATATTAACAAGCTCCCATCTGCCACATAACCGTGGGCACGGCTTTCGAAAGTTCAAACCCTGCAGGGGTGTTCCAACTTGGCCCATGACAAGCCCACGATCTGCGGAGTCGCAACTCCAAAGGTGGGAAGACCCGAGTATTCTCGGAATCCCGTGCTCAAGATACTCCAAACTAAGGTAAGGCTAATCCAACAAATCCTCCCGGCGTGCCGACACCCTGACAATAGCCGCGTGTATCTAGTCTCAGGCCACGACCGGATGGGCGATGCTACAAGTTTATATCAATCCTCGAGTTTCCTCGTGGTGACCCCACAGGACCCCCGTTTCGGACCAACACTCATGAGGAGCACTGGCCCGGGGTTGTTGATTAAGAACTCGGGTTTGCAAGACCCTATGCAAGTTTTATTAGTTATTAGGCGAATAGTACCAATGTTGGGACTTGCTGGAAAAGACTTAGCACTTAGTGGTTTATCAAGGGGGCCCCATAACCCCAACCGTGTGAGGAACGCATAATCAAGGAACATAACACCGGTTTATACGGTTCCTAGCGGCATGAGTGGAACAAAACACCAAGCAAAAGGCTTAGCCTTCCACCCATTGCCAATATATAGATGATTTCATTTCATAATTAATATAGTGTGATATAACCCAAAAAACTTCAACATGCAGCAAGCATCTTCAACTTCACCTGCAACTAGCAACGCTATAAGAGGGGCTGAGTGAAGCCTACGTATAGCCAATCAATGGTTCGCATAGGTAGGGTGGTTAAACAGGTTCATGGTTACAAGTAGGAGGCTGACAGGAAAAACATGGGCATCGAGGCAAAACTATAGATCGAGACTTCTAGCAATAGGCAAAAATAGTAATGGTATCCGGGTTCGGTCATCTTGCCTGAAGAGTTGTCGATGGGATCGTAAGAGGGGTCCTCGTTCTCAAGCTCGGTGGTAACCTCGTGCTCGTACTCGTACTCAGCTTCCGGCTCTACTCAACACAAACACACAAGGCACGAAATCAACAAGATGCAATGCGCACTCAAAACATGTTGGATGCATGACGGATGCACTATGGGAGCACACGGAGCATGACAAGATGCGATCAAGCAAAATGCTTCAAAACATGAAAACAATAGGATATAATGAATATACATGAAAAATCACACAAGTTTCATATAGGACTTGCTGCAATCGGAGCTACGGGCTAAAAGTTACACACAAAACAATAAACATGCGAAAGCTGAAAATTACAGCCACATAGCAACTTCGGGACAAGAAATAATTAAGCTACAGCACTCAAACATCATGGCAAAGAGTATGGACATAAACTAGACATATCCTACAGCAAATAAGTCCATTGGAGCATCCCCAAAGGAGCCATGGATCAATAGCAACAAGCTTGGACATATTGAACTTGACAACAAAAACCTTACAGCAGTATTTTATTGCAACTTCGGAGCAAAAGTTAAATATGCTACAGCCACTCAAATAAGCATGTGAGAGCATGAATGGATAGCCAACAATATATACTACAAGGAACCATCAAGAGTCACCCCAAAACTATCATGGATTGGCCTAGAACAACAAGCAAACATGGCATCTGGAAATTACAGATTCCAGACTTAGTGAAATTTTACTGTGTTAAAACAGCAGTTTCATCATTGCATCTTTGAGAGCAAGTTTAAGTCACCTCAAAACTAAACATGGCAAGTGGTAAGCACCACAGCAAAATACACATGATGGTGAATCCAAAACACCTAAGCATGCATCGAGAGGACAATCACATCAATAGCAATGAGCTCCTCAAGTTGACATCTCATAACAAGCTTAATAACTTAACAGCCACATGGCACTTTGCAACGGAGATAAACATGTCAAGATTAATTCTAACATGCAAGTCTAAGCATTCAACATGTAGAGCATGACAAGACGAACACGTGGACATCTCATTTGCATCATTTGGATAAACATGCAAAAAGTTATCACATTGCAAAGATGGCATGAAAAACTACACTAACAGCAGTTTTTATCAAGATGCACTCTTCCAACAGATATTAAAGCACCTAGATGATCTCAAACATGCATGGCACAATGGAATGAAATGTAGTACATGTCTCCACGAACAATTTGACATATCATTCACTCAAATCGGAGCTATGCACAAAAAGTTATCACTATTTGAAAACAGCACCAGAAACTGAATCATTAGGGACTTAGTGGAATTTAGACAACCTCAGGGGTCAACGGAGTCAACCGGATCTGACGCGGATCGGGCTGGGCGGTGCGGATCCGGGCGCGGCGCGGCCCACGGGTAGAGGCGGATCGGGCAACGGGCCCGGCCCAGCTTGCGAATCCGCGCGCCTGGGGCGGCGGCTGGCTCGGCCCGCGAAGAAGCCGCGGAGGGAGGCGGTGAGACGGGCCGGCCCACCCGGCCGCAAATCTGGATCGGGGCGGTGCCTGGCGCAGTCAACGGCCCAGGGCGAGGTGGAGGACTGACGGTCGGCCAAGGAGTGAGATCGGGATGCTGGCGCTGGGCCGTCCTAGGGTTGCGGCGACGATGGAACCCGATCGGGATCGGCCTCCCGATCATGTGAAGCGGCGGCGGCGGCTGGCTCCTGGAGCCTGGCGGCGGGGCTCGGAGGGAGATAGGGAGGCGGGGTCAGCGGCTGTTGGCCCGGCCGGCGAGGTGGCGGCGCCGGCCGGTGGCGGACGGCGGCGAGGGGAGGCGCCGGCGGTGAGGTGGCGGAAAATCCGGCGAGGTGGCGCGGTGGTGGTGCAGAACTCCGGCGAGGAGTCCGGCGAGGCGGCGGTGGCTGGAGGTAGAAGAAGGAGAGGAAGGGGATGGGGCTAGGTTTTCCTTGTTTTGGGGCAAAATTTGAGGAAGGAGGACAAATATATAGGCACAAGGAGCTAGGGTTGTCCAAATGAGGTGTGGTTTTCGGCCACGCGATTAGAATTGGATGGCCTAGATGAAGGGAGGGGTTTGGGCTGGTTTGGTGGGCTGTTGGAGGGGTGTCTTGGGCCTCAAAGTGGAGGCATTTTGAGCCCACGAGAATAACTGTTGGAGCACCAAACAAACTCCAAACGTGACGAGATTTGACAGGCGGGATACACACACCAAAATAACAACACATGACAAGTCTCGCGCCAAAACGGTAACGTTACACGGCCAAACCCCAAAGTAGGCCTCGGGCATGCCACGGACACGTGAAGGAGCTCCGCAACGCGAAACGGACAACGGGAAGGAACGCGTGGGACCGGATGCAAACGACAACACAAATGCAATGCGATGCACATGACTACATGATATGAACGAATGCCACACACGCACACGACAAAAGAACGAAAACCCGAAAGACAAAGAACCCGAAATGGAATTGATGAAGCCAGAGATATTATATATGCCCAAAAGGGAAAGTATTACATCCGGGGCATTACAAAGTGTTGAAGGTGATCCGTCATATTTGTCGGGAGGTTTCAAGAGGATACAATCAAACAACAACTTCAACAAGCAAGGGAATAACGAAGTGGTAAGTTATAGGATCAATATATAAGATGCAAGCTTGGAACCAAAGTTGCCTTTCAAGACAAGCAACCTGATGTTGAGGGCTCGATGTAAGTCGTGCTCTCACTGAAGTATTTATGCACCAGAGAAGGACGAGGTGGCATAGTCAAAGATAGCAAGACCAGGATGTAGCCGATAGTCTGGGAATGACCAGATTGAGTGCAGAATTTCCCAGTAAAAATACTAGGGGTATTTGATTGGTAGTGCGGAATAATTTCACTAGTCGGTGTCCTCGGTTGACAACAACCCAGAACCCGCAGGGTGATTACGACAAGGAAAGACATTACTTCAAAGTTAGTAAGATGTGGACCAATGGCGAGACATCTTCGAGATACCAGGGGGTAATACTCGAAGGTAGAACATGATAGAAGTAGAACCGGGTCATTGGCCTATGATATTAGATACTTCAACTTTGCCAAAAATAGACGAGGCACTGGAATGAATTCCCATCAGATATATCAGATCAGGACAACATGGTCGGAACCATAACTGTAAGGAATCAATTCAAGAATATCGAAAGAATCATACAGCTGGATAATCATTTTGCAAGAAGCTTCCGAGATAGTCTACATCATTTTCATGGGCATGAACACAGAGTTCAAGGTCGACTCCCACTTCTTTAATGCATATCATTTCATTCACCTCTCGCTTCGATAATACCATAGTGTTGGAATTTTATTTAGTAGAACAACGGAAGAGTATGACTGGTGAAAATAGTCGGGTTCTCACGGATTAGGGGAAGGCATAGGTTCAACCCATCGGGCATCCTACTAACATATACCACAAGTTTCAAAAGTAAATACTCAAGCTCGAAAGCAGAGCATGGTTGGCCAAGCAGAGGATACAATTTACCAAAGGCATTATGTATCAGGGGAAGAACTCACAAGGTGATTGAATATGAAGGACACTGTCGGATAACAATCAAACAACGGATCAAGCGATCCACAACGGAGCTGATGTGAGTATCGGTACTCACTCAGAGGAAGAAAGAATGCAGAGGCATCAGATTCAAGAATCACCTGATTAGTCTGATGATTAAATAGAATGAAATTATGGTTTCCAAAATGAAGGGTCAAAAGCAGACTCTCTAAGACAAGGGATGTTAACGAAGATTACTAGTCATATGGAATTAACCATAATGCAAGCATGCAAGAATTTCAAGAGTTACATGATGCAGGGGATTTTTGAGAGACCGAAAAGTATTCCAAAGAATATTGTGAGACACATGAACAATCGAGAAGAACGGATCCTCGATAATTGTGAGGAAATAACCGTAAGGGTTTTCATGCGAAATAAAACTTCAAGATAGTATACTCAAAGGATTCTCGGGACAACGGAGAATATTTTGAGGCACCTTGTAACGACAAGAGCAATGAGGAATGATCATGAGAATGACAAGTGCATGCAGATATCCATAGGGATATATCAGCGGCAGTGAATTGCAAACGCGATGAGCACAAGGGTCTCGGGAAAATATCAAGGGATATCCTCAGAATCTTCCGACGAAGCAGGTGATCTTCCGTAATGAGGGCTCTCCGGGAGAAATAGTTACGAGAACCTAGAGTCAGAGTTAATAAATTATTTTAACCCGAATAGAAGAGAGATCAGAGTCCCAGAGTATAGACGAGGAATAAAAGATCCTAATACCACCCATTGGTGATGTGGGCCCGTAAGCCACACAACAAGTTAGTAATTTTGTTTTTCAAAGACTAGACTCAACTTTAGCCAAGGAGTTGGAAAAGGGGATTCCTACAGGCAGTCGGCTCTGATACCAACTTGAGACGCCCCCGATTTGACTGTAGACTAATCATGCACGCAAATGTGTACGACCAAGATCAGGGACTCACTGGAAGATATCACAACACGACTCTAGACACAAATTAAAATAATACAAGCTTTATATTACAAGCCAGGGGCCTCGAGGGCTCGAATACAAAAGAGTCAGCGGAAGCAATAATATCTTAGTACAGACATAAGTTAAACAAGTTTGCCTTAAGAAGGCTAGCACAAAAGTAACAACGATCAAAAAGGCAAGGCCTCCTGCCTGGGACCTCCTAACTACTCCTCGAAGCCGAACTCCATGTAGAAACATCCTCGGGATCCTCTGGGTCTTGGACTCCACCATCTGGTTGCATCAACCGAGAAGAAAGGAGAAAGGGGGAAAAGGGGGAACAAAGCAACCGTGAGTACTCATCCAAAGTACTCGCAAGCAAGGATATACACTACATCTGCAATGATATATGTGTAAATGGGTAATATCTGTGGGCTAAACTGCAGAATGCCAGAATAAGAGGGGGATAGCTAATCCAATCGAATACTATGCTTCTAGTAACCTCCATCTTGCAGCAGAAAATGAGGGTAGCTGGAAAGTAACAAGTATCCTCGCTTCTGGCAGCCTCTAACTTGCAGCAGTGGAAGGGAGTAGTTGTAAGTTCACCAAGTAACATCGTATAGCATAAACCTACCCGGCAATCCTCCCACACATCATCCCGTGAGAGAGCCACCACCGAGTTATATCTGGAACTTGTCTGGGTGTGTTTTATTAAGTCTCCAGTGCTAGTTGTCATGAGGTCAGAGTACAACTCCGGGTCGTCCTTTTACCGAGGGACACGGCTATTAGAATAGACTAACTTCCCTGCAGGGGTGCACCACATAACCCAGCACGCTCGATCTCATTTGGCCGGACACACTTTCCAGAGTCATGCCCGGCCTCGGAAGGTCAACACGTCGCAGCCCTACCTAAGCACAACAGAGAGGTCAGCACGCCGGTCTAAACCCTAAGCGCACGGGGGTCTGGGCCCATCGCCCACTGCACACCTGCACGTTGCGAGGGCGGACGGTGAGCAGACCAAGCAACTTCCATTACTAAGGAAGTTACGTTACACGGTCCAACCCAGCGCGCGCCGCTCAGTCGCTGACGTCAAGAAGGCTTCGGCTGATACCATGACGTCGAGTGCCCATAACTATTCCCACGTAGCTGGTTAGTGCGTAAAGGCCAATGGCCAGACCAAGATCAAATACCAAGATCTCGATAAGCGTGTTATTATGAAATAACCGCGGACAACGACCAGGGCTAGGCCCACCTGTCTCCTCGGTGGTCGCAACCTGCCCTGTTGCTCCGCCACAAAGTAACCATCAGGGGGCTGCCGGGAACCCAGGCCCACCACTACCTGTGTGGAACCACCTGCCCCCTTCAGCCCCCATTTCCAAATCATCATCATGAGTATGTAATAGTATAGTATATACCCGTGATCACCACCCGAGTGATCACGGCCCGATAGTATAGCATGGCAGACGGACAAGAATGTAGGGACACTGATGGAATACTAGCATCCTATACTAAGCATTAGGATAGCAGGTACGGGTATCAACAGATGTAGCCACAATGACAGGCTATGCAACAGAATGGGATTATTCGATAGCAGTAACATGCTACACTACTCTGATGCAAGCAGTAGAGAGAAGAATAGGCGATATCTGGTGATCAAGGGGGGGGGCTTGCCTGGTTGCTTTGGCAAGAAGGAGCGGTCGTCGTCGACGTAGTCGACCACAGTGGCACCGTCAGCAGTCTCAGTCCCGGTGTCTATCGAAGAGAAGTAACGGAGGGGGAACATCATAAATAACAGAGCAATCAAAGCATCACAAAGTGTAACATGGCAAACGCGGTGCTACGTGTGACCTAACGCGGTACTGAGTGATACTGGCGAGGATGGAAAACATCCGGGAAGGTATTCCAAGTGTTAGGCATTTTCGGGCAGATGAAACGGAAGGGGAATGTTGCATGTTCGGTATGATAGAGATGTGTGGCGGACGAACGGACCACGTATTCGGATTCGTCTCGTCGTTCTGAGCAACTTTCATTTATAAATTATTTTCATCCGAGTTACAGATTATTTTATATTAATTTTTAAAGTTTTAAATCATTTTCTAGAATTTACGGAATTAATTTAATTCTAAATTACAAGTATGACGTCAGCACGACGTCAGCGATCAACGTTGACCGTTGACCAGTCAAACTAACGGGTGGGCCCTGTCTGCCATAGACTAATTAATTACCTAACAGATTATTTAGTTTTGTTAGCTAATTAGCTTTAACTAACACAGGTTGATTAAGGTAATTAACTATCCTAATTAATTAATGAATTTAATTAATTAATTAATTCTTATTATTATTAATTTCTTTTTCATTTTTTTTGTTTCTGGAGTTGGGCCCCACTAGTCAGTGGCCCTAGGGGCCTAGCGGGGCGGGTACAGGCGCAGAGGCGGATCGGGGCTCCGCCCCAGTGGCGCACGCGCAGGCGCCGGAGTGCGCGGCCCTGGGCGAGCACGGCACTAGGGGCGGCTCGGACCCTGGCGGCCGGGCGCGGCTGCCGACGAGTGGTGCGGGGAGGGGGGAAGTGGGTTGTGCCGGCAGCGGGGGGCGGTGCGCGCGCGGGAGGACACCTGCAGGGGCGCGCCGAGCGGGGCACGGGGTCCGTGGCAAGGGGGCTGGACGGCAGGCCGCATGCACGCGGGCCAGGGGAGCGGGAGGTGGTGCCGCGGCGCGAGCAGCGCGGCAATGGCGGCGCAGTGACGACAAGCTGGGGCGGGCGCTCGCGCGCGGCAGAAGCTGCGGCGGCCGGAGCAGGCGGAGCCAGGGCGGGGCGTGCGCGGAGTGGGGCGGCGAGCGTGAGGGGAGGTGGTGGCCGGGTGCGCGAGGCAAGCAGTAGGCGTGCACGGCGGCTGCGGGTGCAGGGCAGTGACGACGGCCATCTGCGGCGTTGGCGAGCCCGACGGCGAGCGTAGCTGCGGGAGGAGGCGAGGCGGGGCGCGCTAGGCGCCGGTGCGGGGTGCGGCCGGGCGCAGTGAGCGTGGCCCGGACGTGGCGATGGGCATGCAGGTAAGAGGAGGAGAAGGTTGGGGCTCACCGAGCCCTGTAGTTGAGTGAGGTATGCTCGGGGAGGACTTGTGGTCGTGTGATGGCGAGTTGGCGGCGGTGAGGTCCTCGTGCAGCGGTACGGAGGAGGTCCGATGAGGGTGTGGCCAACGACGAGGTGGATGGTGTCTGGCAACGGCGACAGGACGAGGCGGCGGGCATAGTGCCAGATCCAGCGGGGGAGAAGGGGATCGGGGAGAAGTGGGGGGTAGTGGGTGCTAGGGTTCGGGTTTAGGGGCCATATAGGCCGAGGGAGCGGGGGAAAATGCGCTGGCCTTGCTGGCATAGCTGGGCCAAGGCCCAACAGGGGGGTTCTTCTTTCTTTTATCTTTCTGTTTGTTTTGTGTTTTCCTTTTATTTATTATTCTTTTCTGTTTTATTAAATTTGATTTGTTTCTTTTCTTTTATAAGTTGCAAAGGTTGTATCTAAAATGGTATTCATAAATATGCCACTACCACAATTAACTAGGTACCTAAAAGAAAATAGATGGTAATCATTTATTATTTTAAAAGCATTTGAACAATTGTTTTTGCTGTTGTTTTATTCATCTTATAGTATATAAACATTTTATAAAGGTGTAGTTTGTCCACCATAATATCTTATGCATTATTTGATTCACTCCGAACATTTTAGTCTTAATATTTGAAAACTTTTATTGTTTGCTTGATTTTTAATTTGAATTAGAATCGGTTTCGAACTAACGCGAGATTATCATTAGTAATCGTGGTGACGTGGCATCATTAGCGGAGGTTTACTATAGCTTGATTACCCGAGCGTCACAGCGGGGGGGCTCGCCGGAGAGGTACCCCACTATCTATCTTAGGGTTCAGGGTGGGGGCGATGGTCGCCGCCGGTGGTGGGGCGGTGGGGGGTCGCCGGAGAAAAATCTTGTCACGGGGGGCCTACAGGGATGGCCGGGGTGGCGGCGGACCGGCGGTGGGGAGTGTTTTCGGGGCGGGCGGGGCGGCGCACCGCCGGCCGCGGGCGGCTGTTTGGCCGGTGGTGGCTGGCGGCTCAGGGGGGTGGAGGTTGAAGATGAACTGCAGGCCCTTGATATCGTAAACAACGGCTACAAAATCGACTGACCAGAGATGAAAAAGTCAGTCGACGGACGTGTAGCCTCACCTCTAGTGCGTTCCGTTTCGACAGTAAAATTCAGTTTCGACAGCAAAATTCAGTTTCGACAGTTAAGTTCAGTTTCGATAGTTAAATTCAGTTTCGACAGCAAAATTCAGTTTCGACAGTTAAGTTCAGTTTCGACTGTTAAATTCAGTTTCGACAGTTAAGTTCAGTTTCGACAGTTCAATTCAGTTTCGACAGTTAAGTTCAGAGATGAGCGGCTGATGTATACATCTAGCACTTTGTGGTTATGTATTTTACATCACCTATTGGAGATGCTATTAGAATGCCACTCAGGTAAACATTGTCTCTCTTGTCCTGCCTTTAGCCTCGGCGTCGTACAACTCACCGGAGCTGCTCCAAGGACGAAACCCTCCATCACAGCGGAGCAGTACCTCGGGCTCCATCTCGAGAGGCCTAAGATCTTCTTCCCCTCCTCCGATAGCCAAGTCAGCCGGAGCATCCTCATCGTCCAACCCAATCACGCTGAGATCGACATGGCTTCGCCAAAGAGGTTGTACACTTCTTGTGGTTTGACTTAATCTCACCATGCTTCTTTGCATCTTGTGATCTTCCAATTCTTGTGAACCAAACACCCAGATTGGCAGAAATACTGTGTTTTTAAAGTCTCTGTTTTGCACGTGCATGTGACGCCCGAGACCGACGTCCCAGAAGATTCCAGAAGATTCCAGAAGATTCTAGATGTTCCGGGGTATCCCGTGTGTTCAGTTGTGCTTGCTTTATTTATTTTTGCATTGCATCATGTCATCATGCCATCATGTCATTCATTTTTGCATCTCAACCAAATAAATTGTGTGGGCCTTCGGTCCATTTAAATCGAGGGAAGAATTTCTTCTCTTTAAAACATATCATCCCAATATTTTAGGGAGCTATATAATAAATATTCCATTGTTTGGAATTACCCGCAACACACTTGCAATATTTCCCCATGTCTTTTCCACTTCGAGTTCTCCTACAAAAACCTTGCCAATAATTATTTCCGTTGTTTCGAGGTTCCTCCAAAAATTCGAACATTTTTGGACACTTATATATTCAAGTCTTAGTTCAAACCCATTTGAATTAAATTCAAATATGTTTGAATTATTTTCCGATCTGGCCTTTTATATTTTTCTCGGACCGTGCTCATTTTATCATGCCCGAGAATAATAGTCCCATGTGCTATTTTTTTCCCAACCTCCCTCTTCTTTCTTTTCTTCTCTCTTTTGTTTTATGCTAAAAGGGAATAAAATGAGAGCAGCCCAGCAGCCTTCCCTCCTCCACCGCGGCCCAGCCGGCCCATCTCCTCCTCCCTGCGGCCCAAGTCTTCCCAGGCCAAGGCCCAGGCCTCCCCGTAGCGACCGAACCCTAGCCTGGCTCCCTCGACCCCCCAGTCGCCGCTCCTATTTTCCCTCGTCCACATCGCGCCGCAACCTTTCCCTCGCTTCGTTCCTCTCTGTCCCGATCTTCACGAGCCCTCTCGCTCGATCCCCTGCGCATGCCGCGTCTCTCCCCGAGCGCCCCTCCGCGCCAGAAGCCCCGCGCGCCTGGCTCCCTCCGCGACGCCTCCTCCCTTCCAGCGACGGAGTCCCGCGGCCAGGCCCCGCCTCCTCGCGCGAGGGTCCTCGAGCGCCTCAAGGATGCCTCCATCTGCGCCACGACTGCGGCCGCCCCGCGCCGCGCCCTCCAGCGCCGGGCGCCGGCCGTCCCTGCCTCCGCATCGCCATGGCCTTCCCAGGCATCTTCGAACTGGGCAACCTCTGCGCCTCCTTCTCGTTCGAGGGAGAGGGGCTCCCTCGTCCTGTGCCGCCGCGCCCTCCGTCTCCAGGAGCCAGCAGCCGCGCACCTTCGTCCCCTGCTTCGCGCCAAGGCCGTGCGCCTCCGCCCTGCTGCTGCTAGACCTGGAGCCCTGCGAGCCGGCCACTTCGCCTCGAGAGTCCCTCCACCGGCGCGCCTAGCCTTGCTGCTGTTGTGCTTCTTTTTTCGTTCGGTTTTGCGTTTTGTTTTTGTCCAGCAAATAAACATGGAGCAGCAAGTACCCCTCCGATGCAAGTATGTCTACGAACCGTGAACGACTACGTCGCCGAAGACCCTCAAGTACAACTACGGAACGAGTACCCCTACCGATGACCGTGAACAACTACTGCCGTCGTGGAACCGCCAAGACGAACGGAACAACTACTTCCCACTACGAACGTGTACCCCTACGTCGACGACGATCCCGACAAGTACCACTACCGTCGACATGTACATCTACGAGAACGTCTACTTCCTCTACCGTCGCCGCGGAAAACGATGGATGCGCCGTGTACCTCTACGGAACAACTACCGCCTCGTGAATGGCTACTTCCTCTACGACGTGAACGCCTTCTTCCTCTACGTCTCGAACCGTCCCGAAACGTTTGTCCCGAAGGTATAACCCCGAGACGTGCCCGTGAACGAATGCTTGTTGTGTTGTATGAATGTCTCCCGTGTGTGCTCCGTGCTGTTTCGTCCGTTTGCCATGTTCCTCGGTTGCCTCGTCGCCGACCCGTGGGAACCCGGTGACGGGATCGCCCCACCTTTCATCTCGTTGACCCGCTCACGCCATCTTTCTTTTGCCCGGTCTCTCAACGAGTTACCGGAACCGATATGTTGCGTGGCATCATTTTCGGATCGTTACCGTGGCACCCTTTCCTTCCACCACGGTGACAAATGCTTCATATCTTGTTAATTGTCAATCTTTTAATATAATTGCATAAACTTGATCATGTCATCCGCATCATGTTAACAACATTATATGTGTGAATTGTTGTTGCTTTATAATTACTAAACATGCTTATGGGGTTTTTCCGGATATGTTGTTGTTATTTTTCCGGCCTCATTTAAAATGTCTAAATAGGTAGTTTATTTTTGCTTCACCTCTTGCCATGTTAAAAACATTTAACCTTGTCTTGTAAATAACGAGAGCCAATTAAATAATTATAATGTGGTGTTTCGTCAATATGCAACTCGTTGCATATTGAGCTCCACTTAACTTGTAGTTTTGTTTGTGCTCTTTGCCATGCCATGCATACTCAAACCAGACATGCATCATACTTGGATGTGCATCGTATGCCATGTTTATGATTTGTGTGTTTACCGCGTTGTTTGTTTTCTTTCCGGTTGCTTCTCTTGTTAGCTTCGGTTTTGTTCCGGAGTTGTGAGGATTCGCTCGACTGTGTTGCTCCGTCTACTTCGTGGACTTGTTCTTCTCCTTTGTGGAATCCCAGGCAAGATGACCGAACCCGGATACCATTACTATTTTTGCCTATTGCTAGAGTCTCGATCTATAGTTTTGCCTCGATGCCCATGTTTTTCCTGTCAGCCTCCTATTGTAACCTTGATCCTGTCTAACCATCCTACCCATGCAAACCATTGATTGGCTATATGTAGGCTCGCTTAGCCCCTCTTATAGCATTGTTAGTTGCAGGTGAAGATTGAAGATGCTTGCTTCATGTTGAAGTTTGTTGGGTTATATCACACTATATAAATGCTTAAATGAAATCATCTATATATTGGCAAGGGTGGAAGGCTAAGCCTTTTGCTTGGTGATATGTTCCACTCATGCCGTTAGGAACCGTATAAACCGGTGTTATGTTCCTTGATTATGCGTTCCTAACACGGTTGGGGTGTATGGGACCCCCTCGATAAACCGCTAAGTGCTAAGTCTTTTCCAGCAAGTCCCAACATTGGTACTATTCGCCTAATAACTAATAAAAACTTGCATGTGGACTAGCTATCCCTTTTATTTTAATTAAACAACCCCGGGCCAGTGCTCCACATGAGTGTTGGTCCGAAACGGGGGTTCTGCGGGGCCGCCTTGGGGCAACCCGAGGTATCTGGCATACACCTGTAGAATCGCCCATCCGGTCGTGTCCTGAGACTTAGATACGCGCGGCTACTATCAGGGTGTCGACACGCCGGGAGGATTTGCTGGATTAGCCTTACCTTAGTTCGGAGTATCTTGAGCACGGGATTCCGAGAATACTCGGGTCTTCCCACCTTGGAGTTGCGACTCCGCGGATCGTGGGCTTGTAATGGGTCAAGTTGGAACACCCCTGCAGGGTTTGAACTTTCGAAAGTCGTGCCCGCGGTTATGTGGCAGATGGGAGCTTGTTAATATCCGGTTGTAGAAAACTTCACACAATGTTCCAATACACTACCAGTGTGTGTACCGTGACTGTCAATTTCCGATTAGGGATTCGGGAGTTGAACATGGTGGGGTTATGATTGACGTGCTTTAGATAGGATCACTTCGTGATCATCTCTCGACCGATGCGCCTTCTCTTCTCGCTCTCGTATACGTAAGTTAGTGCTAGTTGCTGCTGCAGACTCTTGTTGTTCCTTCACCTCTCGTTCTTTCTTCAGCCTTGTCCTCACCCAAGGCTTAAATAGTCTTGTTACCCGGGAACGGGATTTCTGAGTCCTCTGTGGCTCACAGTTACTTCACCACACCAGATGCAGGTTCAGCCGAGTTTGATGCAGGAGATGGATCAGTTCTTCACCGGGAGTTCGATGAAGAGTTTGGCCGTATGCTTGTGACGTTTCGACGATCAGTAGTGGTTTCTACTAGGATTCGATCCGGACCTGTGGCTTTATGTTGTTTAGGTATCTTTCTTTTGGATCTTCACCCGTAGTCGGGTTGTGATGTTTCGAATGATGATTGCTTATGTAATGTATTGTGTGAAGTGGCGAGTGTAAGCCAACTATCTCCTTTTGCATTTTAATCCCTCTTTTACATGAGTTGTGCAAAGATACCAAACTTGAGATCATTCTAGGATGGGCTTATACCTTTAAGTCGTGCCTCGACACGTAGGAGGTATAGTCCCATCCTGGGCATTACAAGTTGGTATTCAGAGCCTTCTCCGACCTAGAAGCCCCCACTGATTGATCGAATCGTTGACGGTTGAGTCTAGGCACACACATGAAAAATGTTTTGAGTCCTATATTATATCGGAGAGTAGGATTTCTTTGCTTCTCGTCCCCTTTCTCTCTGGTGAGGACTCCTGACGACTACTCTTGTCTCTTCTACTTTCAAAAATTGCACCAAATTTTTTTTTAGGATCTCGCGAGTATTGTTTGGATTGTTTCGATGTCTTTGTGACGAGAACATTGTTCTCGATGCCTCCTGACATTAGGGGTTGTGGCAGTGTCCCGGGGAGTTGAGCTCCGAGGTGTTGTCGTCACAAATCCATCGCGGCAGTACTAGAATACTTAAGACGGCCAACATCGAAAACTCTCCTATGCGGTTAGTGGCAAGATAACCCCGACATCACCCAGTACTGGGGAGGTAGCTCGAGAGTATTGCCATAGCTTGTATAGTAGATGCGTTCCGAAGGTCCGAGGTAAGCGGTTTCCGAGAAAGACTGGTTATGTGTTGAAGGATGGATACACCTGGATGTAGGTTTAGAGTTGATTGCGCGGTGCTTCCCGTGTATCCCCAACACCTTATTGCATAACTGGAAACTTTCGGAAATCTATAGGTGGGTTCATCCAGTAGTTCTAGGCATTCTTCCAACGAATGCACGATATGAAGTTTGGGGTTCTACATTGAGTGAAGTGGTTTTATGGACTTGTTCTGATCGGGAGTTGCATCTTAAAGGGTCCTTGGCTATGCTGATCCGGGGATGACAAAACCCTTTTGTAACACGTTCCATGAGCTTTCAGCACGAAGATGTCGAACGAAGCTTCTATCTTGCATTTGTTCTATCTGTTCCTTGTTCCTTTTTATTTTCATTTTGCTCTCCAAGTGGCTTCTTGTCAAGCTGATGTACCTGCGGAATTCATTCGTTCAATCCTTTGTTTTGATTTGATTCTGGTATTCGAGTTGCTTCGATGTCAAATGTTGATTCCATACCTTTCTTAATCGGTATTCTCATATTTCTATGGGAGTGCTAGTCCTTCTTGATCATCAAGATGGTCATGTTAAATTCTTTTCAACCGGTGTGCCTTCTCTTCAAGTTATTCCATACAGACGCCGTTGAGAAATCTGACGATTTGTCTGTTTCATTCATCCCAAGTTGTCTTTGTTTTCCCCACCCTCCCACCCTTCTTCTTCTCGGAGCAAGAAATTCTTAAATGAAATATCCATTTTATTCATGTGATGTTTCTTCATTCTTTCCTTCAATGTTCTTATCCGGTGATTTATCGTGAAGATGCTCAACAGCTTCGAGTTCATCATTCTTTTGTTCTCGAATTCTGCCGGTGGATGTAATTCAAGATTTCGGTGTTGATCTTACCCTTTTCCTCTTTTCACAATGCTTTCTTATTCCGGTGCACCAATTATTTATTCTCCTCTTGCTATTCATATCCGGAGTGCTGAAGATTCATAATTCCATTCTTAATTCGTTCAAGCAAATTTTTTTCAGGATTGTTATCTTATTCAAGCCATTTAATTCAACCGGTGCAATATCTCAAGCAATCTCTTCAACGGTGATTTCTTTGAGTGGGCCCTAACCCACAGGTTTTTCCCAGGATCTTACCTGACTCTTCTTTTTCCGGAGAATTCTTTTCAAAGTGTGACGTAAGAATGATTTCCATCAGTCACATGCCTTCTCCAGGCTTGTTTTCAATTATTTCCATCTTTAGCTCCACCTTCCTCTTGTCATTCGTCCGGAGTATCTCGAAATTCTTCATGGCATTTCTCGTCTTCATTCTCAACATTTGGAGACCGGAGAAGTGTTTCTCTTAAATCTTGACCCGTCTTCTTGAAGATTTGTGGTTCTAGCTTAATGCCATCCTCATTATTGTTCCGATTGTGAGGAATTCTTTTATAACCGTCTGAAGCATTTCATGAATTCTTTCTTTGTGATCCTCCGAAGGCCATCATTTTAGAAGATTCTTCGTTCTCAGTTTTCAACTTCGTCCTCCAAATATTCTTCATTGATGCCCCTTCGTTCGTCTCCTTATTTTTACGGTGGTTCATTCAAGATTTCTCTTTCGTTATCATAGTAATTCATTTGTTCTTTTCATAATCCTACCGGTGGTTCGTTGAAGATTTATCCAAGCTTGTGCTAGATATCTCTTTAATTCTTTCCAACGGGAATAAGTAGTATGCCAATTCTTTTGGTTGTCTTCAATTTAATTGGTGAAGGATATGCATAACATAATTCTTATTCTTATTCCTTCAAGGTGATTTAATAACTTCATTCGCAGTTTGTTCATCATATCATATCCTTAGTTTCAAGTTCTCCATCTTGTTTTCCGGAGATCCAAGTTATTTCAATTATGTCATTTCAAAGCTCCATCTAATTCATCACAGGCCTCGAATCTTATTCTTTTCATCTTTCACTTCTCATGCTTTCATTACCGGAGTTCTTCATGTTTCATCATGTTTTAATTCATCCTCGAAGTCTTCATCAAGATTCTTGTTGGAGCTCAAGCAGTCTTCATCATGCTCTCCATTTGCAATTCTTTATCTTTTCAGATGGTGTTATGCCATTCTTGACAATTCCTTCATGTTTCATGATTCACGAGTTATCAAGAATGAGATATTTAAACCCATCATTTTCTTGTTCAGGAGATCTTTCCAATCTTTCATTTATTCATTGGAGTTATCTTTGGTTGTATTTCACCTAAAAGCTTTCCCTAAGGATTGTTGCTAATTATGGTGCTTATAAATGACCCAAGTTCTTCATTTATCCTTCCGGTGAAATAAGTTTTTCATCTCCTTGTTGATCCCAATGCAATCAATTGTTTCCGTTAGTGGCTGGTTGCCACCTCTTAATTTTGAGATGTTTTCCATATGCCCACATCAAGCTTATTCATTTCGTTGTTGATTTTCCATCAACTCCGTTCAACCCTTCTTCGTAAGGATGGTTTTCATATTCATTTGTCGGAGAATTGTCTTTTCTTCTCCGTTCAAGTCTTTCTTTGATTATATGCTATTCTTTCATTCCGGAGGCTTTGTGATGATCTCTCTTTGACCATCATCTCGTTTTATCAAGATCATGTTCTTTCCCTTGCTTATCAATTAACCGGAGTGTTGTATTCTTCATTCTAGTTCTCTCATCTTATCAAGTTTTGCCTCTCTTTTTAACCGGAGTGCTGTCTGAATCCTTCTTACCCCTTGTGCCATTTTTTCAATTGTTTCGGAGGCAATATGTTGTTGTTTTCATCAAGTATCATCCCAACTTGGCAAGTTCTTATTAATTCCTTCCATTTTCAGACGGAGTGCTGTCAAAATTCTGTCATTCTTATTCCTTGGCTATGCCATTGCGGTTTCATATTATTTTGGTTCGTGAGCTCTTGTTTCATGACTTTCAACCTTCAAGGTTCTCATAGTGCTCCTTGTTCCTCTTTTGTAACGGAGTGTTTCATCTTCGTTCATCTCCGTAGCTTTCTTTCTTTCAACTTGTTTAACCTCTCAAGGTTCTTGGTTTCACTCGTCTGTCAAAGAAGCAACTTTGTTTTACCTCTTCTTTTCCGTTTTACCCGGTGATATCTCTAGGATCTCGGGTCGAGATCCTCTATTAGTGTGGGAGAGTTGTGACGCCCGAGACCTACGTCCCAGAAGATTCTAGAAGATTCCAGATGTTCCGGGGTCTCCCGTGTGTTCAGTTGTGCTTGCTTTATTTATTTTTGCATTGCATCATGTCATCATGCCATCATGTCATTCATTTTTGCATCTCAACCAAATAAATTGTGTGGGCCTTCGGTCCATTTAAATCGAGGGAAGAATGTCTTCTCTTTAAAACATATCATCCCAATATTTTAGGGAGCTATATAATAAATATTCCATTGTTTGGAATTACCCGCAACACACTTGCAATATTTCCCCATGTCTTTTCCACTTCGAGTTCTCCTACAAAAACCTTGCCAATAATTATTTCCGTTGTTTCGAGGTTCCTCCAAAAATTCAAACATTTTTGGACACTTCTATATTCAAGTCTTAGTTTAAACCCATTTGAATTAAATTCAAATATGTTTGAATTATTTTCCGATCTGGCCTTTTATATTTTTCTCGGACCGTGCTCGTTTTATGATGCCCGAGAATAATAGTCCCATGTGCTATTTTTTCCCCAACCTCCCTCTTCTTTCTTTTCTTCTCTCTTTTGTTTTATGCTAAAAGGGAATAAAATGAGAGCAGCCCAGCAGCCTTCCCTCCTCCACAGCGGCCCAGCCGGCCCATCTCCTCCTCCCTGTGGCCCAAGTCTTCCCAGGCCAAGGCCCAGGCCTCCCCGTAGCGACCGAACCCTAGCCTGGCTCCCTCGACCCCCCAGTCGCCGCTCCTGTTTTCCCTCGTCCACATCGCGCCGCAGCCTTTCCCTCGCTTCGTTCCTCTCTGTCCCGATCTTCACGAGCCCTCTCGCTCGATCCCCTGCGCATGCCGCGTCTCTCCCCGAGCGCCCCTCCGCGCCAGAAGCCCCGCGCACCTGGCTCCCTCCGTGACGCCTCCTCCCTTCCAGCGACGGAGTCCCGCGGCCAGGCCCCGCCTCCTCGCGCGAGGGTCCTCGAGCGCCTCAAGGCTGCCTCCATCTGCGCCACGACTGCGGCCGCCCCGCGCCGCGCCCTCCAGCGCCGGGCGCCGGCCGTCCCTGCCTCCGCATCGCCATGGCCTTCCCAGGCATCTACGAACTGGGCAACCTCTGCGCCTCCTTCTCGTTCGAGGGAGAGGGGCTCCCTCGTCCTGTGCCGCCGCGCCCTCCATCTCCAGGAGCCAGCAGCCGCCCACCTTCGTCCCCTGCTTCGCGCCAAGGCCGTGCGCCTCCGCCCTGCTGCTGCTAGACCTGGAGCCCTGCGAGCCGGCCACTTCGCCTCGAGAGTCCCTCCACCGGCGCGCCTAGCCTTGCTGCTGCTGTGCTTCTTTTTTCGTTCGGTTTTGCGTTTTTTTTTTGTCCAGCAAATAAACATGGAGCAGCAAGTACCCCTCCGATGCAAGTACGTCTACGAACAGTGAACGACTACGTCGCCGAAGACCCTCAAGTACAACTACGGAACGAGTACCCCTACCGATGACCGTGAACAACTACTGCCGTCGTGGAACCGCCAAGACGAACGGAACAACTACTTCCCACTACGAACGTGTACCCCTACGTCGACGACGATCCCGACAAGTACCACTACCGTCGACATGTACATCTACGAGAACGTCTACTTCCTCTACCGTCGCCGCGGAAAACGATGGATGCGCCGTGTACCTCTACAGAACAACTACCGCCTCGTGAACGGCTACTTCCTCTACGACGTGAACGCCTTCTTCCTCTACGTCTCGAACCGTCCCAAAACGTTTGTCCCGAAGGTATAACCCCGAGACATGCCCGTGAACGAATGCTTGTTTTGTTGTATGAATGTCTCCCGTCTGTGCTCCGTGCCGTTTCGTCCGTTTGCCATGTTCCTCGGTTGCCTCGTCGCCGACCTGTGGGAACCCGGTGACGGGATCGCCCCACCTTTCATCTCGTTGACCCGCTCACGCCATCTTTCTTTTGCCCGGTCTCTCAACGAGTTACCGGAACCGATATGTTGCGTGGCATCATTTTCGGATCGTTACCGTGGCACCCTTTCCTTCCACCACGGTGACAAATGCTTCATATCTTGTTAATTGTCAATCTTTTAATATAATTGCATAAACTTGATCATGTCATCCGCATCATGTTAACAACATTATATGTGTGAATTGTTGTTGCTTTATAATTACTAAACATGCTTATGGGGATTTTCCGGATATGTTGTTGTTATTTTTCCGGCCTCATTTAAAATGTCTAAATAGGTAGTTTATTTTTGCTTCACCTCTTGCCATGTTAAAAACATTTAACCTTGTCTTGTAAATAACGAGAGCCAATTAAATAATTATAATGTGGTGTTTCGTCAATATGCAACTCGTTGCATATTGAGCTCCACTTAACTTGTAGTTTTGTTTGTGCTCTTTGCCATGCCATGCATACTCAAACCGGACATGCATCATACTTGGATGTGCATCGTATGCCATGTTTATGATTTGTGTGTTTACCGCGTTGTTTGTTTTCTTTCCGGTTGCTTCTCTTGTTAGCTTCGGTTTCGTTCCGGAGTTGTGAGGATTCGCTCGACTGTGTTGCTCCGTCTACTTCGTGGACTTGTTCTTCTCCTTTGTGGAATCCCAGGCAAGATGACCGAACCCGGATACCATTACTATTTTTGCCTATTGCTAGAGTCTCGATCTATAGTTTTGCCTCGATGCCCATGTTTTTCCTGTCAGCCTCCTATTGTAACCTTGATCCTGTCTAACCACCCTACCCATGCAAACCATTGATTGGCTATATGTAGGCTCGCTTAGCCCCTCTTATAGCATTGTTAGTTGCAGGTGAAGATTGAAGATGCTTGCTTCATGTTGAAGTTTGTTGGGTTATATCACACTATATACTTAAATGAAATCATCTATATATTGGCAAGGGTGGAAGGCTAAGCCTTTTGCTTGGTGATTTGTTCCACTCATGCCGTTAGGAACCGTATAAACCGGTGTTATGTTCCTTGATTATGCGTTCCTAACACGGTTGGGGTGTATGGGACCCCCTCGATAAACCGCTAAGTGCTAAGTCTTTTCCAGCAAGTCCCAACATTGGTACTATTCGCCTAATAACTAATAAAAACTTGCATGTGGACTAGCTATCCCTTTTATTTTAATTAAACAACCCCGGGCCAGTGCTCCACATGAGTGTTGGTCCGAAACGGGGGTTCTGCGGGGCCGCCTTGGGGCAACCCGAGGTATCTGGCATACACCTGTAGAATCGCCCATCCGGTCGTGTCCTGAGACTTAGATACGCGCGGCTACTATCAGGGTGTCGACACGCCGGGAGGATTTGCTGGATTAGCCTTACCTTAGTTTGGAGTATCTTGAGCACGGGATTCCGAGAATACTAGTGTCTTCCCACCTTGGAGTTGCGACTCCGCGGATCGTGGGCTTGTAATGGGTCAAGTTGGAACACCCCTGCAGGGTTTGAACTTTCGAAAGCCGTGCCCGCGGTTATGTGGCATATGGGAGCTTGTTAATATCCGGTTGTAGAAAACTTGACACAATGTTCCAATACACTACCAGCGTGTGTACCGTGACTGTCAATTTCCGATTAGGGATTCGGGAGTTGAACACGGTGGGGTTATGATTGACGTGCTTTAGATAGGATCACTTCGTGATCATCTCTCGACCGATGCGCCTTCTCTTCTCGCTCTCGTATACGTAAGTTAGTGCTAGTTGCTGCGGCAGACTCTTGTTGTTCCTTCACCTCTCGTTCTTTCTTCAGCCTTGGCCTCACCCAAGGCTTAAATAGTCTTGTTACCCGGGAACGGGATTGCTGAGTCCTCTGTGGCTCACAGTTACTTCACCACACCAGATGCAGGTTCAGCCGAGTTTGATGCAGGAGATGGATCAGTTCTTCACCGGGAGTTCAATGAAGAGTTTGGCCGTATGCTTGTGACGTTTCGACGATCAGTAGTGGTTTCTACTAGGATTCGATCCGGACCTGTGGCTTTATGTTGTTTTGGTATCTTTCTTTTGGATCTTCACCCGTAGTCGGGTTGTGATGTTTCGAATGATGATTGCTTATGTAATGTATTGTGTGAAGTGGCGAGTGTAAGCCAACTATCTCCTTTTGCATTTTAATCCCTCTTTTACATGAGTTGTGCAAAGATACCAAACTTGAGATCATTCTAGGATGGGCTTATACCTTTAAGTCGTGCCTCGACACGTAGGAGGTATAGTCCCATCCTGGGCATTACAGTGCATTACTATCCTATTCCTGTCTATTTCCTATCCATGCATTGTTAGAATCCTCAAATTCAAACAAGCCCTTACACAATTACTTCTGTTACAGATATGTGTGAAAGAAAACCTTGTGTGGTTTGTCCTACTCCTGCGATGTTGTGTTCCACCCCAGCTCAGCTGATCCAACGACGAAAGGGTTCACCACAGCAGGGATCCGCTCTCCAGACTGTCTTTCGCCGCCTCAGATCTTCTTCCCCGCCGCCGGCAGCCACGACAACCATATTACCATCATCAACTGAGCAGATGACCTTGAGGACTACACGGGTCCGCAAGAGAGGTCGCACTCTTCCGTGTCTGCTTACGTTATGCATCGCTTAATATGTTGACATGCTACTTTATCGTCGTGTTCACCTATTAGACTCCAACTCAGGTCCAAACTTATGCTGAAACTTGAGTTTTTAAATGGTTGTGGGGTACATATTGGGCCAGCAATCAGTACTATCTGTCTACTATCTAGTTAATCTCGGGTGTCTACTATGAGTTTTATGTTGGGTGCAAACAAACATTAAAGGAGCCATTATCTGTATTTTTTTAACTAAAGCTATTATCTACTTGCTATCATTGGTTTGGAGTCTATCCACAGTTTGCTACCTTCACTCTGGATTTGTGCATGCACTCCTTATATAATCTCACTATGTTTTATTCCTATGCATGTCAGTTATTGTACACAATGGAACTTAACATGTAGAGCAAAAGAGACGAGCCTTGCGTGGCAATAAAATTCCATGCAGACGTCGCTCCATGGTGGGCGCAAAGGCAGCCCCCTCCACCCATTTCGGATCATAATCAAGAGGAAGATAACTCCTGAGAGGAGGATTCAGAGACAGATAACCAGTCCTATCCCCCCCCCCCCGATGTGCATGCTCTAACTTGGCAGGGTTACGTTGCTCATATCGTGCATATGGTATCTTGCATTGGTATGTCATTTGCTTAGTTTGGACATGATTTGTGTGAATGCCACTTGTTTAGTGTCTAATTACCGTATATGTGAATTATGCAATGTCATCTTTTTGCAAGACATTATATATGTGAATTATGCAATGTTATCTTGTTGCAAGGCATTATATATGTGAATTATGCAATGCCATGCTGTTTAGCCAAGCGTCATATATGTGAATTATAGCATGTTGTCCTTTTTTTGTATTTCTCATTGCTTTTGTCGACAATGTTTGTATATTCAACTGCTCTTCCTGTGCATCAGCCATTTGAATTGGTGATGGACAAATCTGGAGTGAAAATAAGGTCTTCGGAGTATACAATGCTACCTGGTGAAGCAGATATCTTGTTGGTTACATATAGCTCTTCAGAGGAGGATTCAGAGGCAGATGACCAGTCCTATGATCCCCCTGAGGTGTATGATCAAACTTGGTAGGGTTATATTACTCATATCATGCATATGTTGTATTGCAATGCTTAGTTTTTACATCATATACACGATATTGAATGCCATATCCTTAGTTGACACATCATATATGCGATTGCCCTCTGCTCACTTCCTTAGTGTATAAATCATATATTTGAATTATATCATGCCATGTTGTTTACATAGATAGCATGTATCTGAATTATGGCATGCCAACCCATTTTCTAAAGACATAATATAGTTATGTCATCTCATCCTATTCACATAGTCATCATATTTTGGATTATGTCATTTTATCCGTGCATTATATCATGCCATCATGTTTCCGTCGACGGCATGTTTGTGATTTATGGCACGCCAACCACTTTAATAGACACATCGTATAGTTATATCATGTCATCCTGTTTACATAGTCATCATATTTTGAAGTATGTCATTCTATCATGTTTAGTTAGCCATCATATATGTGAAATTGTGTCATGCTATCCTGTTTAATTAGCCATCATATATGTGAAATTATGTCCTACTATTCTATTTGGTTAGACAACATAAATGTGAATTATTTCATGCCCTGTTTTCTTCCCTACTATCCATTGCACCTCTCTATCTTACAATGTCTGTACATTCAATTACTTTTCTTGTTTATCAGCCATTTCAATTGGAGGGGGTGATGGCAGTATTTGTGGGAGTAAAAACACGGTCTTCAGAAAAGATCGTGCTACCTATCGATGGAGATAGAACCATGGTTGTACTTGCCCAAGAACCAGCCCCACCACACATAACCCAGACTCACGCAGATTGTACCCCTACCCAGTTGGATAGAGAACCGCTACACCCCTTCTAACCCCAACCCCAGCAGATAGTAACCCAGTTCCCGTTGACACAGCACCGTCTCCACCACAAAGCACCCAAACACGAGCAGTTAGTAAGGAAACTGCAGTGCCCAAAGCACGAGGACCACCACTCCGAACCCCAAGTCAACGCTTAAAGCAGAAGAAGAATTGTTCTCACGTTAGGTTCCATAGCTATGGTTCATACTACTTTGCTCTTGCATCACTGTATTTACTCATAACAACTAATTTTAAATTTGAAGGATGTAGTTGAAACTCTAATGGCCCAACAGGTATGTTTTAAACCTGTTTCTTTAACATGTTTGTTGTTGTAACTTGCTCTATGTTGATTTTGGTTTCAATTGAATAAACAGTTATATTCTCATGCCATGCACCTTACATGTGTTGCTATTGTTGTGTAGTTTCCCACACTTCTATTCTGTCTAAGTTGCTTTGTCTTAAATAGATATGATTTGAACTGTATCTATCTTGATTTGGCAACATAAACTAGAATGATATAGACCATACAGTGACCATACTACATAGATATTTGTTTGTTTCATGTTGTTATCATGTCCACCTTACTACTGAACTGGTTTACCAAAATGAGTTTCATATACTACATTGTAAACATGTGATGTATTTGTTTGTTTCTCTTTTAGAATGTGGATAAAATATCGGAGAAGAGTACCATGTTATGCAATGGTACAGGAAGTAATGCAAATAAGGTTAAAGATAGTGAGACATCCCTGTTGGTCTCCAAGAAAGCTGATAAAAACTATATTGAAGACACTGAGACAACCCCAAAGTCCCGTCTTAATGTAGTGTTTCAGTTACTGGATACTACTGCTGGCCCCAGCTCTTCAAACTCGCTGCCTGAATCAGTTCAGCTTCTTGAGTCTCAACTTCAAGTTGAAAGACATCGATCAGATGTTATGCGACAGGAAGCCGAAGGACTGAGGAAGTCCCTGCAGAATTCAGATGCATACTTTATGGTGCAGCAGCAAGCGCTGGAGGATTTAAGCGCCAAACAAGAGAAAGTTAATAAGCTTGCTAAGCATCTTGCCAGCATTATGGATACCCAGGATATTATTTCTTGAGCTCTTCTGAAGTGGTTTCAGTTCTGGACTTGTTTTGTTGCGGCGTTTATATGCTGCTTTTTTCCCTATATTTGCACGGGTGGCGAATTTTGATGCCTAGTGGATGTAATATGTGTAATAGCCGTGATAGCCCAGCGTAAGTTGCTTGCCTATTTATTTCCTTATTGTCTTGCTTATTTGTTTTCTTGTAGTCAGCGCAGTTCTTTTTCCATGGTTTGCTAGTGGCCGCAATAGCCTATTTTTTAAAACTAGGCCACATTAACCATGGGCTATATATTTACTTTAGTTAACATGGGCCTCTTATGGGCCGTAGACACAATGGGCCTTCTAAGGGCCGTAGAAACAATGGGCCTTCTACGGGGCATAGAAACAATGGGCCTTATACGGGCCGTAGACACAATGGGCCTTCTACGGGCCGTACGATTGGTTGGCCAAATATGGGCCAATTACAGACCACATTATGGCCGTAAATGGGCTAGAGTTGAAATCGTCCGTTCATGGGCCGACCATAACGGGCCGACCATAACGGGCCGTCGTTAATCGACTGTATTTGATGACACTATGAAAACGGCCCAATGTATTAACGGGCCACAAACGGGCCACAAACGGGCCGACTATAACCACGGGCTGAATTTGGCCCATGAGCAGAAAATGACAGTAACGGGCCGAAAGTAAACGAATGTTGGAAATGAGCCCAAGAATAAATGGGCTCTGAGAAGGCCGAAAGATAACATGGGCTGGAAACGGCCCAACGGAATAATGGGCCGTTAATGGGTATAAAGTAAAACACTGTTCAATATGGGTCAGTTTTACCACGGGCCGTTAATGGGCCAAGGGTTACTAAGGACCTGATATGGGCCGAAAGACGTCATGGGCCATACATGGGCCGGAAGTTAAAACGGGATGGAATTATATTGGACGCCCAGATGACGCTACTGGGCCTAATTCGGATAGGCCGTAAACGGGCCCTAGGTTAGCGGGTTGTAAATGGGCTATATGTGAATAGGCCATTAATAGGCTTGCCGTGGGCCGGTCCGTCACCTTTTTACCAAGTCAAACGGGCCTGCCTTTTCACAGGAATGGGCCTCTGTTGGGCATTGTTCATTACGGGCCAGTTTTACCACGGGTCGTTAATGGGCCGACGGTTACTAAGGGCCTCATATGGGCCGGAAGACGTCATGGGCCATACTTGGGCCAGAAGTTAAAATGGGCTGGAATTATATTCGACGGCCTAGATGACGCTACTCGGCCTAATTCGGATAGGCCGTAAACGGGCCCTGGGTTAGCGGGCTATAAATGGGCTATATGCCAATAGGCCGTTAACAGGCTTGTCAAGGGCCGGCCTGCCACCTTTTGACCAAGTCAAACGGGCCGGCCTTTTCACAGGAATGGGCCTCTGTTGGGCCGTGCCACGTGTCAACATATCATAGGCGCTATGGGTCCAATGAGTGGATGGCATCTGCTTCAACGGCAAGCCGACACGTGTTCCCTCCAGCCAATGATGATTTTACACATGGAAAATCCCCATTGGTTAGGGCTGTTAACGGGTTATCGGATCCAAAATCGGACCCGATAGCTTAACGGTGTTCCGTTACAGTGGATTCCACGTGTCGGTCACCCTTGATGAAAGCACTTTTGTGACGCGCGATTTATCGTCATGGAAGTGGACACTTCCGTGCTGATAATTTTCGTAATGTCATGGAACACTTCTACGACAGCACAGGTATGACTATCTTGATTCTGTCATAAAATCGTCATGGATGTACATGCATGACAGAAAACATGACCTACTGTGATAAACATGTATCATCATGGAAGTGTATTTTTTTGTAGTGTAAGCCCTTGACGGATCGGTGGCACCGAGTGCTCCTCACCCGGTGGGTCCGAATTCGACTTGTTCGAACTTTGTGATGCAGCAAGAATAGAGTTTGAGACAAGAAAATCATAGATAATTAGAGGGAGTACTTAGGCATTCTTGTCCATCCATTTGGCAAAAGAGAAAAAAACAAAGCAACAAATGCATGTCCTCGAATGGAGAAAGATATGCAACCAACATGCTCACATAATAAGATGGCAAATAAAACATGTGGCAAAGCATGCACAAGCACTCTAGCATCTATCAAGCAATTGGCGATGACTAGGTCATCTATATATGAGTATATTGACTTAAGAGTTAAATGAGAACATTTGATCATAGGTCATACTCATCGTTTAAGCACCAGTCGGACTACCACTTTTACATAAAGCATTGTTGTGTTCACATCATTAGAGTTGCTTTAGCTCAATTCTTAGAGTAAAGCTCCCCCTAGATGTGATATCCCCCTTAGAGGCATGACCTAACCTTGGGTTTTGTCGATGATGACTTCATGTAGATGTTGAAGATGTTGATGCTCAATGTTGGTGTAGATCATTTGGAGCAATCCGTTGGGGTGAGTTGCACCATCAATACCTACATGGGTTTGTCCCACAAGGAACATACAAGGATATCCATAGACATAGAGTGAAGAACAGACATAATGATGTCCATGAAAGTATTAGATTACCTTGTCCCTTGTCTTACCAACAAGATGGTTTGTTACTCCTTGAACTAGTGCATGATGTGGAAGTTGATTGCACTTGTCCTTACAAAATGAATATGAGTGAAATATGTTGGCGGAGTCACCCTCAAGAACTCTCTAGTTCTTCTTTTTTGGGATCCAAATCAACTTGATGGGAATCCTCAGAGTTGTAGTTGTACTTGATGAAGTAGAACTTGAAGTACTCTTGGGAACCCACTTGACCAAGGCCTCAGGAGATTCTTCAAACGAATCAATCTCTTCTTGAAGCTTGTCCTTGCCCTTTAGCTTGTGGTCTTGTGGTCGAAGATCATCTTGAGATTGTGTTCCCTTGAAAGAAGTGGGGTCGTACTTCTCTTGTTGAGGAACAAAATTTGTCTTGGGGTATTTATCTTCTTCCCACTCAACTCCATTGGCATTGAACTTTCATTCAAAACCAACACCTTGATTCTTCCGGTGCCTTCCTTGCTTGTGTACAATTTCCTCAAATTGCTTACTCCCGGCAAGACTCTTGTAAACACCTTTGTCTATAATTCCCTTCAATAAACTATTTTCTTGCTCAAGTGTAAATTGGATAAGAGAATCATTAGTGGAGTCAAGAGAACTACTAGAAGCAACAATATTGGATTTAGCATGATTATTGTCACTACTAGAAGAAGAATCTTTCTTGTACTTATTGCTAGATTTTACTTGAGGCATATACGTAGACAAGAGTAAACACTTGGCAATGTAAGAAGAACTTTTCTTTAGAAGATCATCATTGATTGCCTTTAAGAACCCATGTTCTTGCTCTAAGTTTAGCTTCTCGAAGCATAGCTTCTCATGAGATTTTAAAAGTTCTCGATGATCCTCTAAGGTAGTTTCATGAGCTAACTTAAGAGTATTTAATTCTTTAGTTAAATGCTCGATTTCCTTCTTATCATTATCATCCGTTTCATCTTGATTAACATGATTAATAGCAATTTCATCATAGTTTTCATCATAGTTCTCATCACTAGTGTTGCCAACAAGTAAACATCATCTCCTAGCAAATCATCTTCATCACTATTGAAATCAAGATACTCGGGGTGTGATACCTTGGGGCCTTTAGCCATGAAGCATCTTCCAATTCCTTCATTAGGTGAATCAAATATATCGTAGAAGTTGGATGACACAAGAGCAATTCCGGCAACACCTTCATCTTGAGTATCTTCGGAGTCGGAGTGATAACTTCTCTCGGAGTAGTTGTCGGAGTCGGAACCGGATACCAATTCACCAACGTGAGCTTGATGTCTTCGTCTTGTGTAGCTCCTTGATGATTTGTCCTTCATTTCCTAATCCTTGCTTCTACGAGAGGGTCTTCGTTCATAATGATCATCTCTACTCCTTCTCTCTCTTGGCGGCGATTCATTTCTTTTACTTCTCCTTTTGGGTGAATCTTCTCTTCTCTTGTATGGAGCCGTACACTCATTTTATTAGTGTCCGGGTCTTCCGCAATTGTAGTAATTGCGATAACGACTAGAAGATCTTTTGTCATTGTAAGACCTTTACTTGGAACTTCTCTCTTTGCTTCTATTCTTGTAGAATTTGTTGAAATTCTTCACCATTAAGCTCAATTCTTCATTCAAGACTTGTTTCTCACTTGATGTGGTAGGAGCGTCACATGAGGCTTTGTAAGCGCCACTAGACTTGTTGTGAAGCTCTTCCTTATCCTTGAGTGACATCTCAGAGCAACAATTCTACCAATGACTTCCGTTGGCTTGAGATATTTGTAATTGATCATCATTTGGATTAAGGTGCACATGATATCATACTTTCCATCCAAGGCTCTTAGGATCTTCTTGATGATGAACCTGTCGGTCATCTCTTCGCTTCCTAAGCCGACAATCTCATTTGTGATGAGAGCAAGCCTAGAGTACGTCTCAGCGACTCCTTCATCATCCTTCATCTTGAAATTTTCAAGTTGACTTTGAAGCACATCCAACTTGGATTCCTTGACGGACTCAGTGCCTTCGTGCATATCTACCAAAGTATCCCAAATTTTGTTTGCATTCTCAGGACTGCTGATTTTGTTGAATTCTTTGGGGCACAATATGTTGAAGAGAATATCGCAAGCTTGAGCATTGTATTGCAACATCTTCAATTCTTCTGCGGACGATTCACGATCCGGTTCTCTTCCATCCTCGAAGTATTCACCTTGCAAACCAATTCGCCTAATAGCCCAAACAGCGGGGTTATGTCCAAGAATATGCATTTTCATTTTATGTTTCCAACTAGCAAAATTAGTACCATCAAAGTAAGGACCTCTACGGTGGGAACTTCCCTCGCTAGACGCCATACTCTCCTAGGTTGTGAAACCAAGGCTATGATCACCAAAGCTATGGAAATCAAGGCAAATGCAGTCCAAAGCTCTGATACCAATTGTAGGATTGAAAGTAGGTCTTGAGGGGGGTGATTAGACTACTTGACCAAATAAAAATCTAGCCTTTTCCCAATTTTAAGTGTTGGTAGATTTTAGCAATTAGAGCAACTCAAGTAACCAACCTACACATGCAATCCTAAGAGTGTAGCAGCGGAAAGTAACACATTGCATATGAAGGTAAAGGGAGGGGTTTGGAGAGTGCAAACGCAATGGAGACACGGAGATTTTTGGCATGGTTTCGGTAGGTGGTGCTATTGTACGTCCACGTTGATGGAGACTTCAACCCACGAAGGGTAACGGCTGTGCGATTCCACAGAGGGCTCCACCCATGAAGGGTCCACGAAGAAGCAACCTTGCCTATCTCACAATGGTCATCGCCCGCGAAGGACTTGCCTCACTCGGGTAGATCTTCACGAAGTAGGCGATCTCCTTGCCCTTATAAACTCCTTGGTTTAACTCCACAATCTTGTCGGAGGCTCCCAACTGACACCTAACCAATCTAGGAGACACCAATCTCCAAAAGGTAATAGATGGTGTGTTGATGATGAACTCCTTGCTATTGTGCTTCAAATGATAGTCTCCCCAACACTCAACTCTCTCACACAGATTTGGATATGGTGGAAAGATGATTTAAGTGGAAGCAACTTGGGGAAGGCTAGAGATCAAGATTCTTGTGGTAGGATTGGTATATCTTGGTCTCAACACATGAGCAGGTGATTCTCTCTTAGAAAATGAGTAATGGAAGTGTAGGCACGTTCTGATGGCTCTCTCCCCAATGGAGAAGGGGTGGATGGGTATATATAGCCTCCACACAAAATCCAACCCTTACACACATATAACCCAACTCGGTTGGACCGAATAGAAGAACTTGTTGAGACCGAAGCAATTCAAAATGTGAACCTTAGGAATCTCAGTGGGACCGACATGATCAACTCAGTTTGACCAATGTGCTAGGGCTAGGGCAAAACCTCATCTCAGTGGCGCCGATTGCATGAACTCGGTGAGACCGATTTCAGCAAAGAGCAATATAGAGAGTTGGTCAAACAAACTCGGTGGGACCGATCGCTCATTTCGGTGAGACAGAAATGTTACAAAAGGATCATAGAGAGTTTGCAAGGCCATCTCGATCTGTATCGATGTGACCAAATTGTCTAGGGTTTCTGGCAGTGGTTATGTCAAATGAACTCGGTGGACTCAATGTGATCTTGGATCACTAAAGTGAAAATGAAGAGTCTTCAGCTTTTGCCAATCTTTGTCCTTAGAATTTTGAGGGGTCCACATCTCTTGTCCATGCCATGCCAATCACTGAACTTCCTAAAATATTTAACTTGAATGGTCATTAGTTCAATGAGCTATATGTTATTATTAATTACCAAAACCACCCAGGGACTAGTTGCATTTTCACCACCGGGTCGAACCGTACGTAGGGTTGCCTATCTGGTCACGAACATGCACGCACATACAAGTCGATCGAGCTCTCTACAGCGATGAACCGTGGCCGAGTAAAGAGATGCACGTGTCATAGTAGAGGCGCGGGCGTAGCATGTCACGCAGTCCCGTCTATATATATCATGTACACGTACGTACATCCATGCTGCAAGAATGTAAATATGGCTACGTAAGTACATAAGGGTGGGGTCTCGAATGCGTACTTGCACATATGTACGGCCAGGGCTCGTGTACATGGAGATGCCACGGACGGCAATGACGTCGTTCTGTTCATCGGCAGCTAACTGGCTGGGTCGGAACGGAGGAAACATCGTCGTCTTCACCGAGAGTCAAGTGCTTGGGTTGGAACGCGTCATGTTCACCGGGAGCCAAGTGACTGGGTCGGAACGCGTCCAGTTCATCGGGAGGCAACAGACTGGGTCGGAATGCGTCGTGTTCAATGGGAACCAACCGGCTTGGACGGAACAGCCGGAACGGGGTCTGGTGTACCGCAAAACGGAGGAAAACGGCCTTCTGTTCTACCGCGTACGGTCGAAATAGGGTCCTATTCATCGGGAAGGGTCTGGCGTACCTCAGAATAGAGGAAACTAACTTGTGTTTGAGCTCCTACGGTCAAAATGGGGTGTTGTTGATCGGGAGGGGTGTGGCGTACCGCAAAATGGAGGAAAACGGACTTGTGTTGGAGCGCCTACGGTCGAAACGGGGGTACTGTTCATCGGGAGGGGTGTGGCATACCGCTAAACGAGACTCCACGGGCTACTGTTCATCCACCGTCTATTGCCTCGCTCCAACCTCCATGGGCTCCTGTTCATCCACCGCCGACTTCCTCCAGCCTCCACTTGCTACTGTTCATCCACCGTCGACTTCCTCGAGCCTCCACCAGCTACTGTTCACCATGGGGTCCTGTTCATCCAGCCTCCACCAGCTACTGTTCAACCAGCCCTCCACACGGGGTCCTATTTAACCAACCCTCCATGGGGTCCTGTTCATCCACCCCCAACCGGCTCGGGTGTGTGGCGGCCTCCTCTTGATCGGGGTCATGTTCATCCAACGGCAACGGCCTCTAATACCACTAGGTCATGTTCATCCAACCCCCACCAGGAACTCTTCATCCAACCCTCAATAACGGCCACTGTTCATCAAGAGGCAGCAGCAGGTTTGATCGGCTTCAGTTAACAGCAGTAGCGAAGGAATCGCTCGGTTTCAGTTAACAACCAGGGATCTATCGCTTGGGTTCAGTAACGTAGCTAGTGCAATAGCTCGGGTTCAGTAAGCGAACGCCTCGCTCGGGTTCAGTTAGAGCCCAACGCCTTGCACACACGCATGCGCACGAGAGAAACGCGCAAACCACAATGCATCGCTCGGCCCCGACCACCCACCATAACCAGGAACTCCTCAATATTTTCCTCGCCCTCGCTTCTACGACAATTTTTTCTGTCATGGACGGCCCAAAGAATGTCATGCAGTTGCGTCTCCGGCCCGCCCAGGATGAAAAGCCCATTTTCTATCATGATTTTTTGTCATAGAAGTAGGAGCCCATCACATCTATGATGATGTGTGTTTTTTCACAATTATCGTCATAGAAGTGTCATAAGCATGACATGAAAAAATTTGGTTCGGCCCAAAATGTCACGGATGTGTCTTTTTTTCTACTGTGGGCTATGTGGAATCAAGAAAGCCACTTAGCTGGATGTGCTTCAGTTCCCCGAGTATCTATCTAGTGCCGCATGCGCTAAGAATGAGACACTTCTTTATCTTATTTCTTTGCCTTGCACTAAAATGAGTAAGTGGGGCGGGGAAACTCCAAAAGACTTTGTCCATCAGATTGTAGTGTCTTAAAAGCTCTATTTCTAAATCAACCAAGTAGAACTTGTACTTTGTTATCACCGAAGACTTTTGTCTAAAAATAATAATATTGAATTTAAAGAGACATCTTCTCTCTGAAAAATACAAAAAAAGATTACAAAATTTATCCACAACCAAGTTATACAATTGACTATTGGTGTCTAGTTTGAATTTGTTATTGTCCCTTGGCCTCTACAATGAGGAGTGAACAACCTACAACTACATTTGTTGTAAAGTCTGGAAAAGAAAAGAAAAAGGCCCTCATGCTAACATATGTAAAACGAGAAAGAAAAACGATAAATAGAGCTACTGCCACCTAGTCACCTATGAACACACCATGAAAAAGTAGCAAGTAATTGCATCACTATGGTATCCAACCACTTGCTTCACTTGATCATGCTTCCCATGAACCCGACCTATGTAAGAATGATCATGATTGCAACAATATACCACTCCTAGGAATAACTCGATTTTGATGGTTTAAATTGCATTGTCAAAATAATATCGCAGTGTCATAACCAAATAACCTAACATTTGCTAGAACTACACTCATAATCTAGGAGACGGGTGTCGGTGTCAAAACCGGCGGATCTTGGGTAGGGGGTCCCGAACTATGCGTCCAAGGATCGATGGTAACAGGAGACTGGGGACACGATGTTTACCCAGGTTCAGGCCCTCCCGATCGAGGTAATACCCTACTTCCTGCTTGATTGATCTTGATGAATATGATTACAAGAGTTGATCTACCTCGAGATCATAATGGCTAAACCCTAAAAGTCTAGCCTATGATTCTGTTGTTGTCTAGCCTCTACGGTCTAAACCCTCCAATTTATATATGCACCGGAGGGCCCTAGGGTTTGTACATAACCATCTTGCAGAGGAAGGAAATATTACACCGGAACCTAAAACCTGCCATTATAGGCACACATGAGTCATATCGGGATACGAGAGATGATCTTCAGCAATGATCTTCAGGGCCCACCAGTCCGGCCCGCCATGAGTTATCCAGCCACATGAGGACCCCTCAATCCAGGACTCCCTCAGTAGCCCCTGAACTTGTCTTCGATGACGATGAGTTTGGCTTCCGTATTGTCTTTGGCATTGCAAGGCAGGTTCCTTCTTCCGAACATATCGAGGCACTATCTTCTGTAAAAAGTGTACTGTGTCCGGCTCTACATGGTTAGTACAACCCTTAGCCTCAAAGGCAAGGCATTGAAAGAAAACGAATAATGTGTCTTTACTGACAACATTTTGGTGAAGCATCGCGTCCATCCCACTAACATATTAGACCGCTTTATTTGGTCTTAGTGTCGCATTTTGAGGTATAACTCCACTTGGCACGTCTTATCAATACAGAGATGGTGCCCGCTTATTAGGGGATCCTTATCAATATGATGTGAGCATCCAAACCGCGCATTATGCACGACCGCTTTGGGAATCGGCGAGGTTTGTGGCTAAAGTGGGGGGACGTTCTGTATTCACAGCGTTATAAAAGGATATCAATCCCTTCCATCAGCCCCACACTTTCCTCAAGCCCGAGCTCTACAATCTTCCTAGCCCCAGCATCCTCATCTCTTGCGCCCGCAGTTCTTCGTTCCTCAACCACCACTTCCTTCCCCAGCAATGGCTGGATCCGACGCCAAGGGCAAGTGGGAGGCCTCCACGATTACTGAGAAGGCCGTGGAGGATCTCCAGAGCGCGGGCTATCTCGCTGCTAACATCGCGCTCCGAGTCCCCGCCCAGGACCAAGTGATTCCCGTCCCGGAGGCGGGTGACAGAGTCGTGTTCCTCTCGCACTTCGTTAGGGGGCTAGGATTCTCTCTTCACCCCTTTGTACAGGGCTTGCTGTTTTTTATGGGCTAGATTTCCATGATCTAGCCCTGAATTCAATCCTTCACATCTCCGCTTTCATAGTGGTGTGTGAAGCTTTCCTCCACGTTCCCCCACACTTCGATCTATGGCTCAAGACCTTTAATGTGAAGCCGAAGGTGGTGGATGGGTAACACGCGGAGTGCGGGGGCGCTATGATAAGCAAGCTCCCAAATGCAACTTGGCCAAAGGGGTCGTTCGTGGAGATGAACAAGGTTTGGCAGCAGGAGTGGTTCTATATCACTGAGCCCCGCGACGCCAAATGGGCGGCGGCGCCTGCCTTCAGATCTGGACCCCGGAGAGGCTAACCTCCTGGACTGATAAGAGTCCGAACTGGGGGTCTCAGGCTGAGGTGACGGCACTCTAAGGCCGTGTGTCCAGCATGATCACCAAGGGCTACCAACTCACAACCGTGGTTCAGGTAATGCTGGCCCGGCTTGTCCTTCCTTGCCAACGCCGGGATTCCTCTCTATGGGAGTTCGATCTGGCAGGAGCCCGGCCCTTGGAGCATCTATATGTCTCCACGCACAAAGAGATCTGGAAACATCTCTTCAAGAGCCAGAAGGAGTGGCCAAAGGAAACTAAGGATTCGGGCTACAGCACTCTGTTTACCTCGCCAGAGGTAATCAAAAATTCCGCCGAACATATATTCCTTCCATATTTTAATGATAATAGGAATTGGAGTTTTGCATGATATACAGAGCTGGACGAAGAAGGCAATCCGGATTAAGTGTCTGACGCCTTTTATCGGCGTCCTGGGAACCAGGGTACCCAGACTTGCCTGTCTGCGGGCCGCGACGCACTCCCACTACGGCCTGGTATGGCCCAGTTGATCGACCAGATGGTAAAGACCCTCGCGAGGGGGCTAGACCTCACGAGGAGGACGACATCAAGACCCCCTCAGGAGCGGCCTTGGCTAGGTTCCTCCGGAGGAGTGGAGAATCCAAGGGCAAGCCTGCCTCAGGAGGAGGAAGTGACGCAAGCAGTGATGCACCGCGCCAGCGAGTGCCAGCGCGTGCCAGCGGGGCAATTGCCGTTTTGGTGCAAGGGGGACAGCGCAAGCGCAGGTTCTCGAGGAGCAGGACAAAGGTTTTTCCATTGGTGCAACAAAACCGAAGACCGCAAGGATGACCAAGAGGATGTCACCACCGAGCCCACCACCGCATCACCGCATGATCCCTTTGCAGGCGAAGACTGCTTTTGTCAGGATAGGAACGTCCTTGTGTTCCCGCTCAAAATGGCCATTGTGGGATCCCTTCCCGCCTAAATATTCCGTGGGAGAGGACCCTGGCCACCTATATAAGTAGCTAGGGACTCCACTATGGAGGGAGGGTTGATCAGATCCAGAGACTCCGCCCACACACAAAGGAGCAAGAACCCTTGCCTCCTGACCCTCCTGAGCTCAGGAACCACTGCACTCATTCATACTGAAGCCCTCTCGAGGCTAATCCACCAAAGCAGGAAGTAGGGTTTTACACCGCAAGGTGGCCTGAACCTGGGTAAATTCGTGTGTGCTTTACTTGTTGTTCGCTTGAATCTCTTCATGGGACGAGGGCGAGATGCTGGGTAGACGTGAGTGGGAGAGATCTTTGTTCACGCCCCTGTGTTTGAACTTCTTGGGTTTGCGGAGCCTGTAATCCGACATTTGGCGCGCCAGGTAGGAGGCGTGTCGAAATCTCGCCTCTCCGACGACCACGTCCCGCTCTTGTCCGTCGACCCCACTTCACCCCGCCTCAACGGATCGCGACTCCGATGGCGGAGGCGCAACAGACGCGTGCCGAAGCCCGCGGCACTCGCACCGCTTGAGCGTTGCCCTTCGGCCATGGGACTCGCCGTCACCCGGCCTTGATCGGGGCTGACGGTGCGATGAGCATCATCGACCCGCCGCCTGGGGATCGGCAGCACCCACCGCCCATGTGGCGCCACAGCCGCGCGGCAACGCGGGCCGCCGAGCACGCGGCGGCAAGTTCACGGGACCAGCGCGAAATGGCAAACATGAGGGCCGTGCTGCTGGTGGCAAGGGAGCTGCTAATGTGCCAGTTGCTCGATGCCGGAGACGACGCGCTGCTCCTCAGGGTGGCCGAGCTCCTCGATGCCGCTAGCACCGGGGCCGAGCCATTCTACTTCCGCACGACGACACCAGGAACCAGAGGCAACGACGACCGCGCCCGGTCGCCTGTATGGGCAAGACCGGCGGTGACTTACGAAGGCGACATGGGGTACGACCCCCTGAACCCTGCGTACGACACCGCCCCTCTACCCCGAAGCACTTTGTACTCAAGTACTGCCCCCGTCGGAGAACCGTCAGGAAGGGACCGCAGGACTACGCCCAACGTTGGGTGCGATGAGGCACCGGCACGAGGGGGCTCAGGGGCAGAAGGTCGGGAGGCCGAGCCCCCGCTCTTAGCCCTTGACCCTCCGCTATCACCACCGATGACCATGGGTCATGAATGAAACGCCCGCGGGTGCCTGCGGAGGTCGGCACTCGCAGCACTGGCTGTAGGCCCCGGGCCAATGGTATCTCTGGCCCCGAGCCTCGGCAGGCCAAGGAAGCACCCAGGTGCCGCGTCAAGACAGAAAAGGAGGGAAGGCCCGGTTCAGGCCCTCGTCCCCTCACGCGTGACCCGTCGCGCATGAGCCCGCTCTGCATTTCAACATGGGCTCGTCGGCGGCGGGTATGATGCGCGTGGGAAGGGGCCTTCTCTCCCTTCGTTTAGACTCAAGATGCCGCGCCTCTCGACGTACCATGCCCCTGGCTGCGGAGGGTGCGTCTGGAGGCGGTACGGTAGCCCGTCCTACGCACGCCAGGAGGGCCCAAGACCGCGGCTCCGTCCCCCCGCTCATGTAATCCCGTACCCTCTGGGCCCGACCCTAATCAGGAGGGCTCAGGGGTCATTAGGAGCGTGGGTGGGGCGGGGTCCCCCTCGCACCTCAGGACACCGTGTCTCCGGATGACGTTAGCCCCCCAGGGGCGAAGCGCGCCCGGAGATCACGTAAGCGGTGTGCCTAGTGCTCGGCAGGGGGGCCTATAGCCAAGGTCACATCCCCCCACCATGCGCAGTGTCCCACCTCATGAACGCCACCTTCGGGTGAGTTCATGGCGGGAGCGGACTAGCACAGGGTGGGGCCCTCAAAGTGAAGGGGCGGGCACGTTAGAAGATCTCCGCTCGTGACACTCTCACGTAATAATGAGTGGGGCTGTACAAGCCCCGGAGTCCCCGGAGCGTCACCCTAGGGCCTCACAGGGGCTCCCTCCCACGTCCTAATGGAAGCACCATGCTCCGCGCTGGCCGTCGACACTTCCCTCCAATGGCTATGCCCACATCCGCCGGTGGTAGCCCTACGCTCCGCGCTGGGGAGAAGACCGAAGAGCTGCTCAGGGGCCGAACGCGGCCCCTCCCTTTGCCATTCGCCCTTGCCTCCTTTGTATCTGCCTTCTCAAGTCGATCTCGCGGCCGCGTGACTCATTTTTTGAAATAAAGGGGGAAGAGTTTTTCGTCCGTGTTTTGCGTTTTTCGCTGAGTTTTTCTTTGCCCAGACCGTTTTTCGCCTTGCTCGGCTAAACTGGGCTACAACTGGGACCCCGCCCAATCACTCCTCGCGAGCAGGGGCAGGGGCATGGGCGCACGTCTTATCTGGTCCGCGGCCGGACCGCCAATCACTCTTACGCCAACTGCAGGTACTCGCAAGACTCGCTCGGACAGGGTCGGCAGACACCCCTCTCGGAAACGCAACAAGGGCCAGAGGTCTTAGCCTGAGGGGCGAATGTCATAAGGGAGTGCTTAAACCCATCCTTACATCATCAAAAGCTTAAGTCTTGTGACATTCATCTTACCCGGCTCTGGAGCCACAACCAAAAAACAAACCTACAGCAGGAGCTGGACTAAGCATCGGCATCTTCGTCAGGACCGTCAGCGTAGCCCCCCCCCCCCCAAGCACCGGCGCATCGTTGATGGCTGGAACGAGCTCCATCACCAACACGTCCACGTGATCGCTCACCCATCTCTCCAAGGGGCCAACGACCGCCTCGAGCGCAGGCTCCAGCAAGGCCCCAAAGTCCGTACGCGGGGCAAGAAAGAGCAAGTTACCAAATATGCGGAGACGGCAAGACTGAGGATGTCGCGGCTCTGCTTCTCAACAAGCTGTCAAGCCCTCAAGACCCCGCCTTCAAGATGCTCCACCACTCTGGTGAAGAATCCGAGATACCCGGCGTCATCATCAACCAGAGGGTCATCGACCCTCGAGTCAAGGAGGTCGTCCAAGGCTCGGCCGATCCTATGCTGCAAGTCCTCGAACATCTTCGAGCGGGTGTGCTGCATTCCACGAGCTCGCGTGGCCTCCTTGGAGTTTTGGGCCGCGATAGTTGAAATGGATTCCACCTGTTTGTGGAAGCAGGACAGCTCTGCCCTGGCGGTGGCGCGAGCCTTCTCCGACGCCCGCTCGCGGCGCTCCGCCGCGGCACAGGCCTCCCTCGACACCCGCTCACGACGCTCGGCTGCGGCGCGAGCCTTCTCCGACGCCTGCAGATGGCGCTCGACATCCGCTAGCTTGCCCTTGAGAGCCGAGACCTCCTTCTGGAGTTCCTTGCGCTTATCAGCAAAGCGAGTCTCGTGAAGCCCCAGCTTCTCATAGTAATCCTTCCGCAGGCGCTCCGCCTCCATGGCAGCCTTCCTCGCGGCATCCTCTCGATTATTGAGGATGCCCTCGGCTTCGGCTACCTGGTGCTCCATCGTCTCCAGGCGCTTGCGCTCCATGTTCAGCTTTATCGTCTCGAGTGCTAGCGCCTCCTCCTGCGCCGAGAGGCCCGCTGGGCTGTCATCATCGGCCATGCGCGCGACGAGGGCAGCCCTTCGTGTACGAACCTAATGCTCGAGCGCGGCGTTCGAGGCTTCGAGCTCGCGCTCACTCTCCTCAGCTGCTGCGCGGCGGCAGTTGTCGTCTCGAGCCTCTTCCTGCGCGCAGTTGCAGGCCTCCTGAGCTGCGGCGGCGGACGCTTCTGCCTTCTTCATGGCGGTTTCGTGCTGCAGCTGGCTCAAGTTAACGGCAACTGGCGCCAACCCTTCGCCAGAACCAGGCCCTCGGCCTTGATGCTCCCATCCACTTCAGCAACCTTGAACTTAAGGCGCTTCAGGGCATCTGACGCCTCCCGCACAAGATCATGACGAACCACACTCCTGCACAGCGCGAGTTCCAGGAGGCGGCCGGGCTCGTCCACGACATCTGCACCGCCCAAAGGGGGCTCTCCTTCTCCTTCAGCATGCGCCTCGGGGCTAACCCCAGGAGCGCGTGCTGCCTCAGGCGTGGTCCTAACGGGCGGTCGGCCGCGTGGGGTTCCTCAAGAGCTTGCGGATCCATGATGAAGACAAGCCCCGGGGCACGAGATGGGCCCCTGATGCACCAAGAGTTGCCTTGCCCCAGAAGCTCTCGACGGCTGGGAGCATGATCTACATGGCAGGGTCCGGGCGCGGCCCCATGAGCCCGCGCGAGGTCTACCGAAGACCCAACATGGTCCAGAGGAGGGGCGCGGGCAGAAGCGTCTGCGAGCCTCGCCGAACGGCTCGGGAATGAGTCAGGGGAAACCCTGCGGAGCAAGGGGTCAGGAGAACCATATTAGGAAGAACATGAAAAGTTGAGGAACACGGACCTGCCCGGTAAAGTCAACTTTATCCTTTTTAGAGGCCTTGGGGCAGGGCCATAACTGCCCCTCAACCTCCACCTCTTTCCCAGCGCCGCGAAGGACAGCAGGAGGCCACTTAGGGCAGACGCGCCTAGGCCCGAGACAGGGCCGCTGCGGACGCCCATAGCCAGCGGCCCATTTCCCGCTACGACGTCCCCACCTTCAGCCACCTAAGGAGCCCGCGGTGCCTCGGTATCTTCCACCACCTCCATCGACATCGGCGCCCGCGCTTCATCTACTTGCTCCGGGGGCGGGGTGGACCCTAGGTTAGGGGCTCCACTTGACGCATCCGCCCCGGAAGGGAAGGTTGGGCTCGTGAACCCTGGCGCCACCACTAAGGGATCATCAAGAGGATCAGAGATGCCCCCCCGGCAATAGTCCCCATGCATCAAAGTGGGGCATCTTCTCAGCAAAGGCTCTTCCGGCCACAGCAGCCAAGTACAAGGGAGTCGCAGAGACAAGGTGTGCTTCAGGCACTCCGCCGATGAGTAGCCGCGGCAACCCCTCGAGCGTCTCAGGGGGGAGCTGCTTCCGCTGAAGACGTGCAGGATCATCAAGACCAGAGAGGGCCCACATCAGGCGAGAGTGGCGCTGAAGCGGGGCAACACGCAGAACAAGGAAGTCCCTCACCACCATTGCCAAGGTCAACCCATTCCTCCTTAGGCTGGCGAGCCGACGCATGACCGGCTCCGCCCGCGAATCCGAGAGGGCCTCGTGCTCCCAGCCCGAGCTCGGCACCGTTGGCGCGTCAGGAAGGTGGAATTGGGGGATGTACGCAGCAGTATCAACATACACCCATTGCCGACGAAACCCCGCCATGGTCGGGCGGAGCGTGAAGTCGATCCTAGAGGCGGCAGTCGCCTCCACCATGCGCAGTGACACGCACCCCGAGTGCTGCCCCCGTCTACCAGGTGGAGGGCAAAGAAGTGGCGAAGCAGGGCCACGGACGGGGAAACACCGACGAAAGCTTCGCACAGAAACGCGAAGCCGGAGAGGAGGATGATGGACCCCGGGTCCAAGTGCAGTGCCTGAATCTGGTAATGCGTGAGCACCGCATAGAAGAAGGCAGAAAAGGGGGGAGGAGACCCCAGATGATGGTGTGGAGGTGGAGCTAGATGTCATTGGTGTTTAGCTCCGCCGTTGGCCGGGAGGCAAGACAGATCCGGGTCGGCCTCCACTCGTTAGATGCATCGGCCAGGGCACGGCGCACCTTTTCAAACCCTCCTGGCTCACCATGAGGGAGCGACACAGCGTCGGCTCGAGCCCCGGCGGCGGCGTGGCAGATTCGCCGGTTCCCCTCTTCTTCGTCCTACGCGGCATGGCGGTGAGGAAGGCGGGGGCAGAGAAGGCAACGAAAGGGAGGAGGCGATTGAGGGGCAAGAAAGCAGGGGCAAGAAAGCAGGGGAGGCAGCAAGAAGTCCGCCTATCGGTTGTGCGATTGTCAAAACGCACGACTGCCTAGGCTGCGTGGGAAGCGGAGTCACCCACATCACATCCAACCGTCACGCGCCAGCCTGGCCCGCAGCCTTTTGGGGCCCGCAGCGTTTCGGCCTCGACTAAGGCTTCGCCCCGAAGCCAACTCCGCGCGCGCCTTGGGCCCGGGGCTACTATCGGCGTCCTGGGAACCAGGGTACCCAGACTTGCCTGTCTGTGGGCCGCGACGCGCTTCCACTACGGCCTGGTACGGCCCAATTGATCGACCAGCTGCTCAAGACCCTCGCGAGGGGGCTAGACCTCGCGAGGAGGACGACGTCAAGACCCCCTCAGGAGCGGCCTCGGCTAGGTTGCTCCAGAGGAGCGCATAATCCAAGGCCAAGCCTGCCTCAGGAGGAGGCAGTGACGCACCGCGCCAGCGGGTGCCAGCGCATGCCAGTGGCGCAGTTGTCGTTTTAGTGCAAAGGAGACAGCATAGGCGCGGGTTCCGAGGAGCGGGACAAAGGTTTCCCCTTTGGTGCAACAAGACCGAAGACCGCAAGGATGTCGGGGAGGATGTCACCACTGAGCCCACCACCGCGTCACCGCCTGATCCCTTTGCAGGCAAAGACCGCTTTTGTAAGGATAGGAACGTCCTTGTGTTCCCGCTCAAAATGGCCGTTGTGGATCCCTTCCCGCCAAAACATTTCGAGGGGAGAGGACCCTGGCCGCCTATATAAGTAGCTAGGGACTCCACTATGGAGGGAGGGCTGATCAGATCCATAGACTCCGCCCGCACACAAAGGAGCAAGAACCCTTGCCTCCTGATCCTCCTGAGCTCCCCTCCTGAGCTCAGGAACCACTGTACTCATTCATACTCAAGCCCTCCCGAGGCTAATCCACCAAAGTAGGAAGTAGGGTTTTACACCGCAAGGTGGCCTGAACCTGGGTAAATTTGTGTGTACTTTACTTGTTGTTCGCTTGAATCTCTTCATGGGACGAGGGCGAGACGCTGGGTAGACGTGAGTGGGAGAGATCTTCGTTCACGCCCCTGTGTTCAAACTTCTTGGGTTTGCGGAGCCCGTAATCCGACATTTGGTGCGCCAGGTAGGGGGCGTGTCGAAATCTCGCCTCTCCGACGACCCCGTCCCGCTCTCCTCCATCGACCCCGCTTCACCCCGCCTCAACGGATCGCGACTCCGATGGCAGATGTGCATCAGATGCGCGCGGAAGCCCGCGGCGCTCGCACCACTCGAGCGTCGCCCTTCGGCCACGGGACTCGCCATCACCCAGCCTTGATCGGGGCTGACGGCTCGATGAGCATCACCGACCCGCCGCCTGGGGACCGGCAACACCCACCGCCAACGCAGCGCCAAAGCCGCGCGGCAGCGCGGGCCGCCGAGCACGCGGCGGCAAGTTCACGGGACCGGTGTGAAATGGAAAACATGAGGGCCGTGCTGCTGGTGGCAAGGGAGCTGCTAAGGTGTTGGTTGCTCGATGCCGGACATGACACGCTGCTCCTCAGGGTGGCCGAGCTCCTCGATGCCGCTAGCACCGGGGCCGAGCCAATCTGCTTACGCACGATGACACCAGGAACCGAAGGCTACGACGACCGCGCCCGGTCGCCCGTATGGGCAAGACCAGCGGCGACTTACGAAGGCGACATGGGGTACGACCCCCTGAACCCTGCGTATGACGCCGCCCCTCTGCCTCGAAGCCCTTTGTACCCAAGTACCGCCCCCGTCGGGGAACCGTCAGGAAGCGACTGCAGGACTACGCCCGATGCTGGGTGCGATCAAGCACCGGCAAGAGGGGGCTCATGGGCAAAAGGTCGGGAGGTCGACCCCCCGCTCTTAGCCCTTGACCCTCCGCTGTCACCACCGACGGCCATGGAGCATGAATGAAATGCCCGCGGGTGCCTGTGGAGGCCGGCACTCGCGGCACTGGCCGTAGGCCCCGGGCCAACGGTATCTCTGGCCCCGAGCCTCGGCAGGCCAAGGAAGCACCCCAGGTGCCGCGTCAAGACAGAAAGGGAGGGAAGGCCCAGGTCAGGCCCTCGTCCCCTCACGCGTGACCCGTCGCGCATGAGCCCGCCCTGGATTTCAACAGGGGCTCGCCAACGGCGGGTATGATGCGTGTGGGGAGGGGCCTTCTCTTCCTCCACTCAGACTCAAGACGCCGCCCCTCCCGATGTACCATCCTCGGGCTGCGGAGGGTGCGTCTGGAGGCGGTACGGCAGCCCGTCCTACGCACGCCAGGAGGGCCCAAGACCGCGGCTCGATCCGCCTGCTCACGTAATCCCGTACCCTCTGGGCCCGACCCTGATCAGGAGGGCTCGGGGGTCATTAGGAGCGTGGGTGGGGTAGGGTCCCCCTCGCACCTCAGGACGCCGTGTGTCCTGATGACGTTAGCCCCCCAGGGGCGAAGCGCGCCCGGAGATCGCATAAGCGGTGTGCCTGGTGCTCGGCAGGGGGGAATATAGCCAAGGTCCCATCCCCCCACCATGCGCAGTGTCCCACCTCATGAACACCGCCTTCTGGTGAGTTCGTGGTGGGAGCGAACTAGCGCGGGGCGGGGCCCTCAAAGTGAAGGGGCGGGCACGTCAGAAGATCTCCGCTCGTGACACTCTCACGTAATAATGAGTGGGGCTGTACACGCCCCAGAGTCCCTGGAGTGTCGCCCTAGGGCCTCACGGGGGCTCCCTCAAACGTCCTAGTGGAAGCACCATGCTCCGTGCTGGCCATCGACACTAGCCTCCAATGGCTATGCCCACATCCGCCGGTGGTAGCCCTACGCTCCGCGCTGGGGAGAAGACCGAAGACCTGCTCAGGGGCCGGACGCGGCCCCTCCCTTTGCCATTCGCCGTTTCCTCCTTTGTATCTGCCTTCTCGAGTCGATCTCGTGGCCGCGCGACTCATTTTTTGAAATAAAGGGGGAAGAGTTTTCCGTCTGTGTTTTGCGTTTTTCGCTGAGTTTTTCTTCGCCCAGTCCGTTTTTCGCCTTGCCCGGCTAAACTGGGCTACAGCTGCGACCCCTCCCAATCACTCCTCGCGAGCAGGGGCTGGGGCATCGGCGCACGTCATGTCTAGTCCGCGGCCGGATTGCCAATCACTCTTGCGCCAACTGCAGGTACTCGAAAGACGCGCTCGGACGGGGTCGGCGGACGCCCCACTCGGAAACGCAATAAGGGCCTGAGGTCTTAGCCTCAAGGGCGAACGTCATAAGGGAGTGCTTAAACCCATCCTTACATCATCAAAACCTTAAGTCTTGTGACATTCATCTTACCCGGCTCTGGAGCCGCAACCAAAAAACAAACCTACAGCAGGAGCTGGACTAAGCATCGGCATCTTCGTCAGGACCATCAGCGTCGCCCCCCCCCC
>LR738711.1:597875764-597958884 GCA_902687465.1 Secale cereale | reverse complement strand
AAGCACCGGCGCATCGTCGATGGCTGGAACGTGCTCCATCACCAACACGTCCACGTGATCGCTCACCCATCCCTCCAAGGGGCCAGCGACCGCCTCGAGCACAGGCTCTAACAAGGCCCCGAAGTCCATACGCGGGGCAAGACGGAGCAAGTTACCAAAGATGCGGGAGACCGCACGCCTGAGGATGTCGCGACTCTGCTCCTCAACAAGCTGCCGAGCCCTCATGACCCCGCCTTCAAGACGCTCCACCACTCTTGTGAAGAACCCGAGATACCCGATGTCATCATCAACCAGAGGGTCATCGATCCTCGAGTCAAGGAGCTCGTCCAGGGCTCGGCCGGCCCTGTGCCGCAAGGCCTCGAACATCTTCGAGCGGGTGTGCTGCATTCCACGAGCTCGCGTGGCCTCCTCAGAGTTCCGGGCCGTGATAGTGGAAATGTCTTCTACCTGCTTGTGGAAGCAGGAAAGCTCTGCCCTAGCGGCGGGGCGAGCCTTCTCCGACGCCAGCTCGCGATGCTCTGCCACGGCACAGGCTTCCCTCAACACCCGCTCACGACGCTCGGCTGCGTCGTGAGCCTTCTCCAACACCTGCAGATGGCGCTCGACATCCGCTAGCTTGCCATTGAGAGCTGAGACCTCCTTCTGGAGTTCCTTGCACTTATCAGCAAAGCGAATCTCGTGAAGCCCCAGCTTCTCGCGGTAATCCTTCCACAGGCGCTCTGCCTCCATGGCAGCCCTCCTCGCGGCATCCTCTCGATTATCGATGTTGCACTCGGCTTCGGCTGCCTAGCGCTCCATCGTCTCCAGGCGCTCGCGCTCCATGTTCAGCTCCATCGTTTTGAGTGCTAGCGCCTCCTCCGACGCCGAGAGGCCCGCTGCGCTGTCATCATCGTCTGCGTGCACGGCGAGGGCAGCCCATCATGTATGAACCTGACGCTCAAGCGCGGCGTTCGAGGCTTCCAGCTCGCGCTCACGCTCCTCAACTGCTGCACGGCGGCGGTCGACGTCTCGAGCCTCTTCCAGGGCACGGTTGCAGGCCTCCTGAGCTGCGGCGGCGGATGCTTCCGCCTTCTTCAGGGCGGTTTCATGCTGCAGCTGGCTCAAGTTAACGGCGGCACACAACTGGCGCCAACCCTTCGCCAGAAGCAGGCCCTCGGCCTCGATGCGCCCATCCACTTCAGCGACTTCGACCTCAAGGCGCTTCTGGGCATCTGATGCCTCCCACACAAGATCATGACGAACCACACTCCTGCGCAGCGCGAGTTCCAGGAGGCGGCCGGGCTCGTCCATGACATCTGCGCCGCCCAAAGGGGGCTCTCCTTCTCCTTCAGCACGTGCCTCGGGGCTAACCCCAGGAGCGCGCGCTGCCTCGGGCACGAGGGGTAGGCGTGGTCCTGATGGGCGGCCGGCCGCCCGGGGTGCCTCAAGAGCTTGTGGATCCATGATGAAGACAAGCTCCAGGGCACGAGACGGGGCCCCGACGCACCAAGAGCTGCCTTGCCCCAGAAGCACTCGGGGGCTGGGAGCATGATCCACGTGGCAGGGTGCGGGCACAGCCCCATGAACCCGCGCGAGGTCTACCGAAGACCCAGCATGGTCCGTAGGAGGGGCACGGGCAGAAGCGTCTGCGAGCCTGGCCGAACGGCTCGGGAATGAGTCAGGGGAAACCCTGTGGAGCAAGGGGTCAGGAGAACCATATTAGGAAGAACAGGAAAAGCTGAGGAACACGCACCTGCCTGGTATAGTCCACTTCATCCTCTTCAAAGCCCTCGGGGCAGGTCCATAACTGCCCCTCAACCTCCGCCTCTTTCCCAGCGCCACAAAGGACGGCAGGAGGCCGCTTGGGGCATACGTGCCTAGGCCCGCGGCAGGGCCGCGGCGGACGCCCGCGGCTGGCACCCCATTTCCCGCCACGACGTCCCCACCTTCGGCCACCTCAGGAGCCGGCGGTGCGTCGGTATCTTCCACCACCTCCGTCGACACCGGCGCCCGCGCTTCATCTTCTTGCTCCAGGGGCGGGGTGGACCCTAGGTCAGGGGCTCCACTTGACGTGTCCGCCCCGGAAGGGAAGTTTGGGCTCGTGAGCCCTGGCGCCACCACCAAGGGATCGTCATGAGGATCAGTGACACCCCCGGCAATAGTCCCCATGCATAGCGGGGTATCTTCTCGGCAAAGGCTCTTCCGGCCACAGGAGCCAAGTACAAGGGAGTCGCGGAGACGAGGCGTGCTCCAGGCACTCCGCCGACGAGTAGCCGCAGCAACCCCTGGAGCGTCTCAGGTAGGAGCTGCTTCCGTTGAAGACGCGCAGGCTCATTAAGACCAAAGAGGGCCCACATCGGGCGAGAGTGGCGCTGAAGCAGGGCGACACGCAGAACAAGGAAGTCCCTCACCACCATCGCCAAGGTCAACCCATTCCTCCTCAGGCTGGCCAGCCGACGCATGACCGGCTCCGCCCGCGGATCCGAGAGGGCCTCGTGCTCCCAGCCCGAGCTCGACAACGCCGGCGCGTCAGGAAGGTGGAACTAGGGGCTGTACGCAGCAGCATCAACATACACCCACTGCCAACGAAACCCCACCGTGGTCAGGCGGAGCGTGAATTCGATCCCGAGGCGGCAGTCACCTCCACCATGCGCAGCGACACGCACCCCGAGCGCTAACCCCCGTCTACCAGGTGGAGGGCGAAGAAGTGGCGAAGCAGGGCCACGGACGGGGAAACACCGACTAAAGCTTCGCACAGAAATGCGAAGCCGGAGAGGAGGATGATGGACCCCAGGTCCAAGTGGAGTGCCTGAATCTGGTAATGCGTGAGCACTGCATAGAAGAAGGCAGAAAATGGGGGGAGGAGACCCCCGAAGATGGCGTGGAGGTGGAGCTGGATGTCATTGGCGTCTAGCTCCGCCGTCGGCCGGGAGGCAAGCCAGACCCGGGTCGGCCCCCTCTCGTTAGATGCATCGGCCAGGGCACGTCACACCTTGTCCAAACCCTCCTGGTTCACCACGAGGGAGCGACCCAGCACCGGCTCGAGCCCCACCGGCGGCGTGGCAGACTCGCCGGTTCCCCTCTTCTTCGTCCTACGCGGCATGGCGGCGAGGAAGGCGGGGGGTGGAGAAGGCAAGGAAAGGGAGGACGCGATTGAGGGGCAAGAAAGCAGGGGCGGCAGCAAGAAGTCCGCCTATCGTTGTGCGATTGTCAAAACGCATGACTGCCAAGGCTGCGTGGGAAGCGGAGTCACCCACGTCCCATCCAACCGTCACGCGCCAGCCTAGCCCGCCGCCTTTTGGGGCCCGCGGCGCTTCGTCCTCGACTAAGGCTTCGCCCCGAAGCCAACTCCGCGTGTGCCTTGGTCCCGGGGGCTACTGTCGGCGTCTTGGGAATCAGGGTACCCAGACTTGCCTGTCTGCGGGCCGCGACGCGCTCCCACTACGGCTTGCTATGGCCCAGTTGTTCGACCAGTTGCTCAAGACCCTCGCGAGGGTGCTAGACCTTGCGAGGAGGATGACGTCAAGACCCCCTCAGGAGCGGCCTCGGTTAGGTTGCTCCGGAGGAGCGGAGAATCCAAGGCCAAGCCTGCCTCAGGAGGAGGCAGTGACACAAGCAGTGACGCACCGTGCTAGCAAGTGCCAGCGCATGCGAGCGACGCAGTTGCCGTTTTTGTGCAAAGGAGACAGCACAGGCGCGGGTTCCCGAGGAGCGGGACAAAGGTTTCCCCTTTGGTGCAACAAGACCGAAGACCGCAAGGACGAGAGGGAGGATGTCACCACTGAGCCCACCACCGCATCACCGTCTGATCCCTTTGCAGCCAAGACCGCTTTTGTCAGGATAGGAACGTCCTTGTGTTCTCGCTCAAAATGGCCGTTGTGGGATCCCTTCCCGCCTAAACATTTCGGGGGGAGAGGACCCTGGCCGCCTATATAAGTAGCTAGGGACTCCACTATGGAGGGAGGGCTGATCAGATCCAGAGACTCCACACACACACAAAGGAGCAAGAACCCTTGCCTCCTGACCCTCCTGAGCTCCCCTCCTGAGTTCAGGAACCACTGTACTCATTCATACCCAAGCCCTCCCGAGGCTAATCCACCAAAGCAGGAAGTAGGGTTTTACACCGCAAGGTGGCCTGAACCTGGGTAAATTCGTGTGTGCTTTACTTGTTGTTCACTTGAATCTCTTCATGGGACGAGGGCGAGACGCTGGGTAGACGTGAGTGGGAGAGATCTTCGTTCACGCCCCTGTGTTCGAACTTCTTGGGTTTGCGGAGCCCATAATCCGACACCTTTGCCAGAAGACCCAGAAATGCCTCAACTGACGGCGATCCTGGTTCCGGCGCCGTATAAGGCGCCGGTCAAGAAGCCCAAGAAGAAGAGCAAGGAGGCCAAGAGCATCCCCTACCCTGTGGACACGAAGTCCGAGGAGATTACCATCCTCTCCTCTGAAGAGGAGGAGGATAATGAAGAAGAAGAGTACCCTGCCCAGGGTAGGGGGAAGATGAGGGCGGCCCCTACTGACGCATGCAAGGCCGCACCCCGGAGGAATCTAAACCTCCCTGCCAGTTCGGACTCATCGTCCGAACATAGTTTTGTGGTAAAGCCTAGGGAGAAGCCCCTAGCCAAAATGTAAGTTGTTCGGATATGTCAATTGTTGCACTCTGTTTATTCAGCACATTAATGATTTTTAAGTATTTCTCACCTGCTGATCAACAGACCTCCCCGAGCACACCCCGATGCCTCCTTATCGGAGGGGAACTCTCTGTCGTCTGGAGAGACGAAGAGCAACCCGTCGGTCCGAGCTCCATCGCCGGTGGCCCGCGGGGACACCGAAGTGTCCTCCCAGTGCGCGTCCTCTGCTCAACGAGATGGGGCGGATCAGGTGATAGAGCGACCGAGGGTAACACCTCGGCTGCCGCTGACCATGGGGAAACAATCCCCATGGAGACCGAAGACGGGGGGCCCAAACAATCCGGGGCCCCGCCGAATACTGATCCGGAGCCCAACACGGCTCCGGGGTCCGAAGACCAGACCCCCAAGGCGGGCGAGGATACCACTGTTCCTACGGTGCCCGGTATCAATCCGGAAGCGCCGGACCCTCTGGAGGGAGCACTACAAAGTGCTCCCGTCATGGAGGAGCACCGCACCGTAATGGGTGCGGTGATGAAGAAGATTCAGTCCGTCAAAGGTGGACTGAATGAAGCCTTCAACAGCCTACTAAGAGGCTTTGAGGTAAGTAATGTAATGTTCTTTATGGAACTTTATTTGTTTTACATATAGCCAGTAGCCCCTGATGCTTTGTGTGATTCGGAACAGAATTGGACGAAGTATCCATAATATAGCATATTATAGAGCTAAATTGTATGCTTTTGCGTTTGAACAGGCTTCACTAGTTGCAGCAACTGCACAAGATGCGGAAGTTGCCGAACTAAATCGGAAGCTTTTGCATGTCAATGCGGACCTCGACCGCGTCAACCAGCGTTTAGATGAGACGCAAGGTATGCAGATTTGAAAAATCGAGATGTCAAGAAGACTAATGATATTAATTGAGTATGAGTATAAACTCTTTATGATATTTTGCATGAAACAGTTGGCGCCACTGAGCTCGAGGCCCTCAAGGGCGAACTTGCCAAGGCCAAGAAGGAGGCAGAAGCGAGCAAGGCAATCACAGTTGACACCAAGTCACCGGATCGCAGACCAGATTCTCGCTTATCATGACAGTCAGTTTTCAGCTTTCTCTACTGACGTACTTGACCGGACGAACCAGAAGTACAATTACAGTAGTTCTCTCTTTACACCCTTGCCAAACAATCGGGAACGTAGCGGTAAGCACAGAAGCCGGGCAACCCAACTACGGACCCAAGACATGATTCAGAACTGATGGATATAAAGCCATATCCAGGACGCTGAACACTCCCTATAGGTGTTCGGACTTTTCAATATATACCGGGTTGAATACAGCCCCTGGTAATGGACCCCGTTGTCAAGGCACATGGGGCAATCTGACATGGGGAGAGAACACATGTGGTGAGAGAATAAAACTCCAAACACAATATAAACCAAGCTGTTTCTATAATATCCCGTTATAGTACGGCGAGCCGTATGTTTACAGATAATGCCGATAACTACCTTGGACATTTTACATGCCAGAAAAGTATAAAACAAAAAGAGAAAAAAGGTTTACATAGGGTCTTAATCTAAAAACAGAAACCTTAATGCGGGGCCCTGCTGCATGTCTGTGTCGTTTTCTCCTTTGTGATGTGTCCTTGGAGGGGGAAGTGTGATGGCCATTTGTAAAATAAGAAAAAGAAAGAGAGAAAACCTGTAAAAAAGAAATCCAGTGTGGCCGTAAACAAAGTTGGTTCATTTAATGAACCTTGAAGGATAATTTTAGAGACTGAATAGGGTCGAGCCGAACTATGGACTATTTGTATGCAGTGTGCCCCCAGCGCCGCCCAAGGAATTTTAAGGGCATAATTGTGTACGCGAGGCACGTATGCTACCATCTTATCGGGCAGTCGATGGGGGCGTAGCTCCTAATCGAGCTCAGGTTCATTTGAGCTGCCGCTTTGAGGCGTGTGCCGGACACGTTTAGTTGTGTTTGTGGTCTTGACGACCGATGGGTTGTTCGGCTTGAATAGGCCGTTTTGGACTTTGACTTCTAGGGCCGCAGTGTCCTCCTCCGTACGGAGAGAGCGCTCCATATTTCCATTGACCATGACGATGCAACCTGGTACAAGCATTTTGAGCTTTAAATAAGCATAATGCAGGACTGCATTAAAGCAGGCGAAGGTCGTTCTTCCGAGTAGTGCACGATAGCCACTTCAGAACGGAGCTATGTCGAAGATTAGCTCTTCGCTTCGAAAGTTATCAGGAGAGCCGAATACGACCTATAATGTTAAAGATCCCGTGCAGCGGGCTATTATGCCCGGTATCACTCCTTTAAAGGTCGTGCTGCTTGGCTTGAATCTCGACGGGTCTATTCCCATCTTGTGGACAGTGTCCTGGTATATCAGATTGAGACTGCTGACGCCGTCCATAAGCACTCAAGTGAGATGGTATCCATCGATTATTGGATCGAGCACTAGGTCAGCCGAACCCCCATGACGGATACTAGTAGGATGATCCCTGCGATCAAAGGTGATCGGACCGGCCGACCATGGGTTGAATTTGGGGCAACTAGCTCAACGGCATAGACATCTCGGAGTGCGTGTTTGTGCTCCCTCTTTGGGATATGAGTGATGTAGATCATGTTCACTGTTTTGATCTCCGGTGGAAATTTTTTCTACCCCCCTATGTTCGGCTGGCGAGGTTCATCCTCGTCTTTGCTCTGAGGTCCCTTTCCCTTGTGTTTGGCACTGAGCTTGCCGGCCTGCTTGAAGACCCAACAACTACGGTTGGTATGGTTTGCAGGTTTATCTGGGGTGCCATGGATCTGGTAGGGCCTGTCTAATATTTTTTCCAAGATAGATGGACCATCTTTGTTGCTTTTGAATGCCTTCTTACGTTGACCGGTTCTGGAGCCACTGAATCTGGTGTTTACCGCTGTATCATCTAGGCTTCCAGCATTATTTCGATGTTTGTTTTTATTATGTCGTGGCTTTCCATTGCCATCCCTGACTTCAGATGTGCCAGGGTCGCTGGTGCTTCTACGAGCTAACCAGTTGTCCTCACCCGTGCAAAAATGGGTCATGAGTGTAGTTAGGGCAGCCATTGTCCTTGGCTTTTCCTGGCCGAGGTGTCTAGCTAGTCATTTGTCCCGGACGCTGTGCTTGAAGGATGCTAAGGCTTCGGCATCCGGACAGTCGACGATTTGGTTCTTCTTAGTGAGAAACCGATTCCAAAGCTAACGGGCTGACTCCCCGGGTTGTTGGATTATGTGACTTAGATCATCAGCATCTGGGGGCCGGACATAGGTCCCTTGAAAATTGGCCCGAAAAGCATCCTCAAGCTCTTCCCAACATCCAATGGAATTTTCTTGGAGGTTGTTCAGCCAGTGTCGAGCTGGTCCTTTCAGCTTGAGGGGTAAGTAATTGATGGCGTGGAGATCATCTCCATGGGCCATGTGGATGTGAAGAATAAAGTCTTCTATCCACAATAGGATCCGTCGTTCCATCGTACGCCTCGATATTTACGGGTTTAAACCCTTTTGGAAATTCATGATCCAGCACCACATCGGTGAAGCACATAGGGTGTGTGGCACCCATGTATTTTGCTATGTCATGGCATATGTCTGATACGTCCATTTTGTATCATGCTTTTATGTCGATATTTATTGCACTATGGGCTGTTATTACACATTTTGTCACAATACTTATGCCTTTTCTCTCTTATTTTATAAGGTTTACATGAAGAGGGAGAATGCCGGCAGCTGGAATTCTGGGCTGGAAAAGGAGCAAATATTGGAGACCTATTCTGCACAACTCAAAAAGCCCTGAAACTCCACGAAACTCCATTTCAGAAAATATAAAAAATATCTGGCGAAAGAAGTACAGGAGGGGGGCCACCCACCGTCCATGGGGGTGGGGGCGCGCCCCCTGCCTCGTGGGCCACCGGGCAGCCCCCCGACGCCCATCTTTTGCTATATGAGGTGTTTTGACCTGGAAAAAATCATAAGGAGGCTTTCAGGACGAAGCGCCGCTGTCTCAAGGCGGAACCTTGGCGGAACCAATCTAGGGCTCCGGCGGAGCTGTTCTGCCGAGGATACTTCCCTCCGGGAGGGGCAAATCATCGCCATCGTCATCACCAACAACTCTCCATCTTGGGGAGGGTTATCTTCATCAACATCTTCACCAGCACCATCTCCTCTCAAACCCTAGTTCATCTCTTGTATCCAATATTTGTATCAAAACCTCAGATTGGTACCCGTAGGTTGCCAGTAGTGTTGATTACTCCTTGTATTTGATGCTAGTTGGTTTACTTGGTGGAAGATCATATGTTCAGATCCATTATGCATATTAATACCCCTCTGATTATGAACATGAATATGCTTTGTGAGTAGTTATGTTTGTTCCTGAGGACATGGAAGAAGTCTTGCTATAACTAGTCATGTGAATTTGGTATTCGTTCGATATTTTGATAAGATGTATGTTATCTTTCCTCTAGTGGTGTCATGTGAACATCGACTACATGACACTTCACCATTGTTTGGGCTTAGAGGAAGGCATTGGGAAGTAATAAGTAGATGATGGGTTGCTAGAGTGACACAAGCTTAAACCCTAGTTTATGTGTTGCTTCGTAAGGGGCTGATTTGGATCCATATGTTTCATGCTATGATTAGGTTTACCTTAATACTTATTTTGTAGTTGCAGATGCTTGCAATAGAGGTTAATCATAAGTGGGATGTTTGTCCAATCAAGGTCAGCACCCAAGCACCGGTCCATCCACATACCAAATTATCAAAGTGACAAACGCGAATCATATGAGCGCGATGAAAACTAGCTTGATGATAATTCCCATGTGTCCTCGGGAGCGTTTTCCTTCATATAAGAGTTTGTCCAGGCTTGTCCTTTGCTACAAAAAGGATTGGGCCATCTTGCTGCACCTTATTTACTTTTACTATTTGTCACTTGTCACCAATTATCTTATCACAAAACTATCTGTTACCGATAATTTCAGTGCTTGCAGAAAATACCTTACTGAAAACTGCCTATCATTTCCTTGTGCTCCTCGTTAGGTTCGACACTCTTACTTATCGAAAGGACTACGATAGATCCCCTACACTTGTGGGTCATCAAGACACTTTTTTGGCGCCGTTGCCGGGGAGTGAAGCGCCTTTGGTAAGTGGAATTTGGTAAGGAAAAATTTATATAGTGTGCTGAAATTTACTATCACTATTAAGCTTGCAAATCGAGACACTATTTCACCAATTGGCATTGTTAGAGATGTTGAAGTCTTTTGTGGGAAAGTTAAATACCCTGCTGATTTTCTTGTTCTTGGTTCCCCGCAAGATGATTTTTGCCCCATTATATTTGGTAGACCCTTCTTGAATATTGTTAATGCTAAGATAGACTGCGAAAAAGATATTGTTACTGTTGGATTAGGGGATATGTCTCATGATTTTAACTTTGCTAAATTTCATAGACAACCCCATGATAAAGAATTGCCTAGTAAGGATGAAATTATTGGTCTTAGTTCTATTGTTGTGCCTCCTAACGATCCCTTAGAACAATATCTGCTAGACCACGAAAATGATATGTATATGAATGAGAGAAGGGAAATAGATGAAATATTCTTTAAACAGGGACCCTTATTGAAACACAACTTGCCTGTTCAAATTCTAGGGGATCCTCCTCCACCCAAGGGTGATCCCGTATTTGAACTCAAACCATTACCTGATACTCTGAAGTATGTTTGTCTTGATGAAAAGAAGATATATCCTGTTATTATTAGTGCTAAGCTCTCATAGCAAGAAGAAGGGAAATTATTGAAAACTCTGAAGAAGCACTGTGCTTCTATTGGATATACTCTTGATGATCTCAAGGGCATTAGTCCCACTCTATGCCAACATAAGATAAAATTGGAAAAGGATGCTAAACCGGTTATTGATCATGAATGACAGTTAAGTCCTAGGATGAAAGAAGTGGTGAGAAAAGAAATATTGAAGCTTCTAGAGGCAGGTATAATTTATCCAATTGCTGATAGTCAGTGGGTAAGTCATGTCCATTGTGTCCCTAAGAAGGGAGGTATTACTGTTGTTCCTAATGATAAAGATTAATTGATCCCGCAAAGAATTGTTACAGGTTATAGGATGGTAATTGATTTCCACAAATTAAATAAAGCTACTAAGAAAGATCATTACCCGTTACCTTTTATTGATCAAATGCTAGAAAGGTTATCCAAACATACCCATTTTTTCTTTCTAGATGGATATTCTGGTTTCTCTCAAATACACGTGTCAAAAGAGGATCAAGAAAAGGCCACTTTTAATTGTCTCTTCGGTACCTTTCCTTATAGACGTATGCCTTTTGGTTTATGTAATGCACCTGCTACCTTTCAAAGATGCATGATGGCTATATTCTCTGATTTTTGTGAAAAGATTGTTGAGGTTTTCATGGATGATTTTTCCGTTTATGGAACTTCTTTTGATGATTGCTTAAGCAACCTTGATCGAGTTTTGTAGAGATGTGAAGAAACTAATCTTGTATTGAATAGGGAAAAGTGCCACTTTATGGTTAATGAAGGCATTGTCTTGGGGCATAAAATTTCTGAAAGAGGTATTGAAGTTGATAAGGCTAAAGTTGATGCTATTGAAAAGATGTCGTGTCCCAAGGACATCAAAGGTATAAGAAGTTTCCTTGGTCATGTCGGGTTTTATAGGAGGCTCATTAAGGACTTCTCCAAAATCTCTAGGCCTCTGACTAATCTCTTACAAAAAGATGTTCCTTTTGTCTTTGATGGTGATTGCGTAGAAGCATTTGAAATACTTAAGAAAGCATTGATCTCTGCACCTATTGTCCAGCCTCCTGACTAGAATTTACCCTTTGAAATTATGTGTGATGATAGTGATTATGATGTAGGTGCTGTTCTAGGACAAAGAGTTGATAAGAAATTGAATGTTATCCAATATGCTAGTAAAACTCTAGACAGTGCCCAAAGAAATTATGCTACTACTGAGAAAGAATTTTTAGTAGTAGTATTTGCTTGTGATAAGTTTAGACCTTGTATTGTTGATTCTAAAGTATCTATTCACACTGATCATGCTGCTATTAAATATCTTACGGAAAAGAAGGATGCTAAACCTAGACTTATTAGATGGGTTCTCTTGCTACAAGAATTTGATTTGCATATTACTAATAGAAAGGGAGCTGAGAACCCCGTTGCAGACAACTTTTCTAGGTTAGAGAATATTCTTGATGACCCACTACCTATTGATGATAGCTTTCTTGATGAACAATTAGATGTCATAAATGCTTCTCGCTCCACGGTATGTTGATTATGTTAATTACATTGTCGCTAAATTTATACCATCTAGTTTCACATACCAGTAAAAGAAAAAGTTCTTCTATGATTTAATACATTATTTCTGGGATGACCCACACCTTTATAAAGGAGTAGATGGTATTATTAGACGTTGTGTACCTGAGCATGAATAGGAACATATCCTAGGCAAGTGTCACTCCGAAGCTTATGGAGGACACCATGCTAGAGATAGAACTACACATAAGGTACTGCAATCTGGTTTTTATTGGCCCACTCTCTTCAAGGATGCCCGTAAGTTTGTCTTGTCTTGTGATGAATGTCAAAGAATTGGTAATATCAGTATACGTCAAGAAATTCCTATGAATTATTCACTTGTTATTGAACCATTTGATGTCTAGGGCTTTGATTATATGGGACTATTTCCTTCCTCTAATGGGTATACCCATATTTTGGTTGCCGTTGATTACGTTACTAAGTGGGTAGAAGTTATTCCAACTAGTAGTGCTGATCATAACACCTCTATTAAGATGCTTAAAGAAGTTATTTTTCCGAGGTTTGGAGTCCCTAGATACTTAATGACTGATGGTGGTTCACACTTTATTCATGGTGCTTTTCGTAAAATGCTTGCTAAGTATGATGTTAACCATAGAATTGCATCCCCATACCACCCACAGTCTAGTGGTCAAGTAGAACTAAGTAACAGAGAGCTGAAACTAATTTTGCAAAATATTGTTAATAGATCTAGAAAGAATTGGTCCAAGAAACTTGATGATGCATTATGGGCCTATAGAAGTGCATACAAAAATCCTATGGGCATGTCTCCGTATAAAATGGTTTATGGAAAAGCATGTCACATACCTCTCGAACTAGAACATAAGGCATATTGGACTATTAAAGAGCACAATTATGATTTCAAACTTGCTGGTGAGAATAGGTTACTTGACATTAGCTCGCTTCCTGAATGGAGAACCCAGCCCTATGAAAATGCCAAACTATTTAAAGAAAAAGTTAAAAGATGGCATGACAAAAGGATACAAAAGCGGGAGTTTAATGTAGGTGATTATGTCTTGCTATACAACTCTCATTTAAGATTTTTTGCAGGAAAACTTCTCTCTAAATGGGAAGGTCCTTACATTATCGAGGAGGTCTATCATTCTGGTGCCATAAAAATCAACAACTTCGAAGGGACAAATCCGAAGGTGGTGAATGGTCAAAGAATCAAACATTACATCTCAGGAAATCCCATAAATGTTGAAACCAATGTTACTAAAACCGTAACCCCGGAGGAGTACATAAGGGACACTTTCCAGAACGATTCAGACTTCGAAAAGGAAGAGGTATATGGTACGGTAAGTGTCGTGCAATTGTCACGGCAGATGTCCTTAGGTAAGGACTTAGTCATAAGGCCAATGCATCTATGTGGTAGCTTGAGAGGGGTTGAGCGGAATCGATAAATGCAACACACAAGACAAGTATTTTGATAGGTTCGGGCCCTGGGAAACATCATCCGGTAATAGCCCTACATGTTGTTTGAGGCTAGATCTCATTATGACCCTTATGGAGTCGTCGCATAGGCCGGCTCTCCTTTAATTGTGTCTAGCCCTAAAGAATATGGAGCTTCTAACTTGTCCAAAACCTCTCCCCCTTGGGGAGCCCTGCCCCTCCTTATATATGTTGAAGGGGCGGGTTACATACGGAGTCCAAGTAGAATTAGGACTAACTTATCTTCTATTACAAATGGGATACAAGTCCGGGTCTTGCTTCCTTGTACAAGAAATATTCCATACGCCTTTCATCTTAAGCCGGCCCACCATAACATGAGCCGGCCTTCTAGGTATTGGGCCTTGTTATCCATTTAAAACACCCACCGGATCATCAATGAGTCACCAGGCTCGTGAGTCGTCAGACCAGTGAAACGCCAGAATCGTAAGTCGCCAAACCTTCGGCGAGTTACAAATGAAACGCCAAGTCCGGCTGGTCATACTTCTGGCCGGGTCATACCGCGGGGTATATCCCCGACATTAGCCCCCAGTTTAATTTGGATTTATCCATGTTAAACTTGATCCTTCCTGCATACATACACACGAGAACAAATTTGATAGGTTGTGCTCCGGGTTAAAATATTTTCCTGAACCGGCACCTGATCATCCTTAAATCCTTGTCATTTCCTCCTTGATATGTATCCATGATCTCATAGCAAATCTCCTTAGCAGATATGTTCAAACATTACCAATGCAAAAAATCTGGGCACTTCTTCTGAAAAATCTGGGTCAATAGACCGGCTTCATAATCATTGTAGAAAAAAATTATAAAGAACAATCCAGTTAACTTGGCTTCCAATACTCTAGTTTGACAGAAATATTGGTCTTGAAATACTCATATGATTTCAGCCTGCTAAATTTTTTAAAACTTGTCGGTTTATCATTGCCAAGACTGTCAGGTCATAAAAACTGATGATTCTGGGTTATAACTATTATACACACCGGGTCATGATTATTGCCAACGCCGGGTTACACAATTGATCCTCCTCATTTGCTCAAAATTAAGAATTTGAAGATGTTCCTCCGTTATATTCATATTACATGTAGCCCCCAAGTCTTAAGAAGAGAATGTAGTGATAGCTTAAGACTTGCTTCAATACAAATGTAACCTTGAAGAAATCTAGATTGTTCATCTCAGTCACTAGTCAAAATTGAATATTCCACATATGTAGCCCCAAAGTGCCGGGTTGTCATGCTTGCAGCAACCTAGGACTTGTAATTGCCTTATGTTCATCAAAACTTCAACAAGTGTAGCCCCCAAGGGCCGGGTCGTTATGCAATAATGAGCAGGGACTTTGTAGATATGATCATGTAGACTTGAACAACAACGTGTAGCCCCCAAGGGTCGGCTCAATGAGATAATATTGAGATGGGGCTTTATATATACTTCTTTGAAAAGAACATCATATGATGTAACCCCCATCATGGGGCTTGAACCCACGTCCACAAGGTTAAAAGATTTGTGCTTTACCAACTGAGCAGTGGACCCTTCAATATAATGGATTAAGACTTGTGTACCTAGAATTGTTGATAGGAGCAATTGGCAGCCCCCAAGGGCCGGCTCATTACAATGTGATGAGTCAAGTCTTCAATAAGGTGAGCAAAAAATGACTTTGAATTAGCCCCCAAGTGCCATGGTGCATGCTGGCAGTGACATGGGACTTGCATATTTGATGTAATTTCAGTTTGAATAATGTAGCCCCCAAGTGCCGGGTCGTAAGCCTGCAGCAACTCGGGACTATTGCTTCCATTTTAGAATAAATCATATTCATTTATAAGATAATAGCCATTGCGCGAAAGCGACTTTGAAAACCTCAATCATAATATTGGTTATTGATAACCATAATAAAAAATCCAACCATGTTGGCTATTAAAGATTTGAATAATATAACCTGATTTGAAAACCGGTTTCTGCAATATAAACAAGTATATCTATGCATATATGATGCATGTTATGATGATGTAATGATGATGCAATGTATGATGATGTATGTATATGATGCAATGCATGATGATGTATGTGTACAATAATAGAAAACTTCAATGAAACCAGCCGGAGCCACTGGAGTATCCTTGCTTTCTGTTGCCGGCTCTCACAGATACCCAATCGACATTTGAACCTGGATAAGTTCAGATATGACTTATCGAGGTACGCGGGGTCACAGTTGCATCAAGAAAACAGGCAGGTTTAACCAAGTTTCGAGGAAGGCGTCTTGGGAGCCTGGATCTATCCTGACTATCTGTAAACCGTGCTCTCACATGACGGCCAGGCATTTGAACCTTAGCAAGCTCAGGTCTTGGTCGAATACGCCACATAAGACTGATCGCCAAGAGTTCGTCGGGTCAATCAGGATGACCTGATGGATTTGAAGCAGCTGGGTACAGGTAGGATGATCCATAGGTTATGTCCCCTTTGGTCGAATACGCCTATGTTTGAACATAACCCGGTCAAATGGGTAGTAACGATGTGTTCTCTTTGGTCGAATACGCCTATGTTTGAATAGGAAGCCCCCAAGTGACATACTTGCAAGAGATGGATACTCTTCTTGAGCTGGAATTTTAAACCGGATTTGAGAGCTTCAGAGCCTTCATTTTGAGCCAGAAATTTTTCTAACAGTTTTGAAATCTTCACCAACAGGGCAGTTGCCTCCAGGGTTGTCGGCGTCCTGGGAACCAGGGTACCCAGGATTGCCTGTCTGTGGGCCGCAGCGTGCTCCTGCCACGGCCTGGTACGGCCCAGCTGATCGACCAGCTGCTCAAGACCCTCGCGAGGGGGCTGGACCTTGCCAGGAGAACGACGTCAAGACCTCCTCGGGAGCGGCCTCAGTTAGGTTGCTCCGGAGGGGCGGAGAATCCAAGGCCAAGCCTGCCTCAGGAGGAAGCAGTGATGCAAGCAATGATGCACCACGCTAGCGGCGCAGTTGCCGTTTTGGTGCAAGGGGGACAGCGCAAGCGCAGGTTCTCGAGGAGCAGGACAAAGGTTTTTCCATTGGTGCAACAAAACCGAAGACCGCAAGGATGACCAAGAGGATGTCACCACCGAGCCCACCACCGCGTCACCGCCTGATCCTTTTGCAGCCGAAGACTGCTTTTGTCAGGATAGGAACGTCCTTGTGTTCCCGCTCAAAATGGCCGTTGTGGGATCCCTTCCCGCCTAAACATTTCAGGGGAAGAGGACCCTGGCCGCCTATATAAGTAGCTAGGATCCCCACTATGAGGGGAGAGCCTGATCAGATCCAGAAACTCTGCCTTCGCATAAGGGAGCAAAAACTCTTGCCTCGTGACCCTCCTGAGCTCAGGAACCGCTGTACTCATCCATATTCAAGCCCTCCCAAGGCCAATCCACCAAAGCAGGAAGTAGGGTTTTACACCGCAAGGTGGCCCGAACCTGGGTAAACTCTTGTGTGCTTTACTTGTTGTTTGCTTGAATCTCTTCACTGGATGAGGGCGAGATGCTAGGTAGATGTGAGTGGGAGAGATCTTCGTTCACGCCCCTGTGTTCGAACTTCTTGGGTTTGTGGAGCCCGTAATCCGACATTTGGTGCGCTGATGTCTACACACGCTTCTACTCTTGTAGACTATGTTGGGCCTCCAAGCGCAGAGGTTCGTAGGACAGCAGCAATTTCCCTCAAGTGGATGACCTAAGGTTTATCGAACTCAGGGAAGTAGAGGTTGAAGATGTTCTCTCTCAAGCAACCCTGCAACTAAGATACAAGAAGTCTCTTGTGTCCCCAACACACCTAATACAACTAGGAGTAGTATAGATGCACTAATTCGGCGAAGAGATGTTAAATGGCAAGTGATATGGATGGCAAAACAAAGTAATATAAATCTGTAATAAAAAGTGCAGCAAGCAAACAAGTGGTAAACGTGAGCACAAATGGTATTGCAATGGTGGAAACAAGGCCTAGGGATCATACTTTCACTAGTGGCAACTCCCAACAACATTAACATAATCGAATCACATGATATTTCCCATAAAACATGCAATGGAGACGCACCCGGAGGTCATTCCTTCGTGGTCAAGAGAGGACGAGAATTATGTAGGGCTACAAAAGCACACCTCAAAGTTCGTAGTTCTCAATCTAAGGATTTCCCAATGTCACCGTGGCCATCCAAAGAGAGTCCCACAATCATCACAACATATCTAAAGGATAGTCAAAGACAAGCAACAAGAGACTCTCAATCTTCAATCAACACACAAGAGAGGAAATCACTCATGAAAATATTTTTCTAATCCATGTCCAATAGACCGCTGTCACCTTGGTCTCGGGGATTATACTAGATAAAGACAAGTGAGTACATCAATCCAATACATAGAGGAAGGGGAAATACCATGGGATCACCCTAGATTAACATAGCCTATGATCACAACGAAGATCACATCATGAGAGAGAGATAACCACATAGCTACACGTACGAGCCCTCGGCCCCGGAGGAAACTACTCACGCATGGACATGGTGAGGAGGAGGTTGATGATGGTGTTGATGGAGAGGTGCAGCCCCGCGAGGAGGAGACGGCCGGCGGCAGCCACGGAGGCGGCGGCGGCGGCCCTTGGTGGCGCGGCGGCGGCGGCGGCCCTCCGGGCGGCGGCGGCCCTAGGGGGCAGCGGCTCCTTGGCCCCCCTTCTTCCTTGTGGATGGTGCTGAAATGGTGCTGGTCCTCCCCTCCAAGACGGCAGCTTGGGAGGAGGAAAATTCGTGGCCCTTGGTGACCTAGGTTTCCTCTCTTTATATAGACTCTCGGATTCCCGTCATCAGATTTTTTTTTTTCGAATGTTGGTAGCAGCGTCTACCAAATTCTTTGATTAGTGAGAGAAAAAGATCGAGCTACAAGCGTACACAAGACGAGTAGGCGGCGAGCAAGCTCGACCAAAAAACGGAAAAAAAAGGAAAGAAGGAAAACCCCGTGCTAACTAGAAAGAAACCGAAAGAACTCAGCCCGGGTCGAAAGGGATGCCCGCTCCCGCCATGTTCCAGAGCCGGATTTCCTCTCTAGCTTTATCTATGAAGCTCTCCCTGCCCAAGTATTCATTCTGAAAGATACGCCTATTCCTCTCGCGCCATATCTCCCATGACATAAGTTGAATGATGGAGATAGTCCCTTTCTTCCTGTCCTCCCTTGCCTTGCCATGACATGCAATTAACCAATCCTTAATAGAGATCAAACCTTCCCATGATTCTGGCAGAAGGGTCGGCATGTGTGTGAAATGAGCAATCCTCTCCCATACATACATTGACCAGGGACACTCCAGGATCAAATGGTTTGTGGTTTCCAGATTCCTCTCGCAAAGGGGGCAGAAATAATTGTTCTCCCATCCCCGGCGAAGCAGCGCATCCGCGGTTAAGATTCTGCCCAACATTGCCATCCAAAGGAAGAAACGGCATTTACCTGGGGCCCAACCCTCCCAAATGAGGTTATGTCCTTCAGGCGTCACCGAGCCTACGAACTGGAGCATGTAGGCGGATCGGGCGGAATATTCGCGGTTTGGTGAGAACCGCCATACGATCTCATCAGGTTGGCCAACCTGTAGTACCACATTGTCCAGCATTTCCGCAAGAGAAGAAAGCTCCTGAAGCATGTCCACAGACAGGCCATATGCAAGGTCGCTCAACCATGTCTGATTGGTTAGTGCCTCGTGCACAGTTCGGTTTTTCCTCGCAGACACGGTAAATAGCGCTGGCGCTAGGATCTTAGGGCACTGACCGTGCAGCCAACGGTCCTGCCAAAAGCGAGCTTTCTGCCCATCGCCTAGATTGATCTCCATTGCCATTGCAAACAACATGCGCTCTTCGTCATCGCACGAGAGTGGTGACCGAGCCCAAGGGCGGGAGGGGTCCTGCCAAGCCATCCACAACCATCTAATACGAAGCGCCGTTCCAAATTTGCGAAGGTCCAGCACCCCTAGACCACCAAGGTTCTTGGGGCGACAGATCTGGTTCCATCCCACTCTGCATTTTCCTCCGCTACACGTGTCCTCTCCACTCCATAGCCAGGAGCGACAAAGCTGTACGAGACGCTTCAGGACCCAGGCAGGCAACTTGTGCACCGTCCTCATGTATATGGCCAATGCGGTGAGTCCAGAATTGAGGAGGACGAGGCGTCCACTCTTGGCCATCAACCTGCCCTTCCATGCAGCAGTTTTGTTTCCGAACTTGGTCAAAAGCGGGTCAAAGTCTGCCTTGGTTAGATTCCTTAGCGAAAGTGGCATTCCTAGGTAGGTGACTGGGAAGGACTTGCATGGGATGCGAAGGGGTGCCAAGACAGGTTCTAGATCAATTGCTGCACATCTAATTGGCAGGGCGATGCTCTTGTCCGTGTTCACTTTGAGCCCCGATATTTGACCAAAGCATTGGAGAAGCATGTGAATCATTCTGGCGTCATTTGTGCTAGGGTTCATGAACATGGCAACGTCATCGGCGTAGAAGGAGCATCGCATCATAGGAGAGCGTCCCGGTAGCTTAGTGAGAAGACCGCGCGAAGTTGCGAGATTCAGCATCCTTTGTAGCGGGTCCATGGCCAAGATGAAAAGGAACGGTGATAGCGAATCTCCCTGCCGTAACCCTTGTCGGTGTTGTATGGCGTCAGTGAGGTGCCCGTTAATGATCACCCGAGAAGTGGATGTACGTAATAGCATGGCAATCCACTCGCGCCAACGTGCACCGAAACCTCGCGCCTCAAGCATGTCCAAGATGTAGGGCCATGAGACCGAATCAAAGGCCTTCGCGATGTCCAGTTTTAGCATAATTGCAGGCTTCTTCGTTTTGTGCAGCTTTCTGATCATGCTTTGTATATAGAGGAAATTGTCCTGTATGCACCGTTTTCTGATGAAAGCACTTTGACAATGGTCAACTAAGCTGGCAAGTCTGGGGGCTAATCTGGTTGCGAGAATCTTGGTGAAGATCTTGATGAGGCTGTGCAAAAGCGAGATTGGCCGGAAGTCTTTTAGACTGTTAGCCCCATGTTTCTTGGGGATAAGGACTAAGATAGCAGTGTTGATGCGGCTCAGACCCCGACTGTCCAGGTGGTAGAGATGGTTCAATGCCGCAAGAAGGTCTGTCTTGATGATTTCCCAACATGATTTGAAGAAGCCTCCTGAGAAACCATCTGGCCCTGGAGCCTTTTCGGCCGGAATGTCGTCAACTGCCCGTTTTATCTCTTCTAACGAAAAGACCCCTTCCACGTCGGAGAGGTCTACATGGTCCAGGTCAAGCTCATCCCAGCTGATGGCCGCCGTCCTCGTGATGTCCGAGCCGAAGATGTTTTGAAAGAAGTCGTGGGCGTGCAGGCCCATCTCATCAGAGGTGTGGATCGGCCCCTCCGGACCCTGAAGCAAGTGAATGGTGTTGCGTTTGTGCCGCGCGTTTGCCTTTCTATGGAAAAAATTTGTGTTAGCGTCACCAGCTTTCAGCCACAACACTCGGCTTCTCTGTCTTAGCTTTATTTTGAGAAGCACCGACAGCCCCAAGCTTCTGGATTTTAGACGAGAGCGCAGCTCCCGCTCATCTGCGTTCAAGGGCCTGTGGTCCTGGCGGTGTCCAGTTGCAGCGTGATTTCGTTGACTATCAGCAGCTGTTTGTGGATGTCCCCTACTATTGCTTTGCTCCATGCTCTCAAATCCTTGCTAAGACGATGGAGCCTGCAGTTAAGTTTGGTGATTGCAGAGTTGTTACTCACGGGCTTATTCCAGGATTGAGCCACGACGTCGTGAAAGCCTTGTATGTGCTGCCAATAAGTTTCAAAACGGAATCTTTTGTTTGTCTTGAGAATCGTGTCATTGACAAGCAGGAGGGGGCAGTGATCCGAGACGGAGGAGGCTCTGGGCAAAAGTTTGGCACCCGGGAAGCGTAATTCCCAGTCGACATTGCAGAAGGCGCGGTCTAGCCTGACGAGAGTTGGCGAAACTTGCTCGTTACTCCAAGTGAAACGACGCCCTATTAACGGAATCTCATGCAAGTTCGACCCGTTAAGGGTGCGCCGGAATTTGTGCATCCATCTACGATTAATTCTGTCGTTGTTTTTGTCTTGGGGGTCTTTTATTAGGTTGAAATCACCAATCACCAACCAAGGCTAGGCCATGCAGTTATGAATAGCTGCCAGCTCCGCAAGAAAGGCCTGCTTACGAGCGTCGTCATGTGGGCCGTATACCGTGGTCAGCGCCCATTCCTGTCCGCCTCCCACCGGAGTGAAAGTTGCTGTGATTGAGAAGTTTCTAACGACGACGTTGCTTCCGGAGAAGCAATCCGATCGCCAGCAGAGCAGGATTCCCCCTCTTGTTCCATCGGCATCCAAGGCTGCATGCACGTCAAAACGCGACCCGACGATCTCCCCCCGGTCCCTCGGAGAAGTGGCCGAGAGCTTGGACTCTTGGATGCAGACGATGGAGCAGCGTGTACCTTCAATCATCGCACGAACCGCCGCTCGGCGAGCTCTATCGTTCAGGCCTCTTACGTTCCAGTTAACTAAATATAAATGCTCATTCATAAGGAAACATTGAAAACATGCAAGTGCCTAACGCGGGAGAGTCAGCCAAGAACGGCCAACGATAGGACGGAGCGACACTTCGCTCAGCGGCCCTCCAGCCGAGCACACAGAGGTTCAGAATGCAGGTAGTCATAAGGAAACTAGCAGACTCGCAGAGGTAGTGCCAAAGTAAGCACTACATTGCCCGGGCAGCGAGCTCGTCGAGGATGGCCTGGAGTTCGTCGTCCGGGAGATGCAGCTGGGTCGAGGAGGTGAGCCCGGCTATCTCGGTCAGCTTCGCCATGTTCTCCGGCGGCATTGGCGTGCGGAAGAAGTGGAGGTATTGGAGCAGTGTGTCGTCGTTGAAGTCTTCCATCTTCTTGATGAACCCAAGCTTGACGCTGATCGCCGCCTGCGAACGCCTTGAGGATGAGAAGTTGGAGTGCTGGCGGGACAGGCGCACACTCTGTCTAGATTTCTTCATGGCCCCTAAGATGCGTTGTTTGATTGGTCTGGAAGTAACCTTCAGAGTCCCGAGCAGCGAGTCGGACAGCAGTGAGGCGATCTTGCCGATGAAAGCCCGTTGTTCATCAATATGCAACTCCGAGACCTTGGAAGTGATGGCAGATAGGAGCCCCGGTCCGGTCAAGTTCGCCGCCGCCAAGGCCCTCCTTGCTCTTGTTTCCTCCACCGAAGGAACTAGCAGATTGTCCTGAGAGTTCATGGGATGTGAGAAGGATTCCGAGGCACCGGGGCCAAAAACCACCTCGGGACCTGACGCCCAGGATGGGTTCCTGCGCAAGCTGTTGAACTGGGCCGATCCCTCAGCGGGCAGCCAGCAGTGGTCGCCAAGCATCGTTGAGCTCATCTCCCAGCCTCTTTGCACAGCCGTCGGGTCCCCAGATCCTTGCATCAACATGGGGGCGCTGGTGGGGGCTGAGCCAGGACACCCCCACTCTTCCAAGCCTGCAGATCCCAAGGACGGAGGCAGAGGGGGCAGGGCATGGTTGCTCTGCACGGTCGGGCTGAAGTATGAGGCGGTCCAAGCAGCCGTGTTGAAGTTGGTGTCCTGTGTGGTCGGACTGAAGAAGGAGGCAATGCCAGCAGCGGTGACGGAGGCGGCGTCAGTTAAAGGCCTCATCATGTGGCCAGCCGGCTGGAGCAGCATCTCCATGGACCCAGGCTGAGCCGGCAGAAGGTTGGCAGGTAACGGTGCCCACAGCTCAGTGCCCACCGACGCAAGCGCTCTGGCCGCCAGGTCAGGTTGCGGCAGGGCAGACTCTTGTAGCAGCTCGTCAGCTCTGTGTATGGCGATCGGGGCATCAGCAACGCTCTGGGCGTCGCTTTTGGTCTCATCGTCAGCTGGCTGGTCTTCTTGTCCCTCAGCCACTTGGGTTGACTGGGCAGGTGGCACTTGTGGGGGGGATCACGGGTTCCCGCCGCACCTCCAAGGACGAGGTCACGAGCGCCTGCGCCCGCTCCCGTTGGGCAGGCCTGAATTCAGGCCGTGGTGCAGACCTGTCCCCTCCATCAGAGGCCAAATGGGGCCGGCAGGCCGTTGGTTCGCCGGCTGATTCGCCGGCTGGATCGACCTCCCCACCACGGCGCCTGTGTCGGCGCGGTTGCGGGTTGTACGTCGCCGTGTCTCTGCATTGCGCTTGGTCACGCATCCCTTTCCAGAATCTTTTGCGTCCCCCCTCACGGCCCTGCTGTCCTCCGCGCCTGCTGTCGCCTTCATCATGATCCTCATCACGACGACGACCGGCGTTGAAGGAGCCCGCCGAAGCCACCGGCCGGTTCCGGCTCTCGCCGTCCTTGACACCCAAGCACCAATCTTTGTGCTTGTGATGCCTTGGCCACTCCCCAAACACACCTTCAGGAAGTGGTGTGTAATCTTTCACTTCATCCAGGTGGATGAGCACCGGGAAATGCGGCCCCTCCTTGCCTTGCTCCCTGGGAGTCCCTTCAGGCAACGATCCCCTCGAACGCTGAACGTCCGGCCTGCTGAGCACGGTGAAGTCGGAGGCGAGCGGAATCCTGTCCGGGTCCCAAGCCCAAACCCAGGCGAAGAGCGCCGTGCGGTTTGTCTTGGTCAAGGATTGTCGCTCGATGAGATCAAGCTTGCAGTCACGGCCGATGACCTCTTGGACCGAGTCCCAGTCCCAAGCATTCAGCGGGAGACGGTCGATGGCCACACGACAGTAGAAACGCCACACCCTGTTGCTGCCCGGAGGGGGAAACCAAGGCCGGAGCTTGAACTGGACACCGGCGACGACCACCGTCCTGCGCTCGAAGACGAGGTCCCGTTGATGGCGCTCCGCCAAGGTGAGGATGAAATCTTCTGGAAAGCACGGAGCCACATTGATGTCGCGGCAGGAGAAGCCATGGTCGCGCTCAATCGCCCGGACCACCATGTCCGGCGTGACGCCGTCCCACGGCGAGGATCCTGTGAGCATCAGGGCCGTAGTGCGAAGCTTGTACGCTTCCTCCTCCATCGCTGGAGTAGACACGATGGTGCTGCTGGACATGGTCGGCCTTCTGTGCGCCTCGCCCGGGATGAACTCCATGTCCGTCCACGCCGGGTAATTGGCAGCAGGCGGACGTCGCACTTCATCGGTCGGCACCACAGCTAGGAAAGCGGCGGGGAGCGCTGGTGCAGGCGGGCCGGGGGCGCGAGGAGAAGTGGCGACAGGAGAGGTGGCGGCGAGCACTGGAAGCGGGGGCGCTCTGCTGAGCTTAGAAGGGCAGTCGCGCTCCAAGTGTCCCGAGCGCTTGCAGTTGTAGCAGACTGGAGGGTCTCGGCATTCAAAGAACTTGTGTCTTGGGGATAGGCATCGATAGCAGCGGTTGCCGAAACGCAGCTTGAATGCCAAGGCCACAGAGAGCGCAGACCGGTCATGGCGCTTCTGTAGCAAATCCTTTGGCTGCTGTGGGAGTTGATTCGCCTGGCGCCGGGCCAGACGTAGCGTACGCCGCGAGCTGACCATCGTCCATGGCGCGTCTCCGTGCTCACTGACGCGCGTCTGAGCCAAGGGCGTGGCGGGGGAGCGAATCGCGGCGCTTGAAGACGGCGTGCCTGCGCGCTCCTGCCCCCCGGCAGGGGGTTCATCGGGGAGCGAGCTTCCTCCAGGCACAATGATAGACTGGAGGCGTGGCCTGGGAAGCGCAGCAACGGCGGCCCAAGAACGGCCATGGAACTCTGCCGACTCTTCCTGTGCGCCCTGCAGCACACCCGGAGAGGAAGGAGTAGATGGGGGACTTACAAGGCAAGCGGAAGCGTTTCCTACGGCGGTCAGAGCCACACATGGGAGGATCCTCCCCGAGATTGGATCCACCCACCCCTCCAAGGGGCTCGGCTCCGCCGCTCGGAGGGTGATGCAGGGGAGGACGCGGCCAGATCTCCCATCAATGAAGGCGGAGTGGTCCGCGACAGCGTTGAAGGCAGCGGGCGCGGTGGTTGTGGTAGGTGGCGCAGTCTCGCGCGGCGGAGCGCGAGAGCGGTTCATGGGTGCGGATAGCGGAGTTTCTTGTATCCTAGCTGCCAGTTTTGTCATCAGATTTTGGGCCTCAGTAAAACGGGCTTTACTCGGCCGTCCGGAATCCGATTTGGACGAATTTTATATCCAGAAGCATCGCCTCGAAATTCCCCACAACTTTCGCAACTAGACTTCTTCCGTTTGACGTCGTCTTCGGGCCGGAACGTGACCATTTTTAAAAAACGTTCTCAGACAGATTTCAGGAAAGTCAGAGTCCTACTCCAATACGACTCATTTTGCGTTTTTGTCAATTTCCAAGTAATTCCTACACAATAAAGTGTAAAACAAGAACATTGTGCACTTTTGCAACCATTAGTAGGTTAGTCCAAATATGATCAAAAGTGTATGGAAGTGCATAAATATCATAGCAATATCACACAAAAAGGGCATGGAGCAAGCAGAAATTATAGATATGTTTTGGACGTATCAACATCCCCAAGCTTAATTCCTGCTCGTCCTCGAGTAGGTAAATGATAGCAAGCATAACTTCTGTGGTGACATGCTATTAACCATATAAGAACTTTTCACAGTCACATGACAAGTGCTTACTGAGACAATGAATCTGTAGTAATTAAGTTGCCTCATGAGAAAATCACAAAGAACTGAAAGTTTTACAATATGATACTGAAACACTCAATAGATTTGTAGTGAGCATGGTGTGCAAATATGACAAAGTGATATCTCGCTTGCCCCCTTTAGTGAAGCAAAACATAAATGCAGGGGCACCTCCAAGGTTTAAGTGACGACTAGATACAATGATTTCAGAATAAACGATATCATAATCATGCAAAAGACAATGGTACTTTGGGACAATGCACATTACACTCAGAATGACAATCATGCTCTCAATAGTTGGTGCTTTAAAGAAGGTGGAGACTCTCGAACCGTGGCTTTTGTTGGCAAGGTTGAAAACCCGTGGTCGGAAACAAAAACTAAACATGTACCAGAGCTCTTGGTTTTAAAAACAGAGGTAATAATTATTTTTTTAGAATATGCATATTTCGTCAACGAATGCTAGCAGATAACTCAATCACTTCTTGAGCTGGACAAGTTTCGAGGAACAGCTCCCGAATGAGGACGATCACATCCTCTTAATCTCCTTTGTTTATCACTGCCAAAGTTTTCTGATTTCTCATGAACAAAGCGTGAAGGAGGGTTTGTTTGTTGTATAATTTTTAATGAGTCGGGCGCACTCTATGCCAGTTCCTTCTCGTATTATGGGTTTGAACATTAGACATGCAATCCCGGGGTGAAGCTTGTCCAACTTAAAAAGATCATGAATTAACTACTACTTCCTCATGAGCTAAAACAGAGGCACAAAAGAGAAATGCTTTTTTGAATAATTTCGAGATGGTACATGAAAGTCTTCGTTCGGAATGGCAGGTAAATACCATGTATAGGAAGGTATGGTGGACTCATATGGCATAACTGGTTTAAAGGATTTTGGATGCACAAGCAGTCAGTCCGCTTAGTACAGGCGAAGGTTAGCAAAAGACTGGGAGCGACCAACTAAGAGAGCAATGACGGTCATAATCATGCAGAGCGACAAAGCAACATTGAATCGGGCATGGAAGTTATATCGCTACTCAGAAATTAAAGATCATCACGGCTTGATAGACTTTCTTTACAGTCCTAAATATGCGTGAGCATATGCCAAGTCAATCAAAATAAATTCTTGGAGGAAGATATCACTAGACCATACCACATCATAGGCAAACAAATCATGTTGGTACTCCAATAACACATTAAGAATCCCCCAGCTATTTGAGACTAACCACAAGAAAACATGAACTACTAGGCACCATTATGCACATAGCATTTTTATCATGGACATATCAACCAGTGCAACAGAAGCCCACTCTCTTAACAAGATAAGCATGATAACTAAAGAGAGTTCCAGCGACCAACTAAACAAAAGCTCTTTAAAAAGATAAGCATGAAAACTAAGAGCTGAACATGATAGTAGCTATTGAAAGACAAAGAACACACACAGCAAGGATAGACATGAAAATTCTATGTTATGTTCTAGGTTGAAGTGGAGCGTGTTTCTCTCCCACACAAAGAAAGCTGAGTTCCAACTTGTTATGAACAGCAAGCAAAGCTAAAGAAACTAAAAAGGAAACTAAAAGCAAGACGCTCCAAGCATAGCACATAACACATTAAGTGATTAAAATATAGTGGAACGAAAGACGAACTGATAATGTTGATGGAGAAGGGGATGCACGGGGGGCATCCCCAAGCTTAGACGCTTGAGTCTTCTTGAATATTTCTTGGGGGTGCATGGGGGCATCCCCAAGCTTGAGCGTTTGACACTCCTGAATCTTTTTATCATCTTCCCTCGCACACTTGAAAACTCCCTTCATACATAACTCATCATAATCTGATTAGCGAGGTTAGTACCCATAATAAAATAATTTTTCCTTGCTGGAAATAAGGATATTCTTGAAGGTCTACTGTTTCTCAAGATTGCCAAAAGGTTTTTGCAAAGAAAAAGCAAGCTCGAGGTTTGCAAAATGAAGGAAAGGCAAAACAGGACAGAATCTGTGAAAAACAGACCAGCAGGTAGTAAATAATTTTTTCGGGGCAATTCTGCAACTCAAATCAAAAAACTCAGAACATATGCCCGAAAGCCAATTGTATAGAGCACGCTGTCGAAAATATTCAGACCAAAAAGATGATCTGGTGATTTTATACGAATTTTTCTGTCCAAGGACAGAATCTGTTTTCTGGACTGCACGTCACAACTTTTGAACTTTCTTGCAATCAGAGGCTAAACTTGGCACAAAGCTGAAAAATAAAGATACAATGATGTTGCTAAAGTCATAACAAACATCAAGACCACTAAAAACTGAAAGGACAAGCTGAAAGCAAAGATAACAAGGGTTGTCTCCCTAGAGCTCTTTCTTTATAGCCATAAAGATAGGCTTAAGACTTTAATGATGCTCTCGTAGGAATAAGAGTTGAAGAACAAAAGAGAGCATCAAGAAGCAAATACCAAACACATTTAAGCCTAACATGCTTCCTATGCATGGGAATCTTGTAAGAAAATAAATTATTGAAGCATAAAGCAACTAGCATAGGAAGGCAAAACAAGCATAACTTCAAAATATTCACCATAAAGAGAGGAAACTTCTTATTATTAAGATATTTAGAACCATGTCTCCCTCTCTCATTATAAATTTCAGTGGCATCATGGATGAACTCAACAATATAACTATCACATAAGGCATTATTTCCATGATCCAAAAGCATAAATGTATCATTACTCTTCATATAAGCAAAATCTTTCTTATTAGGAATAGTGAGAGTAAAGCAATCATAACCATCATGGTAATCATCATATTTAGGAGGCATATCATAATCATAATAAATTTTATCCTCAATAGTAGGTGGACTAAAAAGCTCACATTTATCATTGTAACCATCATATATAGGAAGCAAAGCATCATCAAAGTAAATTTTCTCTTCAAAAGTTGGGGGACTAAAAATATCATGTTCATCAAACATGTCATCCCCAAGCTTAGAGCTTTCCATGTCATTAGCAATATTGATATTAAAAAGAAACATACTAATAACATCACCACCATCATGATTGTTATGCAAATAATAAAGTTCCAAAGGTTTTTTAATTTTCTCTTCAAACACAACATGTCCAAGTTCAAGGTAGAGCTTATAAAGCTCTCTCATATTTTTGTTGTTTTCCATTAAGAAAAACTAGTGAAATAAAAAAAAGAAACAAAAGATTTAATTGCAAGATCTAAAGATATACCTTCAAGCACTCACTTCCCCGGCAACGGCGCCAGAAATAGCTTGATGTCTACACACGCTTCTACTCTTGTAGACTATGTTGGGCCTCCAAGCGCAGAGGTTCGTAGGACAGCAGCAATTTCCCTCAAGTGGATGACCTAAGGTTTATCGAACTCAGGGAAGTAGAGGTTGAAGATCGTCTCTCTCAAGCAACCCTGCAACTAAGATACAAGAAGTCTCTTGTGTCCCCAACACACCTAATACAACTAGGAGTTGTATAGATGCACTAGTTCGGCGAAGAGATGTTAAATGGCAAGTGATATGGATGGCAAAACAAAGTAATATAAATCTGTAATAAAAAGTGCAGCAAGCAAACAAGTGGTAAACGTGAGCACAAATGGTATTGCAATGGTGGAAACAAGGCCTAGGGATCATACTTTCACTAGTGGCAACTCCCAACAACATTAACATAATCGAATCACATGATATTTCCCATAAAACATGCAATGGAGACGCACCCGGAGGTCATTCCTTCGTGGTCAAGAGAGGACGAGAATTATGTAGGGCTACAAAAGCACACCTCAAAGTTCGTAGTTCTCAATCTAAGGATTTCCCAATGTCACCGCGGCCATCCAAAGAGAGTCCCACAATCACCACAACATATCTAAAGGATAGTCAAAGACAAGCAACAAGAGACTCTCAATCTTCAATCAACACACAAGAGAGGAAATCACTCATGAAAATATTTTTCTAATCCATGTCCAATAGACCGCTGTCACCTTGGTCTCGGGGTTTATACTAGATAAAGACAAGTGAGTACATCAATCCAATACATAGAGGAAGGGGAAATATCATGGGATCACCCTAGATTAACATAGCCTATGATCACAACGAAGATCACATCATGGGAGAGAGAGAGAACCACATAGCTACACGTACGAGCCCTCGGCCCCGGAGGAAACTACTCACGCATGGACATGGTGAGGAGGAGGTTGATGATGGTGTTGATGGAGAGGTGCAGCCCCGCGAGGAGGAGACGGCCGGCGGCAGCCACGGAGGCGGCGGCGGCGGCCCTTGGTGGCGCGGCGGCGGCGGCGGCCCTCCGGGCGGCGGCGGCCCTAGGGGGCAGCGGCTCCTTGGCCCCCCTTCTTCCTTGTGGATGGTGCTGAAATGGTGCTGGTCCTCCCCTCCAAGACGGCGGCTTGGGAGGAGGAAAATTCGTGGCCCTTGGTGACCTAGGTTTCTTCTCTTTATATAGACTCTCGGATTCTCGTCATCAGATTTTGGGCCTCAGTAAAACGGGCTTTACTCGACTGTCTGGACTTTGATTTGGACGAATTTTATATCCAGAAGCATTGCCTCGAAATTCCCCACAACTTTCGCAACTAGACTTTTTCAGTTTGACATCGTATTCGGGCCGGAACGTGACCATCTTTAAAAAACGTTCTCAGACAGATTTCAGGAAAGTGAGAGTCCTACTCCAATACGACTCATTTTGCGTTTTTGTCAATTTCCAAGTAATTCCTACACAATAAAGTGTAAAACAAGAACATTGTGCACTTTTGCAACCATTAGTAGGTTAGTCCAAATATGATCAAAAGTGTATGGAAGTGCATAAATATCATAGCAATATCACACAAAAAGGGCATGGAGCAAGCAGAAATTATAGATACGTTTTGGACGTATCATGCGCCAGGTAGGGGGCGTGTTGAAATCTCGCCTCTCCGAAGACCTCATCCCGCTCTCGTCCGTCGACCCCAAGTCACCCAGCTTCAACGGATCGCGACCCCGATGGCGGAAGCGCATTAGAAGCACGCGGAAGCCCGCGGCGCTCGCAGCGCTCAAGCATCGCCCTTCGGCTACGGGACTCGCCGTCACTCGGTCTTGATCGGGGCCAACGGCACGATGAGCACCACCGACCCGCCGCCTGGGGACCGGCAGCACCCACTGCCCACGCGGCGCCAAAGTCGCGTAGCAGCGCTGGCCGCCGAGCACGCAGCAGCAAGTTCACGAGACCGGCACGAAATGGCGAACATGAGGGCCGCGCTGCTGGTGGCGAGGGAGCTGCTAAGGTGCCGGTTACTCGATACCAGCCACGACGCGCTACTCCTCAGGCTGGCCGAGCTCCTCGATGCCGCCAGCACTGGAGCAGAGCCATTCTGCTTCCACACAACAACGCCAGGAACCGGGGGCCGCGCTGGCCGTGCCCGGTCGCCCGTGTGGTCAAGACCTGCGGCGACCTACGAGGGCGACATGGGGTATGACCCCCTGAACCCTGCGTATGACGCCGTCCCTCTGCCTCAAAGCCCTTTGTACCCAGGTACTGTCCCGCCGAGGAACCGTCAGGAAACAACCTGTGGGGACCCCAACTCATAAGTCGAGATCACCGAATGCACATGTACAGTGATCCCAGAGATCAATGCTCACTGAACACACAGAAGCTGAATAACAAGAGTCTTACATCCATACATACCGTGTTACACAAACTGTGACCTTTATGGTCAAGTCTTGAGTATATCATTGCAGCAGAAATCTTCAATAACAACTTGGACCCATGCCATCTGCCTTAACCCTACAGGCATTCTGACTGGGAAGCGTCCTAGCTCGCATGTTCGTCACCAAGAAATCTTCATCATAACATGTTCTTTCATGCCTGGCCAACAAAATAGCCAGTGGCAAGCCAATGAGTACTTTGAATGTACTCGCAAGCAACCCAAGAGTGATAACAGATTAATTATGCAAGGCTCTACTGTTAAATTGGCAGTTTTGCGGAAAGCTAGTTTTTCTCATGCAAGTATGATCAACATTTATCAAGGATATGAATGCGTCTGCAACAAGTATCAGGAGGTTACAGACATCAATATCGAGAAAGAGTTATAAACAACTCATGCTCGAGCTCATCATGACTTCCTCAAGAATCACATCACAAATATCACTGAACCGTGTTATTTTCCTCAGACACACACACCAGGTTTCACAAACATTGGACGTAGCCAAAGAGCGGTTACCCAACTGTCCTTGACCGTGGACATGGCTATTCGAATAGTTTTACACTCTACAGAGGTTTCACACTTTACCTACAAGATCCAGGGAACTTCCGTGTCATCCATGACCCGCGGTACCTCAAGTACCCGGGGTAAGCACCCGATCACTATCTTTCCCTACACGATGCTAACATAGAGTCCACTCGATTGGTAGCAACCCTCGTGCCCAACATTTCACATCTTAAAATTGTGGAGCCTCGCTCCCATATTCATCACATACCACTGGCACGGGGTACCAACGGTGTGTCCGGTGCCCTGTGAAAACAGTCATGGTCGCCCATCCAAGCACGACCCCGTCCCGAGAGTGACCTCGTGTCACCCCCGTCACTAGTAATGCGGGCACCATGCTAGTATCAGCATAGGTAATCAATAATGCCCTTTCCCATATAAGGGTAGAGTGGTTGTGCATGTAAGGTTGGAATAACGGTCGCAACTTAAACCAATCTGTTTTGAAAACAACACACACACTTGCCTCGGTACACCACTTCTTCATCAAGTGGTTACCCAACTCATCATCTCCCTCGGGCATAAGTGGCACCCAACGGGGTTTTCGAAAAGTCTTTTGAAAGTACTCTGCCTCCGTCACCATGCATATTCCCGTCCCCTTTGCGTAGCTACTGCTATAGCATCCTATCTACTCCCACCCGCATAACCCTCATAGGAAGGTAGGGTCATGCTTGACGCAAGTTTGAAATAGGAAAGTAACAAAGGTAACAACCAAAGTGGTCACCACCTCAACATGATTCTGATGCATCGATAATAGGGTGTTATATGACATGCATATAAATGTTTCTCAAACATGGTCAAAGGGCTGCTTGCCTTGTCCTTCACAGTCTTCAAACCTTCTGGTCCATCTCCAAGTACTTCGTCTATTTCGTCAACTAATGACGGAAACAATCATAATAAGTAACACAACAAGGCAAAAATAAAAGTGCTCTAAAAATAGGAGTTGGACTTTTCTAGGATACCTCTGGTCATATGAAAAATGACCAAGGTGGTTTCATAGGCATTGGATCAATGGATAGTTTGGAACATTTCAATATGATGGAATCATGTGGTTTAATGGATCTGTAAGAAGTGTACAGAAGAATTATTTTGAAAAATGGGCAAAACCACCCATTGAACAAGGAATGATTTTAGAAGAATCTAGGAGTTGGTTTCACTAGATTTGGAGTTCAAATGATTTTCCTATGATTTTGCAAAGTTGGCTATACATGGATAAATAGAATAATATTTGATGTGGCACAGAAAGCATTGGGAAAAATGTTCATAAACTAGGTTAGGATCTTAGAAGTGCCTAGAAATTTGAATCAATGAGTTTGGATCAATTATGAGTTCTCTGTGATTTTCTAAATTTCACCACAGAAATGGAAAAATAGCATTTTGATAAATATGTGTGAATAAATTGTTTCTAGAAAAATGTGCAAATAGCACCATGTGACAGAGCAAGATTTATGGAGTAACTACAAATTTGAACCATCAAATTTGGAGTCTATTTGATTTGTTTATGGATTTTAGAAGTTCACTTGAAAAAGAAAAAAAGGAAAAAGGAAGGGGCGGTTATACCTACACTGCGTACTGAGCGCAGTATAGCGCCGAAGCGCACTGGGCCAGCCCAGCTGCACGGCCACGCGCGCTGGAGGCCACGTCGATGGCGGGTTCCGTGGAATACGCCTCCTACACGGGGAGGCGCCAGCCCGAGAAGCCGTCTTCACTTATACACGGGCCCGGCCTTTGGGTCGCTTACAAGCGGGCCTGTAACACCCCAAATTTTTCCCTTGTTTTAGTAATTTTGACCAGGAGTTTCAACTTTTCTTTTCTGGGTTTTCTTTGATTGTCAGAACTTCCTTTCTGTTGTTTTTATGGAGTTTTTGCCCCAGTGCAAATTTCTTGGCATGTTGTTTGAACTTAATTGCCCTAACCCAAGTAGAACAATCTTTCTAGTTGTAGGATCATTTGCATTATTATTTTCTCCCTGAACTTTATTTAATTAAAGTGATTTCCTTCTAATTTAGGGCTCTGTTTGCACTACAACCCTCTAATGGAATTGTCCAAAAATTCTACCAAAATTCAGGGATGTCAGGTGAAGCCCCTACATCACATCCATGCAAAAATCCTTGGGTATCCTTTGGAAAAAATTGAGCAAAACATCCTCTTTTGCTCTCTGGTCCAGAATGTCATTTTCTACTACAGCCCTATTCTAACTAGTTCCATTGGCCTTGAGCTTTTTCCAACTTATAGCCCATCTTGCAAAACCCTTAAGTCCAGGAGAGTGGACCCATTGGAAGGTTTTTTGTTCATGAAACAATGCCATTTACCTTCTGCCCAGAACTGAAGTTTGCAAAAACTTGCACTAATAAGTTTTTGCTTTTGATAAACCAACCTCACCACCCTCTTAATCATCTAAGGAGACACTGATCTGGAGAATTTGGCCACCCCAAGAGTTGCCTAAATGCCGTTGGCATTTTGTCAAACACCATGAGTAGATGACCAGTTTTGGCTTAGTTTTTGGGTTGTGTTATGAATTTGATCCCCTGACTAGACCAGCATGTCACATGGATTTGCCCTAACCTATAGCCCCACCCTGCTAACCCCCTTGTGGATTGGAGCCCCCTAGCATGCCTTGGCATATTGCCGAGCACGTAGCGTGCGTGCTCTGGGTGCGCCCAGAGCGCGCATTTTGCACGTGTGTGCGCCCGAGCCGCCGCGTCGCGCTCCTGGCCCCAACTCGCCTGCAGAGCCGCGCCCGGCCTTATCCGCACACCAGAACACTCCAAGCCGCCCCTGGGACTCCACAGCGTTGTCGTCAGAGCTCGTTTGGCGGAACGCTAGCGGTCACAGCGGACCTCTGCCATGGTCAGCACCGCCCAAGCCACGAGCGCGCGCCAGCTCGCCCCTGGTGCAAAACCCACTCGTCTGCTAGCTTCTGCCGCCATCCTCAGCACTGCCACGTCCCTTGCTGCTACAGAATGGTGGTCGCCGGCGATCTTATCCCCGGCCGCCGCGGAACCGCCATTGCCCGCCTATATAAGAAGCCCCGAGCTCGTCAGGCCCTCAAGCAACCTCTCACACTCCACCACTAATCCGCACGTAGCAATAGAAAGACCAGGGAGGTCGTCTTCTTCTTCTCCGGCAACCACAGCCGCCGCCATGGTCTCGATCACTCCGGCGCCAACAGGGCGTCCCCCGCCCATCCAGCGCCGCCGTCGCTTTCCCCTCGACCTTGCGGAGCTGCCCGACCTCTCGAACACGATCAAAACCCACCCCAACACAAATCCCCAATCATGCCCGAAGCTCCCTCCGCCGCGGAGCATGCCGCCGGCGACTCCCCCCGTCCCCGCCGGCCAGTCGACCATCGGGAGGACCGCCTTGGAGTGACGGATCCATCCCTGGCCTCGAATGCCCTCGAGGAGCCTCCATTCGCCGGAGACGATCGCCGGAGTCCCGCCTCCGCTCGGGCAGGGGAAGAGGAGGGAGAGGCGACTGGTCAAACCTGACCAGTGGGCCCCATGGACCCATTGTCAGTGACATAGCCCCATCTCCACGCGTTTTAAGTGGAGGCGTAAAACTCAGATGTACGTATTCCCTAGCCCGAAAGCGTATTCTTAGCTGAAACGTTTTCTTTTCTGATTTAATTTAAAATCAAAGTTTGACTGAAACTTTGACTGGCTTTAACTTTCTAATTATAGCTCCAAATGAATTGATTCTTTTTCTGTTGTTCCTCAAATTTGGTCTAGTTTATTTTCAAATTTATTTGAAAATTTTCCAGACAACTTTTTTTGTGTTGTTTTGATTCTATGTATTAATTTCATATTCTTTCTATTAGGATTTTTTAAGAAGGAGAAAACTTCCAAAACTTTTGGAATGCATTTCTCCTCCCCTCTACTTGAAGGCAAGCATTTTTGAACCCTGGTCTAATGCATGTGGTTGTTATTGATACGATTACAATGATACGGATGCATTCATCCTTTCTTGAATATGTGATGATACGAACATACCCATGAGTGCATGAGGTAGACCCCCCGCTGTGAATTAATAGTATGCAAGACGGTGATCCCCTCGTATGCCTTCCATGCCTAACGGGAGAAAGCCGTAGAGGTCGTTGTCTTGTGTAGACACGAGCTTGCCGGGACGGTGGAGTCCGGTACGGCTTGGTGAGGCCTGATGGGTGGTGATCCTGACCGTTGCTGTGGAATATGTCGATTATGCAAATCATACAAGTGATGCTGAAACCTCTTGAGTCGACCATAGATCGAGTCTTGTTCCAGTAACCCCCATACTCATTTTCGTACTACCACTTGTCCCTGCTACAGGTAGGGTACGGTTCAGTAAATTGTTGACCCCTGTTCTAGCACACACTGTACAGAGAGGCCATGGTGGAAGATACCGGCTGCATCCGGTAGGCATGCCACCTGGTCCGGGGGCATGGGTGTTTCGGTTGAAGCCGAAGGGGGTAGCTTCCCCAGTTTGCGCGCGTTATAAATTTTGTGATCCCATGCTAGTCGAGGTTGTAGCCTCCCCACTTAGAGTTTGGCTTGACAGGTGTCATGGGTGATTCCAGACACCGGTAAGTTAAGCTGGTGTGTGCGGCCAGATGTGTCTTCAAATTAAAAGACCGTAGACGGAATTAGTCCAGAGGGATTAAAGGAATCCGTTATTCGTGGGTAAAGAGTACACCCTCTGCAGAGATTAAATCTATTCGAATAGCGTGTCCCTGGGTTAGGACTACAGTCTGGGAAGGGTCAAGTGTCTGTCTTAGTTTCGGTCTTCGGAGGAGAAAACTGCTAAAACCAGAACTTTGATGTTGACGTATGGCTTATGGTGACAATGATTATGGTAAAGTAACCCTTTGTATTATTTAGAATTGATGGGTATCCCTGGGATGGTTCTACCTCCTGGATATTCATTGCCATCCATCATTTATAAGCCCTTTATGTGATGTCGCTCAGACATCCGACCGTGGCATTTTATTATTTACTTTTATTTATAAGCCCTTTATGTGATGTCGCTCAGACGTCCGACTGTGGCATTTTATTATTTACTTTTCTTTATAAGCCCTTTATGTGATGTCGCTCAGACGTCCGACTGTGGCATTTTATTATTTACTTTTCTTTATAAGCCCTTTTTGTGATGTCGCTCAGACGTCTGACTGTGGCATTTTATTATTTACTTTCCTTTATAAGCCCTTTATGTGATGTTGCTCAGACGTCCGACTGTGGCATTTTGTTATTTATTTTTCTTCATAAGCCCTTTATGTGGTGTCGCTCAGACGCCCGACTGTGGCATGATTCACTTTTATTTTATTATCTCTCCCTGAATGCATATGCATTTTTATATAGATGAACTGCTTGCATCATGGACTGTCACATCATAATTAACATCGCGATCATCAAATATTCTCGAGCATGAATTTATTTCACCTATGTTCATAATGTTTGCGAGTACATTCAAAGTACTCATTGGCTTGTCCCTGGCTATTGTCTTGGCCAGATTTCTCGCATGGAGAGGAGCGTCACGACGACGACCCGGAACCTATACAACAGTGATAGCAGCCTCGTGAAGATAGGATTTAACCTGGTCAGCTGTTCCCGTGGGAAATGGAGTCCCACAGACGCCAACGTACCACAACCACTTCCGCCACCAGCCACTAGAAACCTTGTGTTGTACATAAAGGCCAAGAATGGTCTTGTACTACATATTTTGTAATTTCGCTTGGGTTTTCTGTATCAAGTGGTGACTCATCAGCTAACAGTAATCCTGGGGCTGGTGAGCACAAGGGCCATTTCTGGGGAATTTAATACCCTGAAAACCGGTCCTGATAGGGCCCCGCCTGGCAGGCTTGTCTCCTTCCTCCCGGTCGAACATAGGCGAGGCAGGGGAGGCAGGGCCGAGCCTCGCCGGCGTTGCCCCGTCGACTCAGGCCGTCCCTGGCGATGCCTCGGCCACCGGAATGACCAGCGCGGAGAGGCGCTTCCAGCCATGGGTAACACGTATGCCGAGGAAGACTGGGTCAAGGAGAGTGCCGTTCGCGGCGGACGTGGCCGACGGCGATGACTGGCACGGCACTCTGGCCATCAAGAAGTGTAACAGGTGAGCGGGAGAGCTCCGTCGGGGTAGTGTAGATGCAAATGAACCCATAGGCGGAGAGGAGGGGGCCCGGAGGACGAGAATTTAGGCGATGGCCGGCGGCTCCGCTCCGGCCTAGGAGGAGGCTAGAGGGCACGATGGAGAGAGAGGGTTGGTCCAGAGGGGCTCTAGGAGCTAGGTGAAACAAATGGGGTGGATAGGAGGACCCGGGGCGGCCTTAAATAGAAGAGGCCAAGGTGCACCGCGGGGCCGTGCGCCAGCGAGGCCGTAGCTGTCTCTGGAGGCCAAACTGGCTCTCTGGGGCGTGTCCAGGGCGCTTGTGGACATGGTCCAGGCCAAGGGAAAAGGAAAGGGGGAGCGGGGTGTGCCACAGGCTCCGCGCGTGTGAGTTCGCTCACTGGAGCTCTCGGGCGGACGGTGCGCGTGCGGGAGGAGGCAACAGTAGGGAGAAAGAGAAGGGGGCCAACAGCGTGCCGTGTCCCAGACGTCGAGGCACCTCGACTGGCGCAATGGGGAGGCCCTAGGTGGTCAGCAGCCTCGGGCAGGACGTGGCTACAGTGCGGGAGCACATTGTAGCGTGCTCTACAGCGCCCTCTTGGCCGGCATGGCCATGCTCCCACGCGCTCTGGACGTGGCCACCTTGTCCATTGGTGTCTAGTGGGTCTGGGGGTGAGTAAACTAAGCACAGTTGGCCTTGGATGCCCTGGTGACCCAATGGAAGAGAGGTGGGGTTGAGAGAGAGATGAACAGGGTTGTCCAGAAGGGTAAAATGAGGGTTTTCACCCCTCAATCATTGAGTTTTGGTTGAATGAGTATTACTGGAGGCAGGTGATGACCAGGCACACCTCTAGTAAGCATTTGAAGCAAAGTGGAGTAGTGGAAGTGGACCAAATGGTGATTTTGGCAAAGTGCCAGAAGGTGTTTGATATGGTTTTGGGCAAGCAAAAGATTTCCAATTGACATGAGACTTAACAAGATGAAATGGGTCATAGAAATAGGGTGTTCCACCAAGTTTGAGCTCATTTGAAGAAAGTTGCCAATGTAACTTTGGTAAACCCTAAAAATCAACAAAAATAGATTTTCCAAGATTTAGACATACAAATCATCCCTCCTTGATGCTCCACTTGGTGTAGTGTCCTCATTTGGGGTTTTGAGCATGTCCACAAAATTTGAGGCCACAAGTAAAAAGTTGGTAATGTAGAGTTGTTGAAATTGGGATCTGGTCAGAAAGGGTTTTGGGGCACTTTGATCAAGTTATCCTTCTCCAAAACTTGTGCCATTTGGTCTAGATGCTTAATTAGACCATTTTAGCATGTGCACCAAGTTTGAGAGCATTTGGACATGTTTGGCAATGTAAAGTTGCTCAAACTTCAAAGTGGACAGAAATGGGTTTGAGGGGATTTGATGATGTTTACTTGATCTTCAAGGCATGAGGCTTTGTAAGATCATCAAATATGTCATATTTGACTTGAGAGAATTTTCCTGGAATTTTTACGGAATATTTCCTTTGTAAATATTTCAAAAGCTTGAAATATCCAGAATGGGTTTTTTAAGGATTTGACCAATATTTTGAACCTGACCATGTGTTGAAACTCTTATATATGGACAATATATGTCCTATGAGCTTCCCTGAATTTTGAATTTTTTTTTGAAACAGTTAAATAATTTTAACCTATTAAAGACCATTTCTGGCCTAAAGAAAAAGCCTTTAAATAAAATATAAAAATAACTTTTAAAATTATAATTTTGTGGTTTAAGGGAGTCCTATACCTAATAGGAGTCAAATATACTTTTTGCAAGATTTTTCACACCCTAAATAAGGTACTTGCAGTACAAACCTCAATTCAGGGGTTTTTGGAAAACTAATTTTAGAGAATACTATTTGGCCAAATTATTTTTATAAGAAAATACTATAATGTTCTATACACATGGCATGATCATTGGGAAAAGGTTTTGGATCAAGGAGATCAAGTATAAGAGTTGGATGATTATTTGATTTTAGAGCACTTGCAAACAGCAAACAGAAAACCAATCAAGCAAGGTCAAAAACACTCAAAAGTTTTTGCCAAACCACTTTTTAGCATGATTATTAGCTTAAATGTTGTGGCATGAAAATCAGGGTGTGACAGACCTACCCCCCTTACAAGAATCTCCTCCCCGAGATTCCCAGACTAGGCGTGGAAAGGAATACGGAAACTTGGATATGGGGTAGTCTTCACTTCTTCTTGTTGGTTCTGCTTCCGAGTGGTGCTCCATGGAACCTTGAAGTACTTGGTGGTGTGGCTTCTCGCATGTTTCCCTTTTTGATGCAGGTTGCTGAGGGGTCTCTTGCATAGGTTATGTTGGGCTAGATGTCAATGGCTCGGTGATCGATGTCCTCGCATGGGACTGGGCTAGTTAGGAAGTTAAAAGTACTTCCAGAGTTGTGACTTGTGGAAAATTTGGTGCACGGGGGGGGGGAAACTCTGGTGGTAACTCCAGCTAGTAGCCGTCTATTCTTCGTCTTGAAGTGATCTTGGAGAGGGTCGATAAATCTAAGCGCGAGCTTCTCTTGACATGGGAATGCTTGGCTCCTTCGAGAGAAGTGGCTCGCAGATACATCTGGTCTTCGACGCGGCGGTTTACTTCTTGACGATGGTGCTTGGTGTAGTTCTTCTTTCTTGACATGGCGGTCTTCGAATGTCTTCTAACCAGCCGAATGGCTCTTCTTCCATTTTTGGGTAGACACGTATGTCCCCAAATAAAGATGACAACTAACTTGTACAAGTACTCCATGAAGTCTATGGGGTACGCAAGGTAGGCTGGGGTATTGGTGGTGGTCTCAGTTGAGTATTGGCAACGGTCTTCTTGATTTAGAGTCAAGGCTGTGGTCAGGACCTAACCATGTTGTGGCTTGGTGGGGCTTAAGGGTTTCAAGGATTCTAGTGTGTGAGTGAACGTTTATCATCTTATCCTTAGGCACAGTTCCTGAGATGCCAGTAGTTCCACCCAGTCCTTTAAACAAATAACATCATACCACCAAAAGCATCATCTTGCATAGGTCACTCCAAGATCTTGTTTCCTTCCTATGAATAAACTCCAATAGCCCATTATTAATCCTACGAACCCAATGTTTATGGTGTTCCACATGATCTCCAAATACTTGGAAGGGCCATCCATTTCTATAGTAAGTCCACCAAATTCCCACCATCATGGTCAAGTAAGCTCCAAGGTCATGATTATGTAAATCCCTAAATCAACTCCGACAAATAATCCAATCTCCTAGTTTGCCATCCACCGAGAAACATGGTATCATGATGAAGATCAACAGTCTAAATCCAATTTAATCAGACCATGTAGACATATTTAGCATCTATACCCAACCAGAATCACCTACTTAAATCCAAATCTCATGCTCGACGAGAATTCCTACATTTTCCCCAAGTCATTCTCAACATGTCAACTATCTTCTATCAATATCCCCTGGCTAGGTCAAATCCTTATACCTCCAACAATTTAAATTTGCGATCACAATTGCCCTGCAAATCCAAGTTACTCCAGGGTGATGAAAGTTACGCTACTCTTTTAATCATGATCCCACCAACATGAAAACCTCACAATCCATCAAGGTCTCAGATAATTCCTCGAAGTCACTGATATAAAGTCACCAAGTGTCAGGACCACGATCCTAAGTCACACCGATCTAGCCTGTAACACATCATATCACTTTGCGGCCTCATGCACGGTATCCCCACGGGTGCCACCTTACCTGGCCCGGGACCGTTTGCGCATTTTGGCACACGTATATGATAGTGTCGCTAGCATTCATATGACAGAGAACCTGGGCCGACATGGCTAGTTATAAACCAAAAGTGGCACTAAATTACAGAGACATGCATCCATGACCCAACAACGAACGTGTCGGTCATCAACGTATGAACCCAAGTCGTAGCAAGCTACATGGACTTAAGGAACGACGCCTGACATTTCCCCTAAGGGACAGACACAGGAACGAAGAAGGACACATGCCGGCCAGCCTACGTGTTCCGGAGCAGTAGCAAGCTACCAAGGCTTAGTGGAAGCACTAGGAGGCATTTCCCTGTAAGATAGGCTACCAAAGGTAAACAACTAGGTGTCGGATCCCACACATACCAAGCATTTCAATCATACACACAATATGCTCAATATGTGCAAATACAACATTGCATCACAACAGAACTCTATGACTCAAAGTACTTTATTTAAGAGGCTCCAAAGAGCCATACATAACATATCCATACAGATAGGGGTCACATGACCCAACACTCAAGCACAAGCACAAGCGGAAGCCAACATGTCTGAGTACAGACAACTTGGAAATAAAACAGGCTTGGTGTAGCCTGACTATCTACAAGGCCCTTCACAAGCCCAGGATCTCCGTCTGGGTAGCAAGCTACTCGTCGACGTCAACGTCTATGTAAAACCCATCAGAAGGGCCAGGGTTCTCCTCTACAACTGTTATTAAGCAAACATGAGTACAAAGGTACTCAGCAAGACTTACAACAGAACCTATCATATATGCATCGTTATCAACAAGGGTAGTGGAGTTCATTGCACCAAGCCAGCTTTGACTCTTGGCTAACCTATACTACAACTCTCAGCAGACTGCAAGATAAGACTACGTACATGAGTCCTCTACTCACCACAACAATACACTACCGTGGACCCTCTTCCGTCATCCTACGGAAGGGCCATCCACGGCACTCACACTTGTCTTGAGGCTTTTAGAAGTAACCATCAACTTGTCTATGAACTGTATAAGCAACCAAGTGGTTCGTACCGCGAACAACGGCTATTCGAATAGATTGGTAACCCTGCAGGGGTGTACTTCTTTACACGCGCTTCCACCACTTATCGCCGTTTACTCGACATGTACTCGACAACCTTCAAGCGGAAGCCCAGCGAGGGTGTCGTCCACGACTTGACTAACCACACAGGTCCCTAGTCCAGGTTTATCGCCTATTTGGGTTCCATCCGTGGGGATATCCGGTCGGGGTGTCGCTCACGGCCTCAAACGATGTGTATAGGGTTCCCAAGTCACCAAACGGGTGATCGGTACACCCGGCCACGTACCTACCGCATCACTGCCCACCCCGAGGGTCAGCGCTGTGCGCGACCACTAGTATACTACAAACACCAGAAACTAGTTGCAACTCCTGGACATAGGATAAGGGCAAATAATAAACCGAGAGGGTCCATTAGTTTCGTGCCCAATGCATGGTAGTAGCCGAACCTTGAACCACACATACAGATCTCAGGTCCTATGGACGGTTCCAATGAAACAACCCACCATGTACTCCTACATGGCCTTTCATCGATACCTTTACCACACATGTTCCACACTTCCCTCTCTTTATCGAGCATGATCATTTCACTCTGCTCCATCACCCAGATGAATTAGACCTGACACAACTCTAAGCGTAGCAGGCAACATAAACAAATAGCATGGTGGAACACACATCACATGGCTCAATCAACTCCTACACATGCTAGTGGGTTTCAACTATTTACTGTGGCAATGACTGGTCATGCAAAGGAATAGGGTTCAACTACCGCAGTAAGTAGCAGTTCACACGCTGTTGCCTTAATGTAGGAAAAGAGAGCAGCAGCGAGAAGATGGGTTTGTATCAATGGGTTGCTTGCCTGACAGATTGGTTGTCGGGTACTGCTCTTCAGTTGGATACGTAGAAGTATCCTCGGGAGCAGGACCTACCACGGAGAACACCGACGATACAATCAACATACAAACAAATGCAACAATATGATGCATGCTCATGACATGGCAAGATGAATGTGTTTTGGGCTAATGCAACTATAAACAGAAAGGTTTGAGCTTATTTGAATCAAAGATTCAAATTTATACCCAAACTATTATTTATTAAAGTGCATTATCATGTTTTGATGTGAACAGCAAGGTTAACTTGCTCAAACATGCATGAAACAAGTTCCATTGGAAAGATTGGATTTTTCTGATCAATTTTCATATATAACTCTTTTCCATCTGAGCTACTATTGAATTTATATGATTTTTTGAAGTTTAAAGCATTTTCTAAAAATAAATAAATCATTTGGATTTATATAAATTCCAGAAAAGGCTTTACTACGTCAGCATGATGTATGTGTGACATTAGCAAGTCAACAGGGCGGCCCAGGTCAAACCTTACCAGTGGGACCCACTAGTTAGTGTCACAGTTAGTTAACTAACTAATTAGGATTAGTTTAAGCGCTAACCTAGGTTTGACTAACAGGCAGGGCCCACATGTCAGTGACCCAGGGGAGTCAAACCCCTGGTCAAACTGGGTTGACTCGCCGGCGTTTAGCCGTCGGCGACGTCCAGACGCGGCGGAGGCTGCGGGTTTCGCCCTCCGACGACCAAAAGGACAGCGGAGCACATCTACGGGCAGCTGGGAGTGAGTCGCGTCGAGTGGTGCACGACTTGGTGCTTGGGGTCGCCGGAAACGACGCCGGCGACGAGTCCAGCGGCTGCCGGAGTTCGGGCGAGGACGAACTCGTCGGTGCAGTGCTCAAGGAGGCGCGTGGAGTGGTCCTACAGCATCTACGCGAGTCGGTGAAGCTAGTGGGCGTGATGGCCGGGCCGTTAGGTGGCCGGAGGCACGTCGGCAGCGAGCGTGTGCGGTGGCGCATGCGGGCGAGCAAGGTGCACTCGCTACGGTGCACGGGAGTGAGAACGGAGAGGCTGGGAAGGGGCAGGAGCTCACGGCGGAGACGACGAGTCGGTCGGCGAGCTCGAGGACGAACTGGTGCGGTGGCGACAGCGAAGGGGATCTCCGGCGGTGGCGGTCGGGGGCGTTCTCGTGGCGGTGGCTGCGGGGCGAGCGAGCGCTCGGGGCTCGACCTGCTCGACGAAGCGGACGACGGCGAAGCTCCTTGACACGGCGAGGCGACGGTGGGGCGACGGTGGCTGCGGCTACAACGGCGGGGAGCTCGTGGACGCGTCGGCCATGGTGAGGAGAGGGCGAGGGAGAGAGGTAGGGGGAGAAGTGAGACGTCCAGGGCATTCGGGCGACGACGTGGAGGCGAACCAGGGCGTCGTGGAGGCGGGGGAGTGAAGCAGGGCGGCGGGCAGCTGCGTGGCGACCGCAGGCTCGCCGGCGTGCTCCTCTGTGCCTGCCTGGCCAGAGGAAGCAGCTACGTGGAGCGGCTGCTGGGCTGGGCCGGTCTGGTAAGTCCCTCTCTCTCCTCTCTTTTTATATTTTGTTTCTGTTTGTTTTCTTTTTCAACATTGTTGAATTAATAAAAATGCTAGAACATTTTTATAAATCATGAAACTAGTCATGCCCAATGTATAATATGAACAGCATGGAACATTTTAGTTTATGATTGTTTGGGCACCTAAAATATTATATAGCATTTAAATGCCCAAATGCAAATACAATATGAATTAAACCAGTGACCTTTGGATGTCCTAGAAAATTGTGCACCATTTTTGTCAGAGGTTTAAGACCAAGGCAAAGATGATGAACATTTTTAAGGGCATTTTGGGTACATTGGAGAAGATTTTATTAAACCCTATTTGTTAGAAGAGGGGTGCTGGGTTTTCTGTCATCCCCATTTCAGGTTTCTGCAAAAAGTAAACATGATGCACACTCTAGCTAGTCCTAATGCAAGCACTGACTAGGGATGTAACAACTCACCCCCACTCAAAAGAATCTCGTCACGAGATTCGGGTTCCTCCGGAAAAAGGGTGGGGTACTCTAGTCGAAGACGATCCTCCCTTTCCCAAGTAGCTTCATTCTCGGAATGATGTGACCATTGAACCTTGAGAGACTTGATATTATGACGTCGAGTGGTATGCTCGGTTTGATCAAGAATACAAATGGGGTATTCTCGACATTTAAGATTGTCCTGGAGATCAAGCGTTTCGTGGTCCACTCCGCGGATAGAATCCGAGAAGCAACGCTTGAGTTGAGAAACGTGGAAGACATCATGAACTCTGGAAAGATGCGGAGGTAGTTCCAATTGGTAGGCAACTTCTCCTCGTTTGGCAAGAATGCAAAAAGGACCCTGTCGGTGTACTAAGGTAGGGGTACCCCAGTACCCCAACTTGTGCACGGGCAGTTGCAGCTTCCCGCGGCAAGGATTACTGCGTGCTCGCCGGAGACCTTCCTGCCCCCTATTAAACCATTCAAGAACAAAGTATACAAGACATAAGACCGAGACCCCGGCAAGAGGAGCTTGCCGGGAAGGCCGTACCAGGCTCAAGACTGTTCCACTAACACAAGACCCTGGCAAGAGGAGCTTGCCAGGAAGATTAGAAGACATCGCCTCGGCGCTATGCGCGCCCCGGCAAGGGGCCCGGGGATCGGCAAGTTCCCGGGCCCGGCAAGATCAAGGCCCCGGCAAGGTACTTGCCGGGAAGGCTGCGCTGTGTGCCCGCGCTCCAGCTCATCGGCCCACGCGTCGCCCTGGGGCCTATCCAGAGACGCGTGGCGGATGGCTGTGCAGCCTGGGGTACACGGTGGCACTCCACGGCGATAAATCCGTCGCCGTGGCGGACGGAGACGCTAAGGCGGGAGCTTTTGGGGTCGACGGCGACGGGCATTAAATGCCCTTGTCCCCCACTGTCAAAGTAGGTATAGACCACTGTTCTGTACTGTAGCTCCACTGTTCCCGCACTGTTACAACTACCCCCCTCTTTTACTTTTGTTTACCCCTTTCTCCTACGTTGACACCTGTCGGTGACCCCTTGCACTATAAAAGGAGGCCCATGCACAACGTGGAAGGGGTTCGAAACCTAGATTACTCTCACGCACGGTGTAGCTGCTTCTTCAAGCTCCCGAGCGCCCAACTTAATACATAACCAAGCAGGAGTAGGGTTTTACGCATCCGTGCGGCCCGAACCTGGGTAAAACTGCCCGCGTGTCTGCTTCGATCTGCTCTTTGTGCTCCCTCCGCCCTCGTACCGCACAGACAAGGGGCTCCGGTCCCATAGGTGTTCGTGGCGGACAGTTTCCCCCGACATCTTTGGCGCGCCAGGTAGGGGGCGTCGAGGTTGTGCGAACCTGATCCGGCGTTCGCGCGGGCGCATTCTTCATCAACCTCTCCAGCTTCATCAGCAACTTCGTCAGCGACAACTCCATGGCCCCGAAGAAGAAGCCTTCGGAGGTTGGAGGCCCGTCTGCGTCTCACCCGCCGCCACCAGAGCCAACGGTGGGCGGGGGAGACGCCGTCGGAAGGGTGGTTGCCGGCGAGGACACTCACGGTGCCACCAGATCCAAGAACAGGACGGACGACCGGACCTCGGTCTCCGTGGACGCGCCACGTCCATCACAGCACACGACGACCCCGCGGCGCCATACCACGGGAGGTGGTATCCGCTTGCTGGGACAAGGCCAAACTGGAGGTTCGCGGGACGCCCCGGACCCCCGTCCGGGCACAAGCAAAGCGAAGGCGCCGGCGCGGGACCCCGCTCCTTCTAACGTTGTTAGAAGTCCGAGCGTATCCCGCTCCTCGCACCGCTCACCCGCGTTCCCCTCTACTCCAGCAGAAGCGCTCGCAAGGGCGCAGCTGCTCCTCGATTTTCCTCCAGCGGCCGACAAGGCCGAAGAATGGAGGGCCACTATCCGGAGCCTGATAGACTTCGCCAACAACGATTCTCCACAACAGCCGTCGGCCTCACGGCCGCGGCAGACTGAGAAGACGAAGGCTATCGGCGACAAGACTGCCGGGGGTGCAACAAGCGTGCACTCCCCGCCACAGAAGCAGAAGACGCCGCCCCGCCGGAACAACCCCGACGACGGCTCCACAGCCTCGTCGGACCCGCGGGCCCGTCGGGACCAGCGCCAGGTCCTCGACGACCGGCGAGATGAAGACGCTCGAACCACGATCGAGCGCCGCCGAGAAGCTCGGCGACAATCCGACAAGAGAGCTGGGAACACTGTCGACGCGCACGCGCCCGGTGAACCAGGCGACTTGCCGTACGCGGCAGGCTGCCCTGCGTTCACCCGCGAGCTGCGGCGCGTCCAGTGGCCCAGCATGAAGAACTTTAAGCCCGACGTACCGGAGAAGTACGACGGCAAGACGCACCCCTCGGAGTTTCTCAGCGTCTACACTATCGCAGTACAAGCTGCCGGGGGGCGCGACGAGAAGATCCTAGCCAACTACTTCCCGCTCGTGCTGAAGCCGAACGTCCGTTCGTGGCTCATGCACTTGTCGGAAGGCTCTATCTCTTCTTGGGCCGACCTCTGCCATCAGTTTGTTGGCGCCTTCACCGGCGGCCACAAACCCCATGGCCAGGAGAGCGATCTCCATATCTTGGCCCAGAAGGAAGGCGAACCCCTGCGCAAATATATCCAACGCTTCAGCCGGGTGCAGCACAACATCCCTGACGTTCACCCTGCCGCGGTTATCAGCGCGTTCCATCAGAACGTGCGTAACCGCCGCATGCGTGAGGAAATGGCGATGACCAAGATCAGGGACGTCAGCGAGCTCTACGCTCTTGCTGACAAGTGCGCACGCGCAGAAGAGGGGAGGAAACTCCCCGGGGAGGATGCCGGCGCAGGGGGAAGCGACAGCGACGACGCCGCCCCGGCAAAGAAGAGCCGGCGGCGGAACAACAGAAAGAAGGGCAAGAAGGAGGTGCTTGCCGTCGAGAAGTCCGGCAAGGAGGCCCCCGCCAAGCAAGCGCAGGCTGGCGGCTCCGGCAAGGAGCCTGCCCCTGCAGCGGCGGCCGACAAGCCGGGTAGCTCCGACAAGCAATACTGTAAGATTCACCGCACCAAGGGTCACGATCTCTCCAACTGCAAGCGCGTCGAGTACCTCGTCGAGCAGCAAAAAGCTGAGTACGAGAGGCGCGACAAGGAGAAGGCCCAAGGTGGCGGGGAAGAGCCCAGCAAGAAGCGGCCGTTCAACGGCCGGGGAGGACGCCGCGGCAAGGCTAAGCAGCGGCAAGGAGATCGACCTCCCCGGGGCCGCGACAACGACGAAGACGACGATGAAGACATGGAGGATGACGAGAACAGCGAGCAGGAGTTCCAGAAGGCCACGGAGGTCCTGTGCGTCGACGGTGGCGCCTCCCTGCACACCTCCCACCGCCAGCTAAAACAGTGGGTGCGTGAGGTGAACGCAGCGGAGCCGCCCGTGGAGTCGCGCAGGCTCCTCAAATGGTCCAGCACGCCCATCGTTTTTGACCTTGAGGATCACCCTGACCGCACCACGGCGGTCGGGTGCTTGCCGATGCTGGTTTCTCCCACCATCCGCAACCTCAAGGTCACCAAAATGTTGGTTGACGGCGGGGTCGGGCTGAACTTGATCTCCTCTGCTGTGATCAAGAAGCTCCAAATTCAAGACGGCGAGCTCGAAGAGACCGGTTCATTCCAAGGAATCAATCCGGGAAGGAGCAAGCCCAAGGGAAAGATCACTCTGCCGGTGACCTTTGGCGGGGAGCTCAACTTCAGGACTGAGCGCATCACCTTTGACGTCGCTGATATTCCATTGCCCTACAATGGAATACTCGGCCGTCCCGCCCTCGCCAAGTTCATGGCAGCTTCCCACTATGCCTACAACGTGCTGAAGATGCCGGGGCCGATAAGCGTCATCACCGTCCACAGCGACAAGAAAGATGCGCTTATTTGCGCCGACAAGATTTACCGGGATGCGGCAGCTGCGGCCGAGAAGGATACTCTTGCCGCTGAAGCTCCCGAGGGGAAGAAGACGAAGACCAAGTCCGGCAAGTGCTCTGGGACCCACTCCGGCAACCGCACCTCTTCGGAGTGCTGCGCTGCCGTCGAGGACGTTCCATCGAGCTCCACCGGCAAGAGCAAGAAAGGAATGGCTGCTCCTCCGGCAACCAAGAAGGTGTCCGCAAAGGAGGATGGCACTGGTGGTACCTTCACCATCAGTGCCACCCTTGACAGCAAATAGGAAAGCGCGCTCGTCGCCTTCCTGCGGGCGAATGTCGATGTGTTTGCTTGGCAACCATCTGACATCCCCGGTGTTCCCAGGAAGGTGATTGAGCACAAGCTTGCTGTCTGTCCTCATGCGCGGCCCATCAAGCAGAAAGTGAGGAAGCAAGCCGTGGAGCGCCAAGAGTTCATCAATGAGGAGATCAAGAAACTAGAGGCAGCAGGTCTAGTTAGAGGTGTGATCCATCCGACGTGGCTGGCAAACCCAGTCGTCGTGCGCAAGGCCAACGGGAAGTGGAGACTGTGTATAGACTTCACCGATGTCAATAAAGCATGTCCCAAGGATCCATTCCCTTTGCCGCGCATCGACCAGATCGTTGACTCCACTGCCGGATGTGAGCTACTCTGTTTTCTTGATGCATACTCAGGCTATCATCAGATTTTCATGGCCAAGGAAGATGAAGAGAAGACTGCGTTTATCACTCCATGTGGCACTTATTGCTTTATCCGCATGCCATTTGGATTGAAGAATGCAGGCTCAACTTTTGCAAGGGTAGTATACACTGCTTTTGAGCCACAGATTCACAGAAATGTAGAAGCTTACATGGATGACATCATGGTGAAGAGCAAAAGCAAGGAAACCCTGATTCAAGACTTGGAAGAAACGTTTCAGAACCTGCGCAGGATACAGCTCAAGTTGAACCCCGAGAAGTGCGTCTTTGGAGTTCCCTCCGGCAAGCTTCTCGGGTTCTTTGTATCACAGAGGGGGATTGAAGCCAACCCCGACAAGATCAAAGCCATTGAGCAGATAGAAGCCCCGAAGCGCGTCAAGGATGTCAGGAGGCTTGCAGGTTGTGTTGCTGCCCTCAGTAGGTTTATTTCAAAGTCTGCAGAACGCGCCCTACCTTTCTTCAAAATTTTGAAGAAGGCGGGTCCCATGAAGTGGACTCCGGAAGCGGAGGCGGCGTTGCAGGATTTGAAACGGTACCTGTCCTCCACTCCTATACTTGTCGCACCTAGACCACAGGAAAAGTTGTTGCTATACCTAGCGGCAACCAACCAGGTGGTTAGTGCTGCGTTGGTAGCGGAGAGGGAGTCCGACGAGGAGTCAGCACCACCGGCAAGCAAATCCAGCGACAAGCAGGGGGCTGTCCCGACAAGCTCTGGTCCCGACAAGGAAGACTCTGCGCAGGAACAAGGAGAGGCGCGGAAGAAGATGGTGCAGCGCCCAGTGTATTTTGTAAGTTCCCTTCTCCAGGGGGCTAGATCAAGATACTCTGGTGTGCAAAAATTGCTTTTCGGCCTCCTCATGGCCTCAAGAAAGCTGCGCCATTACTTCCAAGCCCATGAGATAATAGTGGTCACTCGCTTTCCGTTGAAGAGGATATTGCACAATCCAGAAGCAACAGGCAGGATCGTTGAGTGGGCACTGGAGCTGTCGAGCTTTGGACTCAAGTTTGAAAGTACTTCAACCATACAGAGCCGAGCTTTGGCAGAGTTCATAGCTGAGTGGACCCCGACACCAGAAGAAGAAGTTCAAGAAACAAGTGTACCCGTACAAGAAGCGACAAGTGAATGGGTAATGTATTTTGACGGTGCCTTCTCGCTGCAAGGCGCCGGTGCCGGCGTGGTACTCATCGCGCCCACCGGAGAACACCTCAAATATGTTATCCAGATGCACTTTCCCAGGGAGCAAGCGACAAACAACACCGCAGAATATGAAGGCTTGCTTGCCGGCCTCAGGATTGCGGCCGAACTTGGGATCAGAAAGCTGATTGTGCGGGGAGATTCTCAGTTGGTGGTCCGACAAGTTAACAAGAGCTATCAGAGCCCTTTGATGGAAGCATATGTCGATGAAGTGAGAAAGCTTGAAGAGCACTTTGAAGGTCTGCAGATGGAGCACGTCCCAAGAGCTCAAAATGAGATTGCAGACGGCCTTTCAAAGTGCGCCGCGATGAAGTTACCTGTGGAACCAGGGACCTTCTTGCTCAAGCTGACTCAACCATCCGTTACACCATCAATTGGGCAGTCCAAGAAGAGAAAGTTGGTCTCCGGCGACTACTTGCCGGCGGATCTTCCTGAACCCGCCGCCAAAGTTCCCAAGAACAACAACCAGAACGCTGAGGAACAGTTTGCTCCTGCAAGTCCTCGGGCTTGTGCAGTTGAAGCAAGCGTTCCCGACAAGCCTCGCCCTGGCGAGCTTGCCGGGGGACCGTCAGCTCCGGCAGGACCAGAGGTCTTCGCCGTAGAAGCTGAGGTTCCCGCAGCGGCCCTCGAGCCTTTAGTCCTCGCCGTCGAGCCTCGGGCTCCGGCATGGGCGCAGTAGATCGTCCGTTTTCTGCAAACTGGAGCCCGACGACCCTCAAGAGATAGAGAAGATAACCAGGCAGTCAAGTATGTATCAGTTCGTGGATAACGAGCTGTACAGAAGAAGACTCAACGGTGTCAGGTTGAAGTGCATCTCCAGAGAAGATGGACAGAAGCTGTTGGCAGAAATACACGGAGGCATATGCGGCCACCACGTTGGCGCAAGGGCGCTTGCCGGGAAAGCTTTCCGGCAAGGATTCTTTTGGCAAGAAGCCCTCCAAGATGCAACTGCACTAGTAACCAAGTGTGAAGCGTGCCAGTTCCATGCAAAGCAAATCCATCAGCCAGCTCAAGCTCTCCAAACAATCCCTTTGTCATGGCCCTTCTCGGTCTGGGGGCTCGATATCCTCGGCCCTTTCCCTCGAGCTGTCGGGGGCTTTGAGTACTTGTACGTTGCAATTGACAAGTTCACAAAGTGGCCAGAAGTGGAGCCAGTGAGAAAGGCGACAGCACAGTCAGCAGTCAGGTTCTTCAGGTCGATTGTTTGCCGTTTCGGGATCCCTAACAGGATCATCACCGACAACGGTACGCAATTCACTAGTCGCACCTTCATGCAGTACGTCCAAGACCTTGGCGCCAAGGTCTGTTTCGCTTCTGTTGCTCACCCGAGGAGCAACGGTCAAGCGGAGAGGGCAAATGCTGAAGTGCTGCGCGGACTCAAGACAAGGACCTTTGACAGGCTGCGCAAGTGCGGAAGGAATTGGATAGAGGAGCTCCCGGCGGCTCTTTGGTCAATCAGAACGACACCGAGTCGAGCCACCGGGCAGACGCCCTTTGCTCTAGTCTATGGAGCAGAAGCAGTTCTCCCCACGGAACTCGTATACGGATCTCCTCGAGTGCTCGCTTATGATGAGCTCGAGCAAGAGCAACTGCGGCAAGATGACGCATTGCTCCTTGAGGAGGGACGTCTCCAGGCTGCTGTACGAGCTGCTCGATACCAGCAAGCTTTGCGCCGCTACCATAGCCGCAAAGTCAAGGCCAGGAGTCTCGAGGAAGGCGACCTTGTTCTTCGGCGTGTTCAGTCCGCCAAGAATTCCAACAAGCTGACGCCGAAGTGGGAAGGCCCTTATCGGGTGAGACAAGTTACGAGGCCCGGCGCTGTCCGCCTCGAGACCGAAGAAGGCTTACCGGTGAGCAACTCCTGGAACATAGAGCATCTTCGCAAGTTTCACCCCTAAGGCGCGGTTGCCGTGATCCGCTCCGGCAACCACCTTTTGTACAAGCCTTGCCGCTGTTGCATGTAACCCTTTGTACAAAGCCGGGCGCAGACCCCGTGCATCAGTAAAGATTTCGTGTTTTCGCATCGATTGCCTTTTGCATGCTTCTCTTTGCTATTTGCATGTTTTGTTTGGCATTTGATGCAACACTCGGACATACGGTAAGCACTATTACGCCGAAAGGCAATATGCTGTTTCCCTCTCCTTTTCCTTTTCTCTTAAGCAGAAGGAACGTTCCTCGCGCACAAGTTTGCCGAGGGGGAAGGAGGTGGAGGAGGGACTAAGTGCTGTTCAAGTAAGAAGAGCCTTACCGGAGAGCAAACAACATGAACAAGCAGCATATGAAAGATAAGTTGGTACAAGCTTTGGACTCAAGTTTGAAAGTACTTCAACCATACAGAGCCGAGCTTTGGCAGAATTCATCGCTGAGTGGACCCCAACGCCAGAAGAAGAAGTTCAAGAAACAAGTGTACCCGTGCAAGAAGCGACGAGTGAATGGGTAATGTATTTTGACGGTGCCTTCTCGCTGCAAGGCGCCGGTGCCGGCGTGGTACTCATCGCGCCCACCGGAGAGCACCTCAAATATGTTATCCAGATGCACTTCCCCAGGGAGCAAGCGACGAACAACACTGCAGAATATGAAGGCTTGCTTGCCGGCCTCAGGATTGCGGCCGAACTTGGGATCAGGAAGCTGATTGTGCGGGGAGATTCTCAGCTGGTGGTCCGACAAGTTAACAAGAGCTATCAGAGTCCTTTGATGGAAGCATATGTCGATGAAGTGAGAAAGCTTGAAGAGCACTTTGAAGGTTTGCAGATGGAGCACGTCCCAAGAGCCCAAAATGAGATTGCAGATGGCCTTTCAAAGTGCGCCGCAATGAAGTTACCTGTGGAACCAGGGACCTTTTTGCTCAAGCTGACTCAACCATCAGTTACACCATCAATTGGGCAGTCCAAGAAGAGAAAGTTGGTCTCCGGCGACTACTTGCCGGCGGATCTTCCTGAACCCGCCGCCAAAGTTCCCAGGATCAACAACAACGCTGAGGAACAGTTTGCTCCTGCGAGCCCTCGGGCTTGTGCAGTTGAAGCAAGTGTTCCCGACAAGCCTCGCCCCGGCGAGCTTGCCGGGGGACCGTCAGCTCCGACAGGGCCAGAGGTCTTTGCCGTAGAAGCTGAGGTTCCCGCAGCGGCCCTCGAGCCTTTAGTCCTTGCCGTCGAGCCTCGGGCTCCGGCATGGGCACAGCAGATCGTCCGTTTTCTGCAAACTGGAGAACTTCCCGACGACCCTCAAGAGATAGAGAAGATAACCAGGCAGTCAAGTATGTATCAGTTTGTGGATAACAAGCTGTACAGAAGAAGACTCAACGGTGTCAGGTTGAAATGCATCTCCAGAGAAGATGGACAGAAGCTGTTGGCAGAAATACACGGAGGCATATGCGGCCATCATATTGGCGCAAGGGCACTTGCCGGAAAAGCTTTCCGGCAAGGGTTCTTTTGGCAAGAAGCCCTCCAAGATGCAACTGCGCTAGTAACCAAGTGTGAAGCGTGCCAGTTCCATGCAAAGCAAATTCATCAGCCAGCTCAAGCTCTCCAAACAATCCCTTTGTCATGGCCCTTCTCGGTCTGGGGGCTCGATATCCTCGGCCCTTTCCCTCGCGCTGTCGGGGGCTTTGAGTACTTGTATGTTGCAATCGACAAGTTCACAAAGTGGCCAGAAGTGGAGCCAGTGAGAAAGGTGACAGCACAGTCAGCAGTCAGGTTCTTCAGGTCGATTGTTTGCCGTTTCGGGATCCCTAACAGGATCATCACCGACAACGGTACGCAATTCACTAGTCGCACCTTCATGCAGTACGTCCAAGACCTTGGCGCCAAGGTCTGTTTCGCTTCTGTTGCTCACCCGAGGAGCAACGGCCAAGCGGAGAGGGCAAATGCTGAAGTGCTGCGCGGACTCAAGACAAGGACCTTTGACAGGCTGCGCAAGTGCGGAAGGAATTGGATAGAGGAGCTTCCGGCGGCTCTTTGGTCAATCAGAACGACACCAAGTCGAGCCACCGAACAGACACCCTTTGCTCTAGTCTATGGAGCAGAGGCAGTTCTCCCCACGGAACTCGTATACGGATCTCCTCGAGTACTCGCTTATGATGAGCTCGAGCAAGAGCAACTGCGGCAAGATGACGCATTGCTCCTTGAGGAGGGACGTCTCCAGGCTGCTGTACGAGCTGCTCGATACCAGCAAGCTTTGCGCCGCTACCATAGCCGCAAGGTCAAGGCCAGGAGTCTCGAGGAAGGCGACCTTGTTCTTCGGCGTGTTCAGTCCGCCAAGAATTCCAACAAGTTGACGCCGAAGTGGGAAGGCCCTTATCGGGTGAGACAAGTTACGAGGCCCGGCGCTGTCCGCCTCGAGACCGAAGAAGGCTTACCGGTGAGCAACTCCTGGAACATAGAGCATCTTCGCAAGTTTCACCCCTAAGGCGCGGTTGCCGTGATCCGCTCCGGCAACCACCTTTTGTACAAGCTTTGCCGCTGTTGCATGTAACCCTTTGTACAAAGCCGGGCGCAGACCCCGTGCATCAGTAAAGTTTTCGTGTTTTTCGCATCGATTGCCTTTTGCATGCTTCTCTTCGCTGTTTGCATGTTCTGTTTGGCATTTGATGCAACACTCAGATATACGGTAAGCATCAGCACGCCGAAAGGCCAGATACTTGTTTCCCTCTCCTTTTTCTTTCCTCTTACACAGAAGGAACGTTCCTCGCGCACAAGTTTGCCGGGGGGGAAGGAGTTGGAGGGAGAGCCAAGTGCTGTTCAAGAAAGAGAAGCCTTACCGGAAAGCAAGCAACATAAACAAGCAGCATATGAAAGATAAGTTGTTAGAATTTGACCAGTCCAAATTTTAAATTTTGGTTGTCTTCCTTGAACGATCACACTTTGTATGGAAAACCTGTGCGCGGAGGAACCTACCCGTAGCTTGCCGCACCCTTATCTTGTTTTCGAGTTCACTCAACGATTTAAGTGAGCTGCGACAAGTGTCGCGCCCTTGCCTCGTTTCCGAGTACGCTCAGCAAGCTAAGTGCGTTGCGACCAGCTGCGGCAAGGTTGCTTGCCGGCGAGGACCTTGGCCAGCAGGCTGCTCAGAGTCCAGCACTCAGCGCTCGCGGCAAGGGTCCCTTGCCGGCAAGCTCCCCGGGAGCGTAGGGTGAAAAAACATACAAAGTCAAAGATTGAAACAAGGAAGATAACATTGCACTGATTGATCAAAGCAAAGCAAATATCTTACAAAGGATAGTTTGTCACGATGGACTAATAGGTTCATGACATAATGTGCAGCAACAAAAAGATAAAGATGAATGGAGCCCTAGTCTACGCGGTCGCCCTCCTTCCTGCCAAGCTTTGCCACCTTGGCGATGATGTGGCCGACCTGCTCCTTCAGGGCCTCCGTGTCTGCATCTGCCGGCAAGCTGCGAAGAACGTTCGTGAGGTTGATTCCCGGGTTGCGGTACACGATCTTCGTCAGCACCCGCTCCAGAGCTCCCGCGCAGAGCCGGCGTGACTCCTCGGCCAGCTGCGCGGGGATGCGGTTCCGGAGACCTGCAAGAGCCGGAGCGACGCCTCTGAAGAAGAGGCTGAGCTTGGCGCTGTGCGGGAGATCTGGATCCGGCGAGTAGATAAGATGTTCGACCTTCAACGCCAGCAACTCCTGGTCAATATTGGACGCAGAAGAAACCAGCTCTTCGGTCCACACTTCAATAGTCTGCCGGAAGAGCTCGGACGCCTTGTTGACGCTCTCCACCAAGGTTCGCTCCTTGCGGAGCTCATCCTTCAACTTGGTCTCCTGGGCCCGGGCAGCATCGAGCGATTCCTTCAGGGTGGTGACCTTCAGCTCCAAGTCCTCAATGGAGTCCTTGGCGGCCTTCAGCTCATCGCCCCTCTTTGATAGACTCACCTGGAGCTCGGAGTTTGTGTGAGCATCCTTCTCGCGCTCCAAGATGAGCGCGGCAACCTTCTCGGCGCTCACCTTCATCGCCTTCTCCAGCTGTTCGACCTTGGCGGCGAGCTCTTTCTTGGCGTCCTCCGCGGCAACCGCGGCGGCCTTTGCCTCCTTCAGCTCCCCGCCAAGGGCAGCCTCGCGAGCGGCAAGGTCTTCTTCATGAGAGTCCAGCTCGACCTTCCGCTGCGCGAGCTCTCCCTCTCGCCGGGACATCTCCACCCCGGCGAGACGCTGCTGTTCATCGGCTTCGGCCTTCTCGAGCACCCACTCTTGGTACTCGCCGGCGAGACGCTCACGCTCCTCCGCCACCTGGCGGAGGGCAGCCTGATTGGCGGCGCTGAGCTCCGCCGCACGCTTCTCCATCTCTGCCGCGGCCTTGGCGGCAAGAGCCTCCCGGGAGGCGAGCTTTGCTTGCCTGGCCCGGTAAAGGGCCAGGAGCTGATGAAGCAACCGCTCCTCCTCGGGCCCCTCACCTCCACCGGGCGCCTGAACGATCTTCAGGCCTGCGGAGGCGAGGACTTCTCCGTCGAACGCCACGCCCTCCGCAGGAGCTCGCGACGAAGACCCCCACGGCATCTGGATGAAGACGCCATTGGGGGCCTCGAGATAGAACCTCTGCTCCTCGCCGGCGGAGGGACCGGTGGCCGGTGCAGCATCCGATGCTCCCGCCGCCTCCGGGTCGGCGGTGCGGCCACCGTCCCCCTCCCCGGCCGCTGCGTCTGCAGCCGGGGCAGTCTCTTGCGCGGCCGGCTCGGCGGCCTCGGCTACCTCCTCAACGACTGGAGCGTCGCCGCCGCCGCCCTGCGCGTCCTCCTCCTCGAGGATAATCACCTCCGTCTCCATGGGCGCAGGAGGAGGAAGATCTAAGAAGAAAAGAAACAAAGAAGCTCAAGATTCAAGCAAATATTCAAAAAGAGACAAGCCAAGAAGACAAGTCACAAAGATTACCTTGGCGGACGTCCTCAGCGGCGGGCTCCTTCGCCGGGGAGCTCGGCCTCGTCGGAGTAGTCGCCCTCGCCGGGGAACTTGGCCTTGGCGGGGTGGCCGCCCTTGCCGGGCTGCTCGTCCTTGGCGGGGTGCTCTGCCTTGGCGGAGTACCCGCCCTTGACGGAGCACTCTCCCTTGCCGGAGAGTTCTGCCTTGGCGGGGATGGCGGGGCCTGCGGCTCCTCAGCAGTGGTCTCCGGGCGCTCTTCCCGCTGGGGCTCCTCCTCTGCACGGAACAAGACAAGAGATGTCAACGCGTGAAGACAAAATCAAATCCTCAGGCGTTCCCCAAAGCGAAAAGAGAAAAACCCAGACTTACGCTGGGGGCTGCGCTGCGGGCTGCGCTGGGGGCTGCTCATCGGAGCAGCGCTCGAGTCCGGCAGGCTCGGCTCCGGCACACCCCCTGTTGCCGCTGCTGTTGAGCCTTCCGCGACCTCGGCCTCGGGCGCCTTGGCCTTCTTCGCTGCGCGATGGGCCAGGGTCCTGAAATCAAAACAGTAAACAGAGGCGGAGAAGTCATATTCCACCGTGGGCGCGTCGGCGCGAGGAGCGGAAGATGAAGACTCCCTCGCGCGCTTGGTGTTCACCGGGGCTGGGGGCTGCGAGGACCCAGCCCCTGTGGCTGCCGGCGCCCGAGGAGCGGGCGGAGCCGCTGCTCCGCTCCGAGAAGACCCCTGCCGGCTCGCTGCCGACCTGCGGGGCGCCTCCGTCGTGGTCCGCGCACGGGCCGCCTCCGCTGCGGCTGGTGCGCCGGACGGCCTTGGCGCGGCTTGACTCCCCCGGGGAGCCGCCCGCCGAGGTGGCTGTTGCCGGGGTGCCTGCGCTCTTTCCCCCGTCGCCGCCTTGCGGAGGCGCTTCGCCGGGGACTGCCTCGGGCTTGCCGGGGGCGGGGAGCTCTCCGACGAGGAGAGGTCGTCGGCGTATAACTCCGTGGATCCGCCGGAGTCTTCGGCCTCCTCCTCCTCCTCCTCCTCTGCCCCGGCCGGCTCGCTGGGCCCAGCGTCCTGCGCTGCGGCCCCCTTTCCTTTGGCGCCTCTGCCCCTCGCGGCGCCTCTGCTCCCTCCGGCGGTGCCCTCCATTGCCGCGGCCTCCGTCGCGATCCCATGGATCCCGGAGTGCCTCAGTGAGGGAACCCCGGCAAGCGCGTCGGGTGGGAGGTTCAGCAACCGGCGGATCTCCGCCTCCTCCGCCTGGGTGGACGCCTCCTCGGCCTCCGCCTCCTCCGGCGAGAACCCGAAGACTCCTGCCGCCGCGGCTGCGGCGGCCTCCTCAGCCCGAGAAGCAATATAGGCGATTTCTTGCTCGGTGGTGTCCCGCGTGTGCAGCTTGAGGTCCTCCTTGTTACTCGCCACCTCGGCGAGGTTGTCGTAGAAGTTGAGGACGTCGATGGGCTTCGGAGCGATCCACGAGCGGTCCAAGCCATGCGAGTCGCACATGGGCATCATGGCAAGGATCCGGTCCCTCGCGGCGTTGTTGCAGAGCGGCACCACTTCCCGGGGAGTCCTGAACCACTCAGGGTGCGTCGGGTCGTACTTGAAGAGTTCCCGTACCATTCCGCGCAGCTCCAGAGTGGGGAAGTTGAAATTGAGCCCGGGGCGCAGCCTCATGATGTCTGCCGGGCCGCCGTACTCCCAGGCCGGCCTCTTCCGGTCTTGGAGAGGGGCGATGCGCCGGCGGAGGAAATCTGCGCCCACCTCGGCAACTGACAGCCGGGCCATCCGAAGACGAAGAATCCGGACGAGGGCGATGTCGAGCTTGATGTCGTCGGAGTCTAGATCACTCCAATCCCTGCCGCGCACAATGGGCGTTGTGCGCAGCGCAGTGAAGGCTTGCGGCTGGTCCTCTACAATCCAGCACCACTCCGCTCGCCATTCCTCCCACTTGCCGCGGAGCTCCACCGGCAAGTACGCCCCTTTCTTACTAAGACGGAAGACCCAAGAAATTCCTCCGGAGAGGGGGGCATCGGCCTCGGCTCTAGGAGTGAAGAAGTGTCTAAAGAGGGCTACATTGGGGTGGACTCCTATGAAGTTTTCGCACATATGTGCGAAAACCGCCATGGTGAGAATGGCGTTGGGGGTGAAGTCAAGCAGATGGAAGCCATATGTGTTCATAATATCACAGAAGAAATTCGAAAAAGGAGGACAGAGACCACAATGGAAAAAGGCAGCAAAGAAGTGATACCCGCCGGGATAGCTGTCCTTGGCGGCGGCCGGGTATGCTCGCGTGCGGGGATGCGCATCGGTTCCCTTGGACCAGAACAAGTAATACTTGTTCCAGAGTTCCTGCACGCCGAGCTTCGGCGGGAAGACGGCGTGCCGCTTCCGGTAAGCGATGAGCTTGGCCGCTTGCTCCGATTTCTCCTTCTTGGATTTCTCCGCCTTCGCCTTGTCGGTCTTTGGGGCCATGGCGGACGCGGCGGAAGGAAGGGGACGAAGAGCTCGGCGGCGGCGGAGGCGTGGGGGCGGAGCGCAAGAAGGAATCTTTTGCAGGTGGAAGACGACGTAATGAGAGCGCAAGGAGGGGAACCGCGCCCGCTACCTCTGCTTTTATGGGGGAGTGGGGGGCGTTTCGCCCTTTCCATTAAGAGATCGTGGGCACGTCCCATCCCACGGCGCCGCAATCGACGCGTGCCGTTACCGTGGGGTGCGGCGGATATGGAAGTGGATTCGGCGCGCCGCGGGCCGCGGGTGCCCGTGCACTGTTTTGGGCCTGGCCCAACAGCGCTCGGCACCGTGTGTGGCCCAGGCCCGGGGGCTCCTGTCGGTGTACTAAGGTAGGGGTACCCCAGTACCCCAACTTGTGCACGGGCAGTTGCAGCTTCCCGCGGCAAGGATTACTGCGTGCTCGCCGGAGACCTTCCTGCCCCCTATTAAACCATTCAAGAACAAAGTATACAAGACATAAGACCGAGACCCCGGCAAGAGGAGCTTGCCGGGAAGGCCGTACCAGGCTCAAGACTGTTCCACTAACACAAGACCCTGGCAAGAGGAGCTTGCCAGGAAGATTAGAAGACATCGCCTCGGCGCTATGCGCGCCCCGGCAAGGGGCCCGGGGATCGGCAAGTTCCCGGGCCCGGCAAGATCAAGGCCCCGGCAAGGTACTTGCCGGGAAGGCTGCGCTGTGTGCCCGCGCTCCAGCTCATCGGCCCACGCGTCGCCCTGGGGCCTATCCAGAGACGCGTGGCGGATGGCTGTGCAGCCTGGGGTACACGGTGGCACTCCACGGCGATAAATCCGTCGCCGTGGCGGACGGAGACGCTAAGGCGGGAGCTTTTGGGGTCGACGGCGACGGGCATTAAATGCCCTTGTCCCCCACTGTCAAAGTAGGTATAGACCACTGTTCTGTACTGTAGCTCCACTGTTCCCGCACTGTTACAACTACCCCCCTCTTTTACTTTTTTTTACCCCTTTCTCCTACGTTGACACCTGTCGGTGACCCCTTGCACTATAAAAGGAGGCCCATGCACAACGTGGAAGGGGTTCGAAACCTAGATTACTCTCACGCACGGTGTAGCTGCTTCTTCAAGCTCCCGAGCGCCCAACTTAATACATAACCAAGCAGGAGTAGGGTTTTACGCATCCGTGCGGCCCGAACCTGGGTAAAACTGCCCGCGTGTCTGCTTCGATCTGCTCTTTGTGCTCCCTCCGCCCTCGTACCGCACAGACAAGGGGCTCCGGTCCCATAGGTGTTCGTGGCGGACAGTTTCCCCCGACAGACCGATGTAACGAGGAGCCCATTTGCCTTTGATGCCGAAGTGATGGGTTCCCTTAAGAGGAGTAACCCGAAGGTAAGCCTTATCACCGACTTCAAAAGTCACAGCCTTATAATGACCATCATATTGGCTCTTCTGGTGAGACTAGGCTGTCTTCAATTTGTCACGAATGATGCGAACTTGCTCTTCAACTTCCTGGATCATATCCAGACCAAAGAATTGTCTTTCCCCGGTTTCTGACCAGTTAAGAGGCGTCCGACACCTTCATCCATACAGAACTTCGAAGGGAGCCTTGCCCAAGCTAGCTTGATAACTATTGTTATAAGCGAATTCGGTGAATGGAAGACACTTCTCCCAATCCATACTAAAAGAGATGACAGAGGCTCAAAGCATATCTTCCAGAATTTGATTGACTCGTTCTACTTGAGCACTTGACTAATGATGAAAGGCAGTGCTGAAAGAAAGATGAGTTCCCATAGCATTTTGGAAACTTTCCCAAAATCAAGAGGTGAAAAGACTTCCACGATCTGAGTTAATCTCCAACGGCACACCATGAAGAGATACTATCCGAGAGATATACAAGTCTGCTAGCTGGCTAGCGGTTATACTCTCCCGAATAGGCGGGAAATGGGCTACTTTGGAGAGGCGGTCGATAACGACGAAGATAGCATTATTCCCTTTCCTGGTCCTGGGAAACCCGGTAATGAAATCCATACCGATCTTGTCCCATTTCCATTCAGGAATAGCTAAAGGTGGAAGGGTGCCAGCAGGCCGTTGATTCTCTGCTTTAACTCGACGACAAACATCGCAGTTAGCAATGAACTGAGCGATTTCTCTCTTCATCCTAGTCCACCAGAACCTCTGGCGTAGGTCCTGATACGTTTTGGTGCTACCGGGATGAATCGTGAGAGGAGATTCATGAGCCTCCTTAAGGATCAACCGTCTCAGGTTTCGTACCTTAGGAACCACTAAGCGGTTTCCAAAGAACACGACACCTTGATCATCAATTGAGAAACATCCTGCGACTCCTTTCTTGATGTTCCTCCTGATACGGGAGATTCCCGGGTCAACCTTCTGTGCTTTGATGACCTGATCCGTAAGGGTAGGTTCCGCCACCAAGGTGGAAAGGAATCCTCGAGGAACAATGTGAAGGTTAAGCTTACGAAATTCCTCGTGGAGAAGTGGTTGCCCTTGTTGTCACATCAGGTTGTTACAATAAGACTTACGACTTAGTGCGTCAGCCATGACATTGGCCTTCCCAGGGGTGTAAGTGATTCGTAAGTCGTAATCTGTGAGCAACTCAAACCAACGTCTTTGCCTGAGATTCAAATCCGGTTGGGTGAAGATGTATTTCAGACTTTGGTGATCAGTGAAGATTCCACATCGATTACCAAGAAGGTAATGTCGCCATGTTTTGAGTGTGTGGACTACAGCTGCAAGCTCTAGATCATGTGTAGGATAGTTATCCTCATGTGGACGCAACTGCCGAGATGCGTAGGCAATCACTTGACGATCTTGCATGAGTATGCAACCTAGTCCTTGTCGCGAGGCGTCGCAATAGATAATAAAGTCCTTGGGAAAGTCTGGTGGTACCAGTACGGGTGTAGATGTCAGGCGTCTTTTTAGTTCCTGAAAGCTGGACTAGCACTATGGGGTCCACTCGAACTTTTTATCTTTCTTGAGGAGTTCAATTAGAGGTTTAGCAACCTTGGAGAAATTCTCGACGAAGCGTCGGCAATAGCTCGCTAAGCCAAGGAAACTCCTAACTTGCTTGACCAATTCAGGTGGAGTCCAATCAACAACGGCCTGAACTCGCTTAGGATTGACGGCAATACCCTTACCAGATATTACATGACCCAGATAGGTCACTTCTGGCAACCAGAATTCACACTTGGAGAATTTGGCATAAAGGCAGTGCTCTCGAAGTTTCGTCAATACCAGCCTTAGATGTTCGGCATGATCTTCCTTGTTCTTGGAGTAAATGAGTATATCATCGAGATATACCACGATAAATTTATCCAAGTACTCCATGAATATAGAATTCATTAGCCGGGAGAAAGTGGCTGGGGCATTGGTTAACCCGAAGGAAATGATGATGTACTTGTATTGGCGATAACGAGTAACAAAGGCTGTCTTGGGAATGTCCCCGTTCTTGATTTTGATTTGATGGTAGCCCAACCTCAAGTCCATTTTGGAAAAGACTGAGGATCTAGCGAGCTGATCATACAGGTCGCTGATCCTGGGGAGTGGATACTTGTTCTTTATGGTGACCAGATTGACAGGTCGATAATCTACAATCATCTGTTCCGTTCCATCCTTCTTCTTGACGAAGAGGACGGGACAAGCCCAGGGAGAAGAACTAGGACGGATGAAACCCTTTTTCAAGGACTCATCGAGTTGTTTCTTAAGCTCAGCTAGTTCTAGGGGTGCCATCTTATAGGGTCTCCTAGAGATTGGGACAGTTCCTGGAACAAGATCTATCACGAACTCGACATCTCTATCAGGTGGAACACCTGGCAGTTCTTCTAGAAAGACATCCGGAAAGTCACGGACTACCGGGATATCTTCGAGTTTTGGTAGAGGGCTGGCATTAAGAGAGTAGAGCTAGCGCTCAGTCATTCGGGCCAAGACATTGACTGTCTTGCCGGATGGGTGTGTAAGTTGAACAGTCCTAGTGTAGCAATCAATCTTGGCGTAATGAGCTGTCATCCAGTCCATACCTGTGACGCCCGAAGACCGACGTCCCAGAAGATTCCAGAAGATTCCAGATGTTCCGGGTTCTCCCGTGTGTTTCTTTTGTGCTTGTGTTATTTTTTTTGCTTTGCATCATGTCATCATGCCATCTTGTCTTATTTATTTTGCATCTCAACCTAAATAAATCGTGTGGACCTTCGGTCCATTTAAATCGAGGGAAGAATGTCTTCTCTTTAAAACATATAAAAGCCTCTCAATATTATTAGGGAGCTATATAATAATATTCCATTTGTTTGGAATTAACCAACACACGTGCATAATTTTCCCCATGTCTTTTTCACTTCGAGTTTCTCCTTCAAAACCCTTGCCAATAATTCTTTTCCGTTGTCTCGAGGTTCCTCCAAAAATGTGAACATTTGTGGACCCTTCAAAATCCTAGTCTTTGATTAAGCCATTTGAATTAAATTCAACGGAATTTGAATTTAATTTCCAATCCTGCCACTTCTATTTTTTCTTTGATCAAACTCATTTATTTGAGAGTCCATGGAATTTTACCCTATGCCCATATTCCACCTCTATCCTTTCCTTTTACCTTCTCTTTTATTTTAAAAACAGCAGTCCCCTTTTATTTTTATTTTCCAGCCGCGGCCCATCCCAGCAGCCTTTAGCCCACTTGGGCCTCCCAGGCCTCAGGCCCAACATCCCCTTCGAACCCTAGCCAGCGGCTGCTCCTCGACCCCATCTCCCCTCGCTCCTCCATCTCCCGTCGAGCGCCGCACCTTTTCCCCTTGGTTCCCCATCGATCTGCCCAATCCCCTCATCTCCTCAGCGCCCCTTCCCTCGCTCGCCTCCATCTCCATCCTCTCGAGCACCCCGACGCCTTCTTGCTCGTCCGTCCAGGGCCGCCGCCCCCTGCTACCTTGCCGCGCTCTCCAGGCCGGCCAGAAGCCCCGAGCGCACCTGTTCTCGGTTGCCTCGTCGAGAGGCTTGCCGCATGCCTCGCCTCCCTTCCGCAGGCCCTGCGCATGCGCCTCTGCCTCGCCCCCTGGCGCCCCGCGGGCGAGCCGCCACCCACCGCCGGTCCAGGGAGGCCGCCGCGCCATGGCGCCCCTCCACCTCGTCCCCTCAAGCGCCCGACCGCGCCCCTCCCCGTCCCTGCGGCCTCTACCTCTCCTCCTCGCCAGCAGCCACCGGTCGCCGCGCCTCCACCCTCCTCTCCAGCGTCGTCGCCAAGGCCGCGACCTCACCTTCTCCAGCGCCCGATTCCAGCGCCGAGGCCGCAGCAGGCCCACTTTGCCTTCGCTTTTGCTGCTCCACCGCTGACCGCTCCTCCGCGTCACTGGAGCCGTGCTGCTTTTGCTTGCTGCCTTATTATGCCGCGCCTCTTTTGCTTGCTGCCGTGATGCCGAGTTCTTCGAACGAGGGACCCCGAGACCGCCAAGTACCTCTTTGGATGCGTCAAGTTCCACTACACCATCATGCATGAGTACCACGACGAACGTTTGAAGCGCCAAGTACCCCTACACGGCGATACGACAAGTACAACTACCGTCGCCGAAGACCGCGTGTACCTCTACGATACGAGAACGCCGACACAAGACGACGCGACAAGTACCCCTTCGGAGAAGTGAACAACTACGAACGAGAACGCCTTCATGAACAAGTACCACTATCGTCGCCCCAGAAAACGATGGATTCACCAAGTACCTCTCCGAACGGAACAACTACTTCCCACTACGGAACGAGTACCCCTACCGATGACCGTGAACGACTACTACCTCTACTTCCGCTACTTCTCCTACGATCTCGAACCGCCCCGAGAACGATCGCTTCGAAGGTATAACCCCGAGACGATGTCCCGTGAGATGCATGTGTCGTATGAAATGTTTCCCTTGTGTGCTCCATGCCCGTTGTGCCCGTTTCGTCCTTTTGGCATGTTCCTCGGTTGCCTCGTCGCCGACCCGTGGGAACCCGGTGACGGGATCAACCCACTTTCATCTTGTTCGACTTGCTCACGTCGATTCTTCTTTTGCACCGGACTCTCAGCGAGTTACCGGAACCGAGATGTTGCGTTGCATCATTTTCGGATCGTTGCCGTGGCATCCTTTCATTCCACCACGATGACAATGCTTCATATCTTCTTCTTGTCAACTTTTAATAAAACTTGCATAAACTTGATCATGTCATCTGCATCATGTTAACAACATTATATGTTAATTGTTGTTGCTTTAATGATTGCTAAACATGCTCATGGGGATTTTTCCGGATATGTTGTTGTTATTTTCGGCCCCAATTAAAATGTCTAATAGTGTAGTTTACTTATGCTTCACCTCTTGCCATGTTAAAAACATTTAACCTTGTCTTGTAAATAAACGAGAGTCAATTAAATAATTATAATGTGGTGTTTCGTCAATATGCAACTCGTTGCATATTGAGCTCCACTTAACTTGTAGTTTTGTTTGTGCATTTGCCATGCCATGCATAATTAAACCGGACATGCATCATACTTGAATGTGCATCGTATGCCATGTTTATGCTTGTGTGTTTACCGTGTTGTTTGCTTCTTTCCGGTTGCTTCTCTTGTTAGCTTCGGTTTCGTTCCGGAGTTGTGAGGATTCGCTCGACTGTGTTGCTTCGTCTACTTCATGGATCCGTTCTTCTCCCTTGTGGAATTCCAGGCAAGATGACCGAACCCGGATACCATTACTATCTTTGCCTATTGCTAGAGTATCGCTCTTTAGTATATTGCCTCGATGCCCATGTTTTCCTGTCAGCCTCCTATTGTAACCATGATCCTGTCTAACCACCCTACCCATGCAAACCATTGATTGGCTATACGTAGGCTTGCTTAGCCCCTCTTATAGCATTGTTAGTTGCAGGTGAAGATTGAAGATGCTTGCTTCATGTTGAAGTTTGGTTGGGTTATGTCACACTATATAAATGCTTAAATGAAATCATCTATATATTGGCAAGGGTGGAAGGCTAAGCCTTTTGCTTGGTGATTTGTTCCACTCATGCCATTAGGAACCGTATAAACCGGTGTTATGTTCCTTGATTATGCGTTCCTAACACGGTTGGGGTGTATGGGACCCCCTCGATAAACCGCTAAGTGCTAAGTCTTTTCCAGCAAGTCCCAACATTGGTACTATTCGCCTAATAACTAATAAAACTTGCATAGGGAATAGCTATCCCTTTTATTTTTAATCAACAACCCCGGGCCAGTGCTCCACATGAGTGTTGGTCCGAAACGGGGGTTACGCGGGGCCACCTCAAGGAAACTCGAGGGCTGGTAAAAACCTGTGGGATCGCCCATCCGGCCGTGTCCTGAGACTTAGATACGCGCGGCTACTATCAGGGTGTCGACACGCCGGGAGGATTTGCTGGATTAGCCTTACCTTAGTTCGGAGTATCTTGAGCACGGGATTCCAAGAATACTCGGGTCTTCCCACCTATGGAGTTGCGACTCCGCGGATCGTGGGCTTGTCATGGGCCAAGTTGGAACACCCCTGCAGGGTTTGAACTTTCGAAAGTCGTGCCCGCGGTTATGTGGCAGATGGGAGCTTGTTAATATCCGGTTGTAGATAACTTGACACCAATGTTCCAATACACTACCAGCGTGTGTACCGTGACTGTCAATTTCCGAATAGGGATTCGGGAGTTGAACACGGTGGGGTTATGTTTGACGTGCTTTAGCTAGGATCACTTCGTGATCACCTCTCGACCGAGGCACTTCTCTTCTCGCTCTCTTTTACGTAAGCTAGTGCTAGTTGCTGCTGCAGACTCTTGTTGTTCCTTCACCTCTTGTTCTTTCTTCAGCCTTGTCCTCACCCAAGGCTTAAATAGTCGTGTTACCCGGGAACGGAATTGCTGAGTCCTCTGTGGCTCACAGTTACTTCACCACACCAGATGCAGGTTCAGCCGAGTTAGATGCATGAGCTGGAGCAGAGCTTCACTGGGAGCTCGATGAAGAGCGTGGTCGTTTGCTTGTGTCGTTTTCGACGATCAGAAGTGGTTTCTACTAGGATTCGATCCTGACCTGTGGCTTTATGTTGTTTTGGTATCTTTCTTTTGATCTTCGCCCGTAGTCGGGTTGTGATGTTTTGAATGATGTTTTGCTTATGTAATGTATTGTGTGAAGTGGCGAGTGTAAGCCAACTATCTCCTTTTGCAATTTAATCCCTCTTTTACATGAGTCGTGCAAAGATACCAAACTTGAGATCATTCTAGGATGGGCTTATACCTTTAAGTCGTGCCTCGACACATAGGAGGTATAGTCCCATCCTGGGCATTATAATACCCAAGATGATGTTTATGTCCGAGGACTTGAGAGCTATTAGAGATGCAAGGAAAACAAGTCTATCGACAAGAATTTCATTCCCATGGCTAACCCTGGAGGTTTGCCATCTAGAGCCAGGAGTTTGAATTTCCATGGTGGTGGGCATGTCACAAGAAGTCATGTTGTGCATTCGAGCATAGCTCTCAGATATGAACAAATGAGATGCGCCCGTATCAAAAAGAACAGATGTCGGATGGCAGTTAACAAGAAGCGTACCAAGGACGACATTAGGATCCTCATAAGCTTCCTCAGCAGAGACATAGTTGACATGACCACGTGCAGTGGGGATTGGCTTGACATAGTTCACCTTTCTTGTTGGCTTACCACGGCCATCGGACCTTCCTGGTTGGTTCTGAGGACACTCACACATGTAGTGCCCTGGTTCTCCACACTTGAAGCATGTCACAGAGCCAGTGCATGGAGCAAAGTTGGTAGGTGGTCCTCCATAAGTCTTGGAATGGTGCATACTGTTGAGTTGGGCGAGGCGCCTCATAGGATGGCCTCGAAGTGAACCTGGGTGACAAAGCAGTGTTAGGAACCCACACACAGCGCTTGTGAGAGCCAGAGCCGGATGAGGAACCAACGTCACGAGGATGCTTGCGTGTGGCTTCAAAATCAGTCTGGCCCGTCTCAGCACTGATGGCTTTGTTCACCAACTTCTGGAAGGAGGTGCACTCATGCAGACGTAGATCTCGGCGAAGTTCAGGGCTGGGTCCCTTGCGGAACCTCACCTGCTTCTTGGCATCGATGGACACTTCCTCGGGAGCATAGCGTGCCAAGTTGCCAAACTCGCGACTATAACCATCCACGGTTAGCCGGCCCTGGGTGAAATTGCAGAATTCCTCCCGCTTGCGATCCATGAGACCTTCCGGAATGTGATGTTCACGGAATGCCTCACTGAACTCTACCCAAGTAGTGAGTTGGCCAGGAGGATGCATAGCTTCAAAGTTTTCCCACCAGAGGCTGGCAGGGCCCTCAAGATGGTAGGCGGTGTAAGTAACCTTATCAGCTTCGGCCACACGGGCAGAGTGTAGCTTGTGGGTGATACTGCGAAGCCAGTCATCCGCATCAAGAGGTTCAGCGGAATGATGGAACTTCGGTGGGCACATCTTGGTAAAGTCATTGATTGACACCGCGTCATTCCTCTGGCGAAAAGCAGTATTCTGCTCTATGCATTCCAGCAGACGGTTGGTCTCTCTCTTGTTCCTTTCTGCCTCGAGCATAACTTTAGCCAAGGAGGGTGGTTGGGGCAGATTCTCATCTCTAGCCCCACTGGCCTCACCCTGCTCCTGAGCAGCAGGAGTGCTGCGAGTGTTGACCATCCTAGGAAAACAAAACAACGGTTTAGACAAGGATGGCAAAACTTTGACATAGGAGTGCAGGATGTAATGGATGACACAGAATGCAGAGATGTTCATCCGTACGGCAAGGTAATATAGAAACTGCCATACATACACCAGTGGTCATACACACCATACATAGTTTAGTACAAGCCAAGGCTAAAGTACAACTGCGGTGAAAGACGATACATCTCATCAGAGGCACTCCAAGCTCCTATACATTATTTAACTACGCCTCCGGAACTCAGAACACACTAAGTCATATTCCACAAGACACGCATGACTGTGGAAATACATCTATACGATACTACTACTGCCACGGTCTAGCTCAGACATTTCCGTAATAATCTTCATAAAGGTTACCACCGTAGCCTGGAAGTGGAACATGTGGATCTGGAAACTCTCGAGCACTCGAAGGTTGTGGACCATAGGGACACGGATGCGGTCTGGGTCCCACTGCTGGTGGTAACCGACGCCCACGTGGAGGTGTAATACCCCCAATGTCACGCCAATCCATATGATCGGGCAGACGAGTCCGCATGGGGTACAAATCCCGCATATCCAGATATCCGGCATGCACGGCAGGTGCAAGCCGTGTCAAGGTAGTCCAATGGGCAGCTCGAGTGTTATAAAGCTCCATCCGGAGGGCACGGACCTCATGGTTCCTATCCTCTAGTATCTGAGTAGTATTCTGAAGCAGTGGCTCCTCATGAGCGGCATCAGTATACAGACCAATGTAGTAGCCTTCCTCTCCAGGAAGTGAGGCTGGCATGTAGCAGAACTCAGTGTTCAGCAGCAGGGCATGCCTAGCCCGAATATGGTCATCATCGAGTAAGCGGCATCCTGCACTGCCATCTCGATGGTAACCCCGAGTCCATAAGACCAATGGATGGGGTCGGTAGCTCCGGGATACGAGGGGTATATCCGGACTGTGCAGAAATACTGACTCCGGTTGAAATCCCGGTACTGTTCCTCCATAGTGTACTCAGGATACCAACGGTAGCCGGTCTCAGTTAACACACGGACTAGCATGGCCGTGTGACCTGGCACATTAATGCACCGAGTCAAACGGACCACCTGATGAGGTGTGCGATCAGACATCTGAAACACGAAATAATGCAAAGGCATTAGAATTTTTGGAAGAAATCGGGCAGCATAACAACTGTAAATGCTCAAAAAAATTGAGACATCATACAAATGATAGCATAGTCACTCAACAACATCATATCAAGGTTCCGGGTCCAACTAATCATCATACTAGAAGGGTAGAAACTGAACTGAGGCTTGAAACCAACAATCCTAAGAGTCTACGGATTAGTAACACGTGAACCTAGTAAAGATGAGAGGCCTAGTCCTAAACCCCCGTAGAAAGAATAAGCTGACTCAGATCAGAACGGCATAAGGTAAAGAAGTAAAAAGAGCCTTACGTTCCCTTCAACAATCAATTCCTCTACATATAACTAAGAATTTTCTAGACTCAACATCTACCAGTTTGGCTTGAGAAACCTATAGGCAGTCCGGCTCTGATGCCAACGCTGTCAGGACCCCGATCCTAAGTCACACCGATCTAGCCTGTAACAAATCATATCACTTTGCGGCCTCATGCACGGTATCCCCACGGGTGCCACCTTACCTGGCCCGGGACCGTTTGCGCATTTTGGCACACGTATATGATAGTGTCGCTAGCATCCATATCACAGAGAACCCGGGCCGACATGGCTAGTTATAAACCAAAAGTGGCACTAAATTACAGAGACAGGCATCCATGACCCAGCAACGAACGTGTCGGTCATCAACGTATGAACCCAAGTCGTAGCAAGCTACATGGACCTAAGGAACAACGCGTGACATTTCCCCTAAGGGACAGACACAGAAACGAAGAAGGACACATGCCGGCCAGCCTACGTGTTCCTAAGCAGTAGCAAGCTACCAAGGCTCAGTTGAAGCACTAGGAGACATTTCCCTGTAAGATAGGCTACCAAAGGTAAACAACTAGGTGTCGGATCCCACACATACCAAGCATTTCAATCATACACACAATATGCTCAATATGTGCAAATACAACATTGCATCACAACAGAACTCTATGACTCAAAGTACTTTATTTAAGAGGCTCCGAAGAGCCATACATAACATATCCATACAGATAGGGGTCACATGACCCAACACTCAAGTCATACAAACATACAAGCACAAGCGGAAGCTAACATGTCTGAGTACAAACAACTTGGAAATAAAACAGGCTTGGTGTAGCCTGACTATCTACAAGGCCCTTCACAAGCCCAGGATCTCCGTCTGGGTAGCAAGCTACTCGTTGACGCCAACGTCTATGTAAAACCCATCAGAAGGGGCAGGGTTCTCCTCTGCAACAGTTATTAAGCAAATATGAGTACAAAAGTACTCAGCAAGACTTACAACAGAACCTATCATATATGCATCATTATCAACAAGGGTAGTCGAGTTCATTGCAGCAAGCTAGCTTTGACTCTTGGCTAACCTATACTACAACTCTCAGCAGACTCCAAGATAAGACTACATACACGAGTCCTCTACTCACCACAACGATACACTACCGTGAACCATCTTCCGTCATCCTACGGAAGGGCCATCCACGGCACTCACACTTGTCTTGAGGCTTTTAGAAGTAACCATCAACTTGTCTATGAACTGTATAAGCAACCAAGTGGTCTGTACCGGGAACAATGGCTATTCGAATAGATTGGTAACCCTGCAGGGGTGTACTTCTTCACACACGCTCCACCACTTATCGCCGTTTACTCGACATGTACTCGGCAACCTTCAAGCGGAAGCCCAGCGAGGGTGTCGGCCATGACCTGACTAACCACATAGGTCCCTAGTCCAGGTTTATCGCCTATTTGGGTTCCATCCATGGGGAGATCCGGCTGGGGTGTCGCTCACGGCCCCAAACAATGTGTACAGGGTTCCCGAGTCACCAAACGGGCGATCGGTACACCCGGCCACGTACCTGCCGCATCACAGCCCACCCCGAGGGTCAGCGCTGTGCACGACCGCCAGTATACTACAAACACCAGAAACTACTTGCAACTCCTGGACAGAGGATAAGGGCAGTTAATAAGCCGAGAGGGTCCATTGGTTTCGGACCCAATGCATGGTAGTAGCTGAACATTGAACCACACATACAGATCTCAGGTCCTATGGATGGTTCCAATGAAACAACCCACCATGTACTCCTACATGGCCTTTCATCGATACCTTTACCAAACATGTTCCACACTTCCCTCTGTTTATCGAGCATGATCATTTCACTCTGATCCATCCCCAGATGAATCAGACCTGACACAACTCTAAGCATAGCAGGCAACATAAACAAACAGCATGGTGGAACACACATCACATGGCTCAATCAATTCCTACACATGCTAGTGGGTTTCAACTATTTACTGTGGCAATGATAGGTCATGCAAAGGAATAGGGTTAAACTACCGCAGCAAGTAGCAGTTCACACGTTGTTGCCTTAATGCAGTAAAAGAGAGCAGGAGCGAGAAGATGGGTTTGTATCGGAACGATCAATGGGTTGCTTGCCTGACAGATTGATTGTCGGGTACTGCTCTTCAGTTGGATACGCAGAAGTATCCTCGGGAGCAGGACCTACCACGAAGAACACCGACGATACAATCAATATACAAACAAATGCAACAATATGATGCATGCTCATGACATGGCAAGATGAATGTGTTTTGGGCTAATGCAACTATAAACAGAAATGTTTGAGCTCATTTGAATCAAAGATTCAAATTTATACCCAAACTATTATTTATTAAAGTGCATTATCATGTTTTGATGTGAACAGCAAGGTTAACTTGCTCAGACATGCATGAAACCAGTGCCATTGGAAAGATTGGATTTTTCTGATCAATTTTCATATATAACTCTTTTCCATCTGAGCTATTGTTGAATTTATATGATTTTTCGAAGTTTAAAGCATTTTTTGAAAAAAAAATCATTTAGATTTATATAAATTCCAGTAAAGGCTTTACTGCGTCAGCATGATGTCTGTGTGACGTCGGCAACTCAACAGGGCGGCCCAGGTCAAACCTGACCAGTGGGACCCACTGCTCAGTGTCACAGTTAGTTAACTAACTAATTAGGATTAGTTTAAGCGCTAACCTAGGTTTGACTAACAGGCGGGGCCCACATGTCAGTGACCCAGGGGAGTCAAACCCCTGGTCAAACTGGGTTGTCTCGTCGGCGTTTAGCCGCCGGCGACGTCCAGACGCGGCGGAGGCTGCGGGTTTCGCCCTCCGGCGACCAAAAGGATGGCGGAGCACATCTACGGGCAGCTGGGAGTGAGCCGCGTCGAGTGGTGCACGACTTGGTGCTCGGGGTCGCCGAAAACGACGCCGGCGACGAGTCCAACGGCTGCCGGAGTTCGGGCGAGGACGAACTCGTCGGTGCAGTGCTCAAGGAGGCGCGTGGAGTGGTCCTACAGCATCTATGCAAGGCGGTGAAGCTAGTGGGCATGATGGCTGGGCCGTTAGGTGGCCGGAGGCACGTCGGCGGCGAGCGTGTGCGGCGGCGCGTGCGAGCGAGCAAGGTGCACTCGCTACGGTGCACGGCAGCGAGAACGGAGAAGCTGGGAAGGGGCAGGAGCTCACGGCGTAGACGACGAGTCGGTCGGCGAGCTCGGGGACGAACTGGTGTAGTGGCGACAGCGAAGGGGATCTCCGGCGGTGGCGGTCGGGGGCATGCTCGTGGCGGTGGCAGCGGGGCGAACGAGCGCTCGGGGCTCAACCTGCTCGACAAAGTGGATGACGGCGAAGCTCCTTGACACGGTGAGGCGACGGTGGGGCGACGGTGGCTGCGGCTACGATGACAGGGAGCTCGCGGACGCGTCGGCCATGGCGAAGAGAGGGCGAGGGAGAGAGGCACGGGGAGAAGTGAGACGTCCAGGGCGTTCGGGCGATGACGTGGAGGCGAACCAGGGCGTCGTGGAGGCGGGGGAGTGAAGCAGGGCGGCGGGCAGTTGTGTGGCGACCGCAGGCTCGCCGCGTGCTCCTCTGTGCCTGCCTGGCCAGAGGAAGCAGCTGCGTGGAGCGGCTGCTGGGCTGGGCTGGCCAGGTGGGTTGCCAGGTGGGCCGGTCTGGTAAGTCCCTCTCTCTCCTCTCTTTTTCTATTTTGTTTCTGTTTGTTTTCTTTTTCAACTTTGTTGAATTAATAAAAATGCTAGAACATTTTGATAAATCATGAAACTAGTCATGCCCACTGTATATATAATATGAACAGCATGGAACATTTTAGTTTATGATTATTTGGGCACCTAAAATATTTTATAGCATTTAAATGCCCAAATGCAAATAAAATATGAATTAAACCAGTGACCTTTGGATGTCCTAGAAAATTGTGCACCATTTTTGTCAGAGGTTTAAGACCAAGGCAAAGATGATGAACATTTTTGAAGGGCATTTTGGGTACATTGGAAAAGATTTTATTAAACCCTAGTTGTTAGAAGAGGGTGCTGGGGTTTCTGTCATCCCCATTTCAGGTTTCTGCAAAAAGTAAACATGATGCACACTCTAGCTAGTCCTAATGCAATCACTGACTAGGGATGTAACACCAAGTCATATGTCCTCTATTCCTGTATCCTCAATTTGGCCTCCCCTATGGAATCGTCAGTTCTTGTGCTATATTAGGATGACAATGTGCTCGTTCACTGTGTTCACTAGTTCCATTACGAACCCAGTGATGTGTAAGGTTATAGAGGCTTAACTGGTTCTCTTGTAATTCTATGGGTTAAGCACATGGTTAAGGATTCGTTCTGGGGTATCTATGAAGTCTCGAAGGGTCTGGGGATGGGTTCTAATCTTGAGGGGTAAACATAACTTCACGGGGTTGCACTTGGTCGTGGGGGTTGTAGCAGATGTCTTCATTGTTAGTTGGTTGCCGAGTTGGAATCCTTGGTACTTCTTGTCTTGCTAGTCTTTAGTTGAGGAGATAGAAACAAGGGAAAAGTAGCATAGAGGAGGGGAATGCCTAAAGGGGGTTCTATAGTGCAAGTGCAAACAAACAGGCGCAAAAAGGGGCAAAACAAAAGAAACAAGGCAAGGAAGGTGATATAGTCGTGTACTTGTTGCCTAGGACAAAAGTGCGACTTATATCAAAACACAAACAATAAAAACAAGCAACACACCATCATGGTTCTATTCGAACCATCATACGGACTCAACTGCGCATAGGGGGTACAAGACTCATCCTACCCTAGGGGTTCTCAGACTTAGCAGTCCTGTCTTGTGCCTCGCGCAGTCTTCTGAGTTTTCCTCAGGTGTTGCTATGTCCCTTGTAGTTGTTTGATGAACGATCCAGGTTGAGCCTGAAGAATCTTCAACAACTTCTCGCCTGATGATGTGATGTGGTGAAGGTGTCTCCTCGTAGCTGGCGTTGACTTGGTCTCATCTTGTCTTCTTAATCATAATGCTCCCTTTTGTCTTCTAAGGCATCGACGGTACTGGGTAGGTAATCCTTATGCAATGACAATAACAAGGCATAATAGAGGTCCAACATGTCGGGTACGTTGATGACAACATTGACACCAAGAGCGGGGGACAAAGAGAACCTTTTTCCTGCTCACTATAGTGAGGCGGGCCAAATGGCGAGGTTCTCATCCACCGGTGGTTGCCGACACAACAAAGGTAGTGACAAGGTTATTCTATTAGCGAAGTATATCATGATCTTGCATATCTTATGCCCTGATCATCGTCGGCTAAGGTCACATCATCTTGGCGCAGTGTCAAGGGTGTCACCATCTTCTGGGTCTTCATGTCCTCATTCCTCGAGGATTTATTTTCTATTGGTATCGTCTTGTCGTGGTGTCGCCAATCTCGTGTTTAGAAGAGGTGGGCAAGCTATCATCTTTCAAGATTATCCACGAGGATTACGTGGAACCAAGTGGTCAGGGGCATAAGGGTTCTAGCGACCAAAAGTTTTGAAGGGGAAGAGATCAATAAGGAAGGTATACCTTAGTTTTCGAAAAAGAACTGAGAAGGGAGGAGAAGTATAGATAGTTTTGAAAACTAGCAATAGTTTTGGAAATAGTTTTACCCTAACTAACGACCATGCTAACTAAGGCTTCCTACAGCCAGGATGGCTCTGATACCAGCTCTGTGGGGACCCCAACTCATAAGTCGAGATCACCGAATGCACGTGTACAGTGATCCCAGAGATCAATGCTCACTGAACACACATAAGCTGAATAACAAGAGTCTTACATCCATACATACCGTGTTACACAAATTGTGACCTCTATGGTCAAGTCTTGAGTATATCATTGCAGCGGAAATCTTCAATAGCAACTTGGACCCATGCCATCTGCCTTAACCCTACAGGCATTCTGACTGGGAAGCGTCCTAGCTCGCATGTTCGTCACCAAGAAATCTTCATCATATCATGTTCTTTCATGCCTAGCCAACAAAATAACCAGTGGCAAGCCAATGAGTACTTGGAATATACTCGCAAGCAACCCAAGAGTGATAACAGATTAATTATGCAAGGCTCTACTATTAAATTGGCAGTTTTGCGGAAAGCTAGTTTTTCTCATGCAAGTATGATCAACATTTATCAAGGATATGAATGCGTCTGCAACAAGTATCAGGAGGTTACACACATCAATATCAAGAAAGAGTTATAAACAACTCATGCTCGAGCTCATCGTGACTTCCTCAAGAATCACATCACCAATATCACCGAACCGTGTTATTTTCCTCAGACACACACACAAGGTTTCGCAAACATTGGACGTAGCCCAAGAGCGGTTACCCAGTTGTCCTTGATCGTGGACACGGCTAATCAAATAGTTTTACACTCTACAGAGGTTGCACACTTTACCCACAAGATCCGGGGAACTTCCGTGTCATCCATGACCCGCGGTACCTCAAGTACCCAGGGTAAGCACCAGATCACTATCTTTCCCTAGACGACACTAACATAGAGTCCACTCGATTGGTAGCAACCCCCGTGCCCAACATTTCACATCTTAAAATTGTGGAGCCTCGCTCCCATATTCATCACACGCCACTGGCACGGGGTACCAACGGTGTGTCCGGTGCCCTGTGAAAACAGTCATGGCCGCCTATCCAAGCACGACCCCATCCCGAGAGTGACCTCATGTCACCCCCATCACTAGTAATGCGGGCACCATGCTAGTATCAGCCTAGGTAAGCAATAATGCCCTTTCGCATATAAGGGTAGAGTGATTGCGCATGTAAGGTTGGAATGACCGTTGCAACTTAAACCAATTCATTTTGAAAACAACACACACACTTGCCTCGGTACACCACTTCGTCATCAAGTGGTTACCCAACTCATCATCTCCCTCGGGCATAAGTGGCACCCGACGGGGTTTTCGAAAAGTCTTTTGAAAGTACTCTGCCTCCGTCACCATGCATATTCCCGTCCCCTTTGTGTAGCTACTACTATAGCATCCTATCTACTCCCACCTGCATAACCCTCATAGGAAGGTAGGGTCATGCTTGATGCAAGTTTGAAATAGGAAAGTAACAAAGGCAACAACCAAAGTGGTCACCACCTCAACATGATTCCGATGCATCGATAATAGGGTGTTATATGACATGCATATAAAGGTTTCTCAAACATGGTCAAAGGGCTGCTTGCCTTGTCCTTCAGAGTCTTTACACCTTCTGTTCCATCTCCAAGTATTCCGCCTATTTTGTCAACTAACGACAGAAACAATCATAATAAGTAACACAACAAGGCAAAAATAAAAGTGCTCTAAAAATAGGAGTTGGAATTTTCTAGGATACCTCTGCTCATATGAAAAATGACCAAGGTGGTTTCATAGGCATTGGATCAATGGATAGTTTGGAACATTTCAATATGATGGAATCAAGTGGTTTAATGGATCTGTAAAAAGTGTACAGAAGAGTTATTTTGAAAAATGGGCAAAGCCACCCATTTAACAAGGAATGATTTTAGAAGAATCTAGGAGTTTGTTTCACTAGATTTGGAGTTCAAATGATTTTCCTATGATTTTTCAAAGTTGGCTATACATGGATAAATAGAATAATATTTGATGTGGCACAGAAAGCATTGGGAAAAATGTTCATAAATTAGTTTAGGATCTTAGAAGTGCCTAGAAATTTAAATCAATGAGTTTGGATCAATTATGAGCTCTTTGTGATTTTCTAAATTTCATCCCAGAAATGGAAAAATAGCATTTTGATAAATATGTGTGAATAAAATGTTTCTGGAAAAATGTGCAAATAGCACCATGTGATAGAGCATGATTTATGGAGTAACTACAAATTTAAATCATCAAATTTGGAGTCTATTTGATTTGTTTATGGATTTTAGAAGTTCACTGGAAAAAGAAAAAAAAAGTAAGGGGCGGTTATACCTATACTGCGTACTGAGCGCAGTATAGCGCTGAAGCGCACTAGGCCGGCCCAGCTGCACGGCCACGCGCGTTGGAGGCGATGTCGATGGCGGGTTCCATGGAATACGCCTCCTACGTGGGGAGGCGCCAGCCCGAGAAGCCGTCTTCACTTATACACGGGCCCAGCCTTTGGGTCGCTTACAAGCGGGCCCCGCCTGGCAGGCTTGTCTCCCTCCTCCTGCTCGAACAGAGGCGAGGCAGGGGAGGCAGAGCTGAGCGCTCGCCGGCGTTGCCCCGTCGACTCGGGCCATCCGCAGCGATGCCTCGGCCACCGGAATGACCAGCGCGGAGAGGCGCTTCCAGCCATGGGTAATACGCATGCCGGGGAAGACCAGGTCAAGGAGAGTGCCGTCCGCGGCGGACGTGGCCGACGGCGATGGCCGGCACGGCGCTCAGGCCATCGAGAAGAGTAACAAGAGAGCGGGGGAGCTCCGTGGGGGCAGTGTAGATGCAAATGAACCCATAGGCGGGGAGGAGGGGGCCCGGAGGATGAGAATTTAGGCGATGGCCGGTGGCTCGGCTCCGGCCTAGGAGGAGGCTGGAGGGCACGATGGAGAGAGAGGGTTGGTCCAGAGGGGCTCTAGGAGCTAGGGGTAACAAATGGGGTGGATAGGAGGACCCGGGGCGGCCCTAAATAGAAGGGGCCAAGGTGCACCGCGGGGTCGTGCGCCAGCGAGGCCGTAGCTGTCTCTGGAGGCCAAACTGGCTCTCTGGGGCGTGTCCAGGGCGCTCGTGGACATGGTCCAGGCCAAGGGAAAACGAAAGGGGGAGCGAGGCGAGCCAGAGGCTCCGCGCGTGTGAGTTCGCTCACTGGAGCTCTCGGGCGGCCGGTGCGCGTGCGGGAGGAGGCATTAGGAGGGAGAAAGAGAAGGGGGCCAACAGCGTGCCGTGTCCCAGACGTCGAGGCACCTCGACTAGCGCAAGGGGGAGGCCCTAGGTGGTCAGCAGCCTCAGGCAGGGTGCGGCTACAGTGCGGGAGCACACTGTAGCGCGCTCCAGAGCGCCTGTTCGGCCGGCATGGCCATGCTCCCACGCGCTCTGGACGTGGCCACCTTGTCCATTGGTGTCTAGTGGGTCTGGGGGTGAGTAAACTAAGCAAAGATGGCCTTGGATGCCCTGGTAACCCAATGGAAGAGAGGTGGGATTGAGAGAGAGATGAACAGGGGCTGTCCAGAAGGGTAAAATGAGGGTTTTCACCCCTCAATCATTGAGTTTTGGTTGAATGAGTATTACTGGAGGTAAGTGATGACCAGGCACACCTTTGGTAAGCATTTGAAGCAAAGTGGAGTAGTGGAAGTGGACCAAATGGTGATTTTGGCAAAGTGTCAGAAGGTGTTTGATGTGGTTTTGGGCAAGCAAACGATTTCCAATTGACATGAGACTTAACAGGATGAAATGGGTCATAGAAATAGGGTGTTCCACCAAGTTTGAGCTCATTTGAATAAAGTTGCCAATATAACTTTGGTAAACCCTAGAAATCAACAGAAATAGCTTTTCCAAGATTTAGACATGCAAATCATCCCTCCTTGATGCACCACTTGGTGTAGTGTCCTCATTTGGGGTTTTGAGCATGTCCACAAAATTTGAGGCCACAAGTAAAAACTTGGTAATGTAGAGCTGTTCAAATTTGGATCTGGTCAGAAAGGGTTTTGGGGCACTTTGATCAAGTTATCCTTCTCCAAAACTTGTGCCATTTGGTCTAGATGCTTAATTAGACCATTTTAGCATGTGCACCAAGTTTGAGAGCATTTGGACATGTTTGGCAATGTAAAGTTGCTCAAACATCAAAGTGGACAGAAATGGTTTTGAGGGGATTTGATGATGTGTACTTGATCTTCAAGACATGAGGCTTTGTAAGCTCATCAAATATGTCATATTTGATATTAGAGAATTTTCCTGGAATTTTTAGGGAATATTTCCTTTGTAAATATTTCAAAAGCTTGAAATATCCAGAAAGGATTTGACCAATATTGTGAACATGACCATGTGTTGAAACTCTTATATATGGACAATATATGTCCTATGAGCTTCCCTGAAGTTTGACAAATATTTTTGAAAGAGTTAAATAATTTTAACCTATTAAAGACCATTTCTGGCCTAAAGAAAAAGCCTTTAAATAAAATATAAAAATAACTTTTAAAATTATAATTTTGTGGTTTAAGGGAGTCCTATACCTAATAGGAGTCAAATATACTTTTTGAAAGATTTTTCACACCCTAAATAAGGTACTTGCAATACAAACCTCAATTCAGGGGTTTTTGGAAAACTAATTTTAGAAAATACTATTTGGCCAAATTATTTTTATAAGAAAATACTATACTGTTTTGTACACATGGCATGATCATTGGGAAAAGGTTTTGGATCAAGGAGATGAAGTATAAGAGTTGGATGATTTATTTGATTTTAGAGCACTTGCAAGCAGCAAACAGGAAACCAATCAAGCAAGGTCAAAAACACTCAAAAGTTTTTGCCAAACCACATTTTAGCATGATTATTAGCTTAAATGTTGTGGCATGAAAATCAGGGTGTGACAGACCTACCCCCCTTACAAGAATCTCGTCCCCGAGATTCCCAGACTAGGCGTGGAAAAGAATACGAAAACTTGGATATGGGGTAGTCTTCACTTCTTCTTGTTGGTTCATCTTCCGAGTGGTGCTCCATGGAACCTTAAAGTACTTGGTGGTGTGGCTTCTCGCATGTTGCCCTTTTTGATGCAGGTTGCTGAGGAGTCTCTTGCATAGGTTATGTTGGGCTAAATGTCAATGGCTCGGTGATCGATGTCCTCGTAGGGACTGGGCTAGTTAGGAAGTTAAAAGTACTTCCAGAGTTGTGACTTGTGGAAAATTTGGTGCACG
>LR738711.1:597817431-597875723 GCA_902687465.1 Secale cereale | reverse complement strand
GGGGGGGGGGGGGTAATTCTGGTGGTAACTCCAGCTGGTAGCCATCTATTCTTCGTCTTGCAGTGATCTTGGAGAGGGCCGATAAATCTTGGCGCGAGCTTCTCTTGACATGGGAATGCTTGGCTCCTTCGAGAGAAGTGGCTCGTAGATACATCTGGTCTTCGACGCGGCGGTTTACTTCTTGACGATGGTGCTTGGTGTAGTTCTTCTTTCTTGACATGGCGGTCTTCGAATGTCTTCTAACCAGCCGAATGGCTCTTCTTCCATTTTTGGGTAGACAAGTATGTCACCAAATAAAGATGACAACTAACGTGTCCAAGTACTCCATGAAGTCTATGGGGTATGCAAGGTAGGCTGGGGTATTGGTGGTGGTCTCAGCTGAGTATTGGCAACGGTCTTCTTGACTTAGAGTCAAGGCTGTGGTCAGGACCTGACCATGTTGTGGCTTGGTGGGGCTAAAGGGTTTCAAGGATTCTAGTGTGTGAGTGTACGTTTATCATCTTATCCTTAGGCACAGTTCGTGAGATGCCAGTATTTCCACCCAGTTCTTTAAACAAATAACCTCATACCACCGAAAGCATCATCTTGCATAGGTCACTCCAAGATCTTGTTTCCTTCCTATGAATAAACTCCAATAGCCCATTATTAATCCTATGAATCCAATGTTTATGGTGTTCCACATGATCTCCAAATACTTGGAAGGGCCATCCATTTCTATAGTAAGTCCACCAAATTCCCAGCATCATGGTCAAGTAAACTCCAAGGTCATGATTATATAAATCCCTAAATCAACTCCGACAAATAATCAAATCTCCTAGTTTGCCATCCACTGAGAAACATGGTATCATGATCAAGATCAAAAGTCTAAATCCAATTTAATCAGACCATGTAGACATATTTAGCATCTATACCCAACCAGAATCACCTACTTAAATCCAAATCTCATGCCCGATGAGAATTCCTACATTTTCCCAAAGTGATTCTCAAAATGTCAACTATCTTCTATCAATATCCCCTCGCTAGGTCAAATCCTTATAGCTCCAAGAATTTAAATTTGTGATCACAATTGCCCTGCAAATCCAAGTTACTCCAGGGTGATGAAAGTTATGCTACTCTATTAATCATGATCCCACCAACATGAAAACCTCACAATCCATCAAGGTCTCAGATAATTCCTCGAAGTCACTGATATAAAGTCACCAAGTCATCTGTCCTCTATTCCTGTATCCTCAATTTGGCCTCCCCTATGGCATCTTCAGTTCTTGTGCTATATTAGGATGACAATGTACTCGTTCACTGTGTTCACTAGTTCCATTACGAACCCAGTGTTGTGCAAGGTTATAGAGGCTTAACTGGTTCTCTTGTAATTCTATGGGTTAAGCACATGGTTAAGGATTCGTTCTGGGGTATCTGTGAAGTCTCGAAGGGTATGGGGATGGGTTCTAATCTTGAGGGGTAAACATAACTTCACGGGGTTGCACTTGGTCATGGAGGTTGTAGCAGAAGTCTTCATTGTTAGTTGGTTGCCGAGTTGGAATCCTTGGTACTTCTTGTCTTGCTGGTCTTTAGTTGAGGAGATAGAAGAGAGGGAAAAGTAGCATAGAGGAGGGGAATGCCTAAAGGGGGTTCTATAGTGCAAGTGCAAACAAACAGGCGTAAAAAGGGGCGAAACAAAAGAAACAAGGCAAGGAAGGTGATATAGTCGTGTAGTTGTTGCCTAGGGCAAAAGTGTGACTTATATCAAAACACAAACAATAAAAACAAGCAACACACCATCATGGTTCTATTCGAACCATCATACGGACACGACTGCGCATAGGGGGTACACGACTCATCCTACCCTAGGGGTTCTCGGACTTAGCAGTCGTGCCTTGTGCCTCGTGCAGTCTTCTGAGTTTTCCTCAGGTGTTGCTATGTCCCTTGTAGTTGTTTGATGAACGATCCGGGTTGATCCTGAAGAATCTTCAACAACTTCTCGCCTGATGAGGTGATGCGGTGATGGTGTCTCCTCGTAGCTGGCGTTGACTTGGTCTCCTCTTGTTTTCTTAATCATAACGATCCCTTTTGTCTTCTAAGGCTTCGACGGTACTGGGTAGGTAATCCTTATGCAATGACAATAACAAGGCATAATAGAGGTCCAACATGTCGGTTACGTTGATGACAACATCGACACTAAGAGCGGGGGACAGAGAGAACCGTTTTCCTGCTCACTATAGTGAGGCGGGCCAAATGGCGAGGTTCTCATCCACCGGTGGTTGCCGACACAACAAGGGTAGTGACAAGGTTACTCTATTAGCGAAGTATATCATGATCTTGCATATTTTATGCCCTGATCATCGTCAGCTAAGGTCACATCATCTTGGGGCAGTGTCAAGGGTATCACCATCTTTTGGGTCTTCATGTCCTCATTCCTCGAGGATGTATTTTCTGTTGGTATCGTCTTGTCGTGGTGTCGCCAATCTCGTGTTTAGAAGAGGTGGGCAAGCTATTATCTTTCTAGATTATCCACGAGGATTACATGGAACCCAGTGGTCAGGGGCATAAGGGTTCTAGCGACCAAAAGTTTTGAAGGGGAAGAGATCAATAAGGAAGGTATACCTTAGTTTTCGAAAAAAAACTGAGAAGGGAGGAGAAGTATAGATAGTTTTGAAAACTAGCAATAGTTTTGGGAATAGTTTTACCCTAACTAACGACCATGCTAACTAAGGCTTCCTACATTCAGGATGGCTCTTATACCAGCTCTATGGGGACCCCGACTCATAAGTTGAGATCACCGAATGCACATGTACAATGATCCCAGAGATCAATGCTCACTGAACACACATAAGCTGAATAACAAGAGTCTTACATCCATACATACCGTATTAGAGAAATTGTGACCTTTATGGTCAAGTCTTGAGTATATCATTGCAGCGGAAATCTTCAATAACAATTTGGACCCGTGCCATCTGCCTTAACCCTACAGGCATTCTGACTGGGAAGCGTCCTAGCTCGCATGTTCATCACCAAGAAATCTTCATCATATCATGTTCTTTCATGCCTGGCCAACAAAATAACCAGTGGCAAGCCAATGAGTACTTTGAATGTACTCGCAAGCAACCCAAGAGTGATAACAGATTAATTATGCAAGGCTCTACTATTAAATTGGTGGTTTTGCGGAAAGCTAGTTTTTCTCATGCATGTATGATCAACATTTATCAAGGATATGAATGCGTCTACAACAAGTATCAGGAGGTTACAGACATCTATATCGAGAAAGAGTTATAAACAACTCATGCTCGAGCTCATCATGACTTCCTCAAGAATGACATCACCAATATCACCGAACCGTGTTATTTTGCTCAGACACACACACCAGGTTTCGCAAATATTGGACGTAGCCCAAGAGCGGTTACCCAACTGTCCTTGACCGTGGACACGACTATTCAAATAGTTTTACACTCTGCAGAGGTTGCACACTGTACCCACAAGATCCGGGGAACTTCCGTGTCATCCCCGACCCGCGATACCTCAAGTACCCAGGGTAAGCACCCGATCACTATCTTTCCCTAGATGACACTAACATAGAGTCCACTCGATTGGTAGCAACCCCCGTGCCCAACATTTCACATATTAAAATTGTGTGTCCGGTGCCCTATGAAAACAGTCATGGCCGCCTATCCAAGCACGACCCCGTCCCGAGAGTGACCTCGTGTCACCCCCGTCACTAGTAATGCGGGCACCATGCTAGTATCAGCCTAGGTAATCAATAATGCCCTTTCCCATATAAGGGTAGAGTGGTTGCGCATGTAAGGTGGGAATAACAATCGTGCGAAAACTAATCCATTTTGAAAACAACACACACACTTGCCTCGGTACACCACTTCATCATCAAGTGGTTACCCAACTCATCATCTCCCTCCGGCATAAGTGGCACCCAACGGGGTTTTCGAAAAGTCTTTTGAAAGTACTCTGCCTCCGTCACCATGCATATTCCCGTCCCCTTTGCGTAGCTACTACTATAGCATCCTATCTACTCCCACCCGCATAACCCTCATAGGAAGGTAGGGTCATTCTTGATGCAAGTTTGAAATAGGAAAGTAACAAAGGAAACAACCAAAGTGGTCACCACCTCAACATGATTCCGATGCATCGATAATAGGGTGTTATATGACATGCATATAAAGGTTTATCAAACATGGTCAAAGGGCTGCTTGCCTTGTCCTTTAGAGTCTTCAAACCTTCTGGTCCATCTCCAAGTACTCCGTCTATTTCGTCAACAAACGATGGAAACAATCATAATAAGTAACACAACAAGGCAAAAATAAAAGTGCTCTAAAAATAGGATTTGGAGTTCAAATGATTTTCCTATGATTTTGAAAGTTGGCTATACATGGATAAATAGAATAATATTTGATGTGGCACAGAAAGCATTGGGAGAAATGTTCATAAACTAGGTTAGGATCTTAGAAGTGCCTAGAAATTTGAATCAATGAGTTTGGATCAATAATGAGCTCTTTGTGATTTTCAAAATTTTATCACAGAAATGGAAAAATAGCATTTTGATAAATATTGTGAATAAAATGTTTCTGGAAAAATGTGCAAATAGCACCATGTGATAGAGCATGATTTATGGAGTAACTACAAATTTGAATCATCAAATTTGGAGTTTATTTGATTTGTTTATGGATTTTAGAAGTTCACTTGAAAAAGAAAAAAAAAGAAAAAAGGAAGGGGGAGTTATACCTATACTGCCTAATGAGCGCAGTATAGCGCCGAAGCGCACTAGGCCGGCCCAGCTACATGGCCACATGCGCTGGAGGCCACGTCGATGGCGGGTTCCGTGGAATACGCCTCCTACGCGGGGAGGCGCCAGCCCGAGAAGCCGTCTTCACATATACACGGGCCCAGCCTTTGGGTCGCTTACAAGCGGGCCCCGCCTGGCAGGCTTGTCTCCCTCCTCCTGCTCGAACAGAGGCGAGGCAGGGGAGGCAGGGTCGAGCGCTCGCGGGCGTTGCCCCGTCGACTCGGGCCGTCCCCAGTGATGCCTCGGCCACCAGAATGACCAGCGCGGAGAGGCGCTTCCAGCCATGGGTAACACGCATGCCGGGGAAGACCGGGTCAAGAAGAGTGCCATCCGCGGCGGATGTGGCCTACGGTGATGGCCGGCATGGTGCTCAGGCCATCGAGAAGAGTAACAGGAGAGCGGGGGAGCTCTGTGGGGGCAGTGTAGATGCAAATGAACCCATAGGCGCAGAGGAGGGGGCCCCGAGGACGAGAATTGAGGCGATGGCCGGCGGCTTGGCTCCGGCCTACGAGGAGGCTGGAGGGAATGATGGAGAGAGAGGGTTGGTCTAGAGGGGCTCTAGGAGCTAGGGGAAACAAATGGGGTGGATAGGAGGACCCGGGGCGTCCTTAAATAGAAGGGGCCAAGGTGCACCGCGGGGCCGTGCGACGGCGAGGCCGTAGCTGTCTCTGGAGGCCAAACAGGCTCTCTGGGGTGTGTCCGGGGCACTCGTGGACATGGTCCAGGCCAAGGGAAAAGGAAAGGGGGGGCGGGGCGTGCCACAGGCTCCGCGCGTGTGAGTTCGCTCGCTGGAGCTCTCGGGCGGCCCGTGCGCGTGCGAGAGGAGGCAGCATGAGGGAGAAAGAGAAGGGGGCCGACAGCGTGTCGTGTCCTAGACGTCAAGGCACCTCGACTAGCGTAAGGGGGAGGCCCTAGGTGGTCAGCAGCCTCGGGCAGGACACGGCTACAGTACGAGAGCACACTGTAGCGCGCTCCAAAGCGCCCGTTTGGCCGGCATGGCCATGCTCCCACGCGCTCTGGACGTGGCCACCTTGTCCATTTGTGTCTAGTCGGTCTGGGGGTGAGTAAACTAAGCACAGATGGCCTTGGATGCCCTCGTGACCCAATGGAAGAGAGGTGGGGTTGAGAGAGAGATGAACAGGGGCTGTCCAGAAGGGTAAAATGAGGGTTTTCACCCCTCAATCATTGAGTTTTGGTTGAATGAGTATTACTGGAGGCAGGTGATGACCAGGCACACCTCTGGTAAGCATTTGAAGCAAAGTGGAGTAGTGGAAGTGTACCGAATGGTGATTTTGGCAAAGTGCCAGAAGGTGTTTGATGTGGTTTTGGGCAAGCAAATAATTTCCAATTAACATGAGACTTAACAGGATGAAATGGGTCATAGAAATAGGGTGTTCCACCAAGTTTGAGCTCATTTGAAGAAAGTTGCGAATGTAACTTTGGTAAACCCTAGAAATCAACAGAACTAGCTTTTCCAAGATTTAGACATGCAAATCATCCCTCCTTGATGCACCACTTGGTGTAGTGTCCTCATTTGGCGTTTTGAGCATGTCCACAAAATTCAAGGCCACAAGTAAAAAGTTGGTAATGTAGAGTTGTTGAAATTTGGATCTGGTCAGAAAGGGTTTTGGGGCACTTTGATCAAGTTATCCTTCTCCAAAACTTGTGTCATTTGGTCTAGATGCTTAATTAGACCATTTTAGCATGTGCACCAATTTGTAGAGCATTTGGACATGTTTGGCAATGTAAATTTGCTCAAACTTCAAAGTGGACAGAAATGGTTTTGAGGGGATTTGATGATGTTTACTTGATCTTCAAGGCATGAGGCTTTGTAAGATCATCAAATATGTCATATTTGCCATGTGAGAATTTTCCTGAAATTTTTAGGGAATATTTCCTTTGTAAATATTTCAAAAGCTTGAAATATCCAGAAAGGTTTTTTTTAAGGATTTGACCAATATTTTGAACATGACCATGTGTTGAAACTCTTATATATGGACAATATATGTCCTATGAGCTTCCCTGAATTTCGACAAATATTTTTGAAACAGTTAAATAATTTTAACCTATTAAAGACTATTTCTGGCCTAAAGAAAAAGCCTTTAAATAAAATATAAAAATAACTTTTAAAATTATAATTTTTTGGTTTAAGGGAGTCCTATACCTAATAGGAGTCAAATATACTTTTTGAAAGATTTTTCACACCCTAAATAAGGTACTTGCAGTACAAACCTCAATTCAGGGGTTTTTGGAAAAATAATTTTAGAAAATACTATTTAGCCAATTTATTTTTATAAGAAAATACTATACTGTTCTATACACATGGCATGATCATTGGGAAAAGGTTTTGGATCAAGGAGATGAAGTATAAGAGTTGGATGATTTATTTGATTTTAGAGCACTTGCAAACAACAAACAGAAAACCAATCAAGCAAGGTCAAAAACACTCAAAAGTTTTTGCCAAACCACATTTTAGCATGAATATTTGCTTAAATGTTGTGGCTTGAAATCAGGGTGTGACACAACCGCAGGACTGCGCCCGACGATGAATGCGATCAGGCACCGGCGTGAGGGGGCTCAGGGGCAGAACGTCGGGGGGCAGACCTCCCGCTCTTAGCCCTCGACTCTCCGCTGTCACCACCGACGGCCATGGAGCACAAATGAAGCGCCGCGGGTGCCTGGAAGAGCCGGCACTCGCGGCACTGGCCCTAGTCCTGGGCTGACGGCATCTCTGGCCCCGGGCCTTGGCAGGCCAAGGAGACACCCCAGGTATCGCGTCAAGACAGAAAGGGAAGGGAAGGCTCGGGTCAGGCCCTCGTCCCCTCACGCGTGACCCGTCGCGCATGAGCCCGCCCTGGATTTTAACAGGGGCTCACCGACGGCGGGTATGATGCGCGTGGGGAGGGCCTTCTCTCCCTCCGTTCAGGCTCAAGATGTCATGCCTCCTGGCGCACCATCCCACGGGCTGCGGAGGGTGCGTCTGGAGGCGATACGGCAGCCCGTCCTACGCATACCAGGACGGCCCAAGACCGCGGCTCCGTCCCCCCACTCACGTAATCCCGTATCCATTGGGCCCGACCCTAATCAGGAAGGGCTCAGGGGACATTAGGAGCATGGGTAGGGCGGGGTCCCCCTCGCACCTCGGGACGCCGAGTCTCCGGACGATGTTAGCCCCCAGGGGCAAAGCGCGCTCGGAGATCGCGTAAGTCGACTACCTAGTGCTCGGCATGGAGGCCTATAGCCAAGGTCCCATCCCCCCACCATGTGCAGTGTCCCACCACATGAATGCCGCCTTCTGGTGAGTTCATGGCGGGAGCAGACTAACGCGGGGCAGGGCCTCAAAGCGAAGGGCGGGCACGTTAGAAGATCTCCGCTCGTGACACTCTCACGTAATAATGAGTGGGGCTTTACACGCCCCGGAGTCCCCGGAGCGTCGCCCTAGAGCCTCGGGGGCTCCCTCCCACGTCCTAGTGGATGCACCATGCTCCGCGCTGGCCGTCGACACTGCCCTCCAATGGCTATGCCCACACCCGCCGGTGGTAGCCCTATGCTCCGCGCTGGGGAGAAGACCAAAGACCTGCTCAGGGGCCGGATGCAGCCCCTCCTTTTGCCATTCGCCTTTGCCTCCTCTATATCTGCTTTTTCAAGCCGATCCCGCGGCCGCGCGACTCGTTTTTTGAAATAAAGGGGGAGAGTTTTCCATCCGTGTTTTGCGATTTTCGCTGAGCTTTCCTTCGCCCAGTCCATTTTTCGCCTTGCTTGGCTAAGCCGGACTACGTCCGTGACCCCGCCCAATCACTCCTCGCGAGCAGGGGCCGAGGCGTGGGCGCACGTCCTATCTGGTCCGCGGTCGAACCGCCAATCACTCTTGCGCCAACTACAGGTACTCGCGAGACGCGCCCGGACGGGGTCAGCGGACGCTCCCCTCGGAAATGCAACAAGGGCCTGAGGTCTTAGCCTCAGGGACAAACATCACAAGGGAGTGCCTAAACCCATTCTTACAGTGCTTAAACTCATTCTTACATCATCGAAAGCTTAAGTCTTGAGACATTCATCTTACCCGTCTCTGGAGCCACAACCAAAAACAAACCTACAACAAGAGCTGGACTAAGCATCGGCATCTTTGTCAGGACCGTCAGCGTCGCCCCCCTCAAGCACCGGCGCATCATCGATGGCTGGAACAAGCTCCGTCACCAACACGTCCACGTGATCGTGATACGTCTCCAACGTATCTATAATTTTTGATTGTTCCATGCTATTATTTATGAAGTCTTGGATGTTTAATGGGCTTTATCATACACTTTTATATCATTTTTTGGGACTAACCTACTGACCCAAAGGCCCAGTCCAGATTGCTGTTTTTTGCCTGTTTCAGGGTTTTGCAGAAAAAGAATATCAAACGGAGTCCAAACGGAATGAAACCTTCGCGAGAGACATTTTTGGAGAAAATCACGCACAGGGAACTTGAGAACCACGTCAGGGGAGCACCGAGGCTCCCACGAGGGTGGGGGGCGCGCCCCCTTCCCAGGGCGCGCCCCCTTGCCTCGTGGGCCCCTCGAGCGTCCCCCGGTGTCCTCCTTCCTCCTATATAAGTCTATGCACCCCGAAACCATCAGCAACAGAGAGAAAACCCTAATTCCACCGCCGTAACCTTCTGTTCCCGTGAGTTCCCATTTTGGAGCCTGTTCCGGAGCTCCGCCGAAGGGGGATCCATCACGGAGTTCTTCTACATCATCATCATCGCCCTCACCATGAGTTGTGAGTAGTTTACCACAGACCTTCGGGTCCATAGCTAGTATCTAGATGGCTTCTTCTCTCTCTCTGGATCTTAGTACAAAGTTATCCTTGGTCTTCGAGGAGATCTATACGATGTAATCTCTTTTTGCGGTGTGTTTGCCGAGATCCGATGAATTGTGAGTTTATGATCAAGATTATCTATGAGAAATATTTGGTTCTTCTCTGAACTCTTTATGTGTGCTCATAATATCCTTGCAAGTCTCTTTGAATTATTGGTTTGGTTTGGCCTACTAGATCTATAGTTTATGCAATGGGAGAAGTTCTTGGCTTTGGGTTCAATCTTGCAGTGTCCTTTCCTAGTGACAGTAGGGGCAGCAAGGCACGCATTGTATTGTTACCATCGAGGATAAAAAGATGGGGTTTATATCATATTGCTTGAGTTTATCCCTCTACATCATGTCATCTTGCTTAAGGCGTTACTCTGTTCTTATGAACTCAATACACTAGATACATGCTGGATAGCGGACGATGTGTGGAGTAATAGTAGTAGATGCACGCAGGAGTCGGTCTACTTGTCTCGGACATGATGCCTATATACAATGATCATGCCTAGATAGTCTCATAATTATTCGCTTTTCTATCAATTGCTCGATAGTAATTTGTTTACCCGCCATAGAATATCGCTATCATGAGAGAAGCCACTAGAGAACACTATGGCCCCGGGGTCTATTCTCAACATATCAATCTACATCTACTTTAATTTTCACGATTTTACTTTCTATTCTTATAAACAAAAATACCAAAAATATAAACTATCATCTCTATCAGATCTCACTTTCGTAAGTGACCGTAAAGGGATTGACAACCCCTTATCGTGTTGGCTGCGAAGTTCTTATTTATTTGTGCAGGTGTGAGGGACTCGCGCGTGGTCTCCTACTGGATTGATACCTTGGTTCTAAAAATTGAGGGAAATACTTACGCTGCTGTGCTGCATCTCCCTTTCCTCTTCGAGGGAATACAACACAAGCTCGAGAAGTAGCAAGAAGAATTTCTGGCACCGTTGCCGGGGAGGCTTACGCCAAAGTCATATACCAAGTACCTATCACAAACCCTTATCCTTCGCATTACATTTTTTGCCTGTCGTTTTCCTCTCCCCCACTTCACTCTTGCTGTTTTATTTCCCCTTCTTCTGTCGTGTGTTTATCGTTCTCTTGCTTTTTGTTTGCTTTAGTGTGTTGGATTGCTTGCTTGTCACTATGGCTCAGAACAATACCAAATTGTGTGACTTCTCCAATACCAACAATAATGATTTTATTAGCACTCCGATTGCTCCTATTACCGATGCTGAATCTTGTGAGATCAATGTTGCTTTGTTGAATCTTGTCATGAAAGATCAATTCTCCGGCCTTCCTAGTGAAGATGCCGCTACCCATCTAAACAACTTTGTTGATTTGTGTGATATGCAAAAGAAAAGGGATACGGATAACGATATTGTTAAATTGAAGTTATTTCTATTTTCACTTAGAGATCGTGCTAAAACTTGGTTTTCCTCTTTGCCTAGAAATAGTATTGATTCATGGAGTGAGTGCAAAGATGCTTTTATCTCTAAGTATTTCCCTCCTTCTAAGATCATCTCCCTTAGAAACGATATTATGAATTTTAAGCAACTAGATCACGAGCATGTTGCACAAGCTTGGGAGAGAATGAAATTAATGATACGTAATTGCCCTACACATGGTTTGAATTTGTGGATGATTATTCAGAACTTTTATGCTGGCTTGAATTTTGCTTCTAGAAATCTTTTAGATTTGGCCGCTGGAGGCACTTTCATGGAACTACCTTAGGAGAAGCTACCAAACTCCTAGATAATATTATGGTTAATTATTCTCTATGGCACACCGAAAGATCTACTAGTAAAAAAGTGCATGCTATTGAAGAAATTAGTGTTTTGAGTGGGAAGATGGATGAACTTATGAAATTATTTGCTGCTAAGAGTGCTTCTTCTGATACTAATGATATTCCTTTGTCCACTTTGATTGAGAATAACAATGAATCTTTGGATGTGAATTTTGTTGGTAGGAATAATTTTGGTAACAATGCTTATAGAGGGAATTTTAATCCTAGGCCTTTTCCTAGTAATTCCTCTAATAATTATGGTAATTCCTACAACAACTCTTATGGAAAGATGCCTTCTGAATTTGAAACTAGTGTTAAGGAGTTTATGATCTCGCAAAAGAATTTCAATGCTATGCTTGAAGAGAAATTGCTTAAAAAAAATGAATTGGCTAGAAGTATGGATAGAATTACTCTTGATGTTGATTCTTTGAAACTTAGATCTATCCCACCTAAGCATGATATCAACGAGTCTCTCAAAGCCATGAGAATTTCCATTGATGAATGCAAAGAAATAACCGCTAAGATGCATGCTAAAAGGGAGAATTATATTAAAGCGTGTTCTTCTAGTTATCATGAAAATAAAGATGAAGATATGAAAGTTATTGATGTGTCTCCTATTAGATCCTTGTTTTCTAGTATAAATCTTGATGAAGATAGGATTGGAGACGATTCTGCTTTAAGGTGTACCAATGATTCAGAGTTTTTAGATCTTGATGCTAAAATTGTTAAAAGTGGGAGTGATGAGATTAAAACTTTTCATAGTGATGAACCCACTACTTTGGATTTAAAGGGATTCAATTATGATAATTTCTCTTTGATTGATATTATTTCCTTGTTGCAATCCGTACTAAATTCTCCGCATGCTTATAGTCAAAATAAAGCTTTCACCAAACACATAGTTGATGCTTTGATGCAATCTTATGAAGAAAAACTTGAGTTAGAAGTTTCTATCACTAGAAAGCTTTATGATGAGTGGGAACCTACTATTAAAATGAAAATAAAATATCATGAATGCTATGCTTTGTGTGATTAGGGTGCTAGTGTCTCCACTATCCCAAAAACTTTGTGTGATTTGCTAGGGTTCCATGAGCTTGATGATTGTTCTTTAAATTTGCATCTTGCGGATTCCACTATTAAGAAACCTATGGGAAGGATTAATGATGTTCTTATTGTTTCCAATAGAAATTATGTGCCCGTAGATTTCATTGTTCTTGATATAGATTGCAATCCTTCATGTCCTATTATTCTTGGTACACATTTCCTTAGAACGATTGGTGCAATTATTGATACGAAGGAAGGAAATATTAGATTCCAATTTCCATTAAGGAAAGGCATGGAACACTTTCCTAGAAATAAAATCAAATTACCATATGAATCTATCATGAGAGCAACTTATGGATTGCCTTCCAAAGATGGCAATACCTAGATCTATCTTGTATCGTGCCTAGCTAGGGGCGTAAAACGATAGCGCTTGTTGGGAGGCAACCCAATTTTATATTTTTTGTTTTTGCTGCTGTTAGGGAATAAATATTGCATCTAGCTTCTGCTTAGATGTGGTTTCATGTTTTGTTTAGTATTTGTGCCAAGTAGAACCTTTGGGAAGACTTGTGTGAAGTTTATGTGATCTTGCTGTGAAAAACAGAATCGTTAGCCCTCGCTAGAATGGTCATCAGATTTTACTGGAGCGTGCTATTTAGTTGATTCTTTTTGCATATGATTAATAGGCAAATTCCTCACGTTTAACAATTTAGTTTGAATTTTTTGGAGTTACAGAAGTATGCGAAACCTGCAGATTACTACAGACTGTTCTGTTTTTGACAGATTCTGTTTTTCGTGTGTTGTTTGCTTATTTCAATGCATCTATGAGTAGTATTGGCAAGTATGAACCATAGAGAAGTTGGAATACAGTAGGTTTAACACCAATATAAACAAAGAATTAATTCATTGCAGTACCTTTGAGTGGTGGTTTGGTTTCTAATACTAACGGAGCTCACGAGAATTTTTGTCTATGTTTTGTGTTGTGAAGTTTTCAAGTTTTGAGTATTGCTTTGATGGACTATGGAACAAAGAGTAGAAAAGGCCTAAGCTTGGGGATGCCCATGGCACCCCAAGTAAAATTCAAGGACAATCAAAAGCCTAAGCTTGGGGATGCCCCGGGAAGGCATCCCCTCTTTCGTCTTCATCCATCGGTAACTATAGTTGGAGCTATATTTTTATTCACCACATGATATGTGTTTTGCTTGGAGCGTCTTGTATAATTTGAGTCTTTGCTTGTTAGTTTGCCACAATCATCCTTGCTGGACACACCTATTTGAGAGAGTTAAATATGGCCTAGGAATTGTTAGAACACTCTATGTGCTTCAGTTATATCTTTTGAGTTGAATAGTTTTTGCTCTGGTGCTTCACTTATATCTTTTAGAGCACGGTGGTGGTAATATTTTGTAGAAATTGTTGAACTCTCATGCTTCACTTATATCTATTTGAGATTCTATTAAAACAGCATGGTAATGTGTTCAGGCTAAAAAAACTAGTCTTCACATGATAGACATCCAATGTCAATGTAGTAAAAAAATTCACACTAAGTGCATTGAATATAATGAGATGTTGGATGCTTGATAATTGTTTTGAGACATGAGGATAGTGATATTAGAGTCATGCTAGTGGAGTTATTATGAAATTGAGAAATACTTGTGTTAAGGTTAGTGATTCCCGTAGCATGCACGTATGGTGAACCGCTATGTGACGAAGTTAGAGCATGAGGTATTTGTACAGTGCCAACCTTTGTGTGGAGGTCGGGGGCGCGCGATGGTTAACTCCTACCAACCTCCCCCCTAGGAGCATCCGTTGATTGCTTTGTTTGATGACTCGTAGATTTTTGCAATAATTATATGAGTTCTTATGACTAATGTTGAGTCCATGGATTATACGCACTCTCACCCTTCCACCATTGCTAGCCTCTCTTGTTCCGCGCAACTTTCGCTGGTGCCATAAACCCACTATATATATCCTTCCTCAAAACAGCCACCATATTATTCCTCAAAACAGCCACCATACCTACCTATCATGGCATTTCCATAGCCATTCCAAGATATATTGCCATGCAACTTTCCACCATTCCGTTCATATGACACGCTTCATATTGTCATATTGCCATGCATGATCATCTAGTTGACATAGTATTTGTGGCAAGACCACCATGCATAACTTTGCATACATGTCACTCTTGTTTCATTGCACATACCGGTACACCGTTGGAGGCATTCATATAGAGTCATACTTTGTTGTAGTATCGAGTTGTAATATTGAGTTGTAATGAAAGTGTGATGATCATCATTATTAGAGAATTGTCCCATGGGAGGAAAGGCTAAATCTATAAAGCCCCTCCGCAAAAAAAAGAAAAAAAAGAAAGGCCAAAGAAAAAGAAAGGCCCAAAAAAAGGAAAAAAAAAGAAAAAGAAAAGAAAAAGGGACAATTGCTACTATCTTTTTCCACACTTGTGCTTCAAAGTAGCACCATGTTCTTCATTGTAGAGAGTCTCATGCTTAGTCACTTTATATACTAGTGGGAATTTTTGTTATAGGACTTGGCTTGTATATTCCAATGATGGGCTTCCTCAAATGCCCTAGGTCTTCGTGAGCAAGCAAGTTGATGCACACCCACTAGTTTCTTTTGTTGAGCTTTCATACATACTTAGCTCTAGTGCATCCGTTGCATGGCAATCCCTACTCACTCACATTGATATCTATTGATGGGCATCTCCATAGCCAGTTGATACACCTAGTTGATGTGAGACTATATCCCTCCTTTTGTCTTCTCCACAACCACCTCTCTATTCCACCCATAGTGTTATGTCCATGGCTCACGCTCATGTATTGCGTGAAAGTTGAAAGGTTTGAAAGAATAGAGTATGAAAACAAGTGCTTGCCTGAAATCGGGTTGTGCATGATATGAATATTTTGTGTGATGAAGAGGGAGCATAGCCAGACTATATGATTTTGTAGGGATAACTTTCTTTAGCCATAGTATTTTGAGAAGACATGATTGCTTTGTTAGTATGCTTGAAGTATTATTATTTCTTATGTAAATAAAGACTTTTATCTTGAATCTTTCAGATCTGAACATTCATGCCACAATTAAGAGAATTACATTGAGAAACTATGTTGGTTAGCATTCCACATCAAAAATTCTTTCTTTATCATTTACCTACTCGAGGATGAGCAGGAATTAAGCTTGGGGATGCTTGATACGTCTCCAACGTATAATTTTTTATTGTTCCATGCTATTATTTATGAAGTCTTGGATGTTTATTGGGCTTTATCATACACTTTTATATCATTTTTTGGGACTGACCTACTGACCCAAAGGCCCTGTCCAGATTGTTGTTTTTTGCCTGTTTCAGGGTTTTGCAGAAAAAGAATATCAAACGGAGTCCAAACAGAATGAAACCTTCGCGAGAGATATTTTTTGGAGCAAATCACGCACAGGGAACTTGAGAACCACGTCAGGGGAGCAACGATGCTCCCACGAGGGTGGGTGCGCGCCCCCCTTCCCAGGGCGCGCCCCCTGCCTCGTGGGCCCCTCGAGTGTCCCCCAGTGTCCTCCTTCCTCCTATATAAGTCTACATACCCCGAAACCATCAGCAACAGAGAGAAAACCCTAATTCCACCGCCGTAACCTTCCGTTCCCGTGAGATCCCATCTTGGAGCCTGTTCCAGAGCTCCACCGGAGGGGGGTCCATCACGGAGTTCTTCTACATCATCATCATCGCCCTCACCATGAGTTGTGAGTAGTATACCACAGACCTTCGGGTCCATAGCTAGTATCTAGATGGCTTCTTCTCTCTCTCTGGATCTCAATACAAAGTTATCCTTGGTCTTCGAGGAGATATATTCGATGTAATCTCTTTTTGCGGTGTGTTTGTCGAGATCCCATGAATTGTGAGTTTATGATCAAGATTATCTATGAGAAATATTTGGTTCTTCTTTGAACTCTTTATGTGTGCTCAGAATATCCTTGCAAGTCTCTTCGAATTATTGGTTTGGTTTGGCCTGCTAGATCTATAGTTCTTGCAATGGGAGAAGTGCTTGGCTTTGGGTTCAATCTTGCGGTGTCCTTTCCCAGTGACAGTAGGGGCAGCAAGGCACGTATTGTATTGTTTCCATCGAGGATAAAAAGATGGGGTTTATATGATATTGCTTGAGTTTATCCCTCTACATCATGTCATCTTGCTTAAGGCGTTACTCTGTTCTTATGAACTCAATACACTAGATGCATGATGGATAGTGGTCGATGTGTGGAGTAATAGTAGTAGATGCAGGCAGGAGTCGGTCTACTTGTCTCGGACATGATGCCTATATACAATGATCATGCCTAGATAGTCTCATAATTATTCTCTTTTCTATCAATTGCTCGACAGTAATTTGTTTACCCACCGTAGAATATCGCTATCATGAGAGAAGCCACTAGAGAACACTATGGCCCCCGGGTCTATTCTCAACATATCAATCTACATCTACTTTACTTTTTACGCTTTTACTTTATGTTCTTATAAACAAAAATACCAAAAATATAAACTATCATCTCTATCAGATCTCACTTTCGTAAGTGACCGTAAAGGGATTGACACCTCTATCTCTAAACATGTGGACATATTTTTCGATATCGGCTTTCGCTTGAGGACAAGCAAGGTCTAAGCTTGGGGGAGTTGATACGTCCATTTTCCATCATGCTTTTATGTCGATATTTATTGCACTATGGGCTGTTATTACACATTTTGTCACAATACTTATGCCTTTTCTCTCTTATTTTACAAGGTTTACATGAAGAGGGAGAATGCCGGGAGCTGGAATTCTGGGCCGGAAAAGGAGCAAATATTGGAGACCTATTTTGCACAACTCAAAAAGCCCTGAAACTCCACGAAACTCTATTTTAGAAAATATAAAAAATATCTGGCGAAAGAAGTACAGGAGGGGGCCACCCACCGTCCACGAGGGTGGGGTGCGCGCGCCCTGCCTCGTGGGCCACCTGGCAGCCCCCCGATGTCCATCTTCTGCTATATGAGGTGTTTTGACCTATAAAAATCATAATGAGGCTTTCGGGACGAAGCGCCGCCGTCTCGAGGTGGAACCTTGGCGGAACCAATCTAGGGCTCCGGTGGAGTTGTTTTGCCAGGGATACTTCCCTCCGGGAGGGGCAAATCATCGCCATCGTCATCACCAACAACTCTCCCATCTTGGGGAGGGTTATCTTCATCAACATCTTCACCAGAACCATCTCCTCTTAAACCCTAGTTCATCTCTTGTATCCAATCTTTGTATCAAAACCTCATATTGGTACATGTAGGTTGCTAGTAGTGTTGATTACTCCTTGTAGTTGATGCTAGTTGGTTTACTTGGTGGAAGATCATATGTTCAGATCCATTATGCATATTAATACCCCTCTGATTATGAACATGAATATGCTTTGTGAGTAGTTACGTTTGTTCCTGAGGACATGGGAGAAGTCTTGCTATAAGTAGTCATGTGAATTTGGTATTCGTTCGATATTTCGATAAGATGTATGTTTTCTTTCCTCCAGTAGTGTCATGTGAACGTCAAATACATGACACTTCACCATTGTTTGGGCTTAGAGGAAGGCATTGGGAAGTAATAAGTAGATGAAGGGTTTCTAGAGTGACAGAAGCTTAAACCCTAGTTTATGCGTTGCTTCGTAAGGGGCTGATTTGGATCCATATGTTTCATGCTATGGTTAGGTTTACCTTAATACTTCTTTTGTAGTTGTGGATGATTGCAATAGAGGTTAATCATAAGTGGGATGTTTGTCCAAGCAAGGGCAGCACCCAAGCACCGGTCCACCCACATACCAAATTATCAAAGTAACGAACGCGAATCATATGAGCGTGATGAAAACTAACTTGACGATAATTCCCATGTGTCCTCGGGAGCACTTTCCTTCATATAAGAGTTTGTCCAGGCTTGTCCTTTGCTACAAAAAGGATTGTGCCATCTTCCTGCACCTTATTTACTTTTACTATTTGTCACTTGTCACCAATTATCTTATCACAAAACTATCTGTTATCGATAATTTCAGTGCTTGCAGAAAATACCTTAGTGAAAACTGCCTATCATTTCCTTCTGCTCCTCGTTGGGTTCGACACTCTTACTTATAGAAAGGACTACGATAGATCCCCTACACTTGTGGGTCATCAATGTCCGACAGTTGTGATGTTCGGTATTGACCCTGAACTGCTATATGACCGACATATTTGGCTTGATAGCCGCCGTCCCGTGCGGGAGCACGGTCCCTGGATCCGTAGATGGATCTAGTCTTGCCAGCCTTTTTGTTCAGGTCCTCACATAGATCATGTTTCTGGCCCTAAGCCGCATCCTCCTTTCCTTTAGGGGAGGGGGTGCGGGCTTGTGTATGCCGTTGCTAACCACTATGTTCCGTCCACGAGGCGGTCGGTCCATCTTATCGGCGGTGTTGTTCTTCGGCGGTATAGGCGCAGTAGCCTCGTCATCTAATTCGGGCAGCAGTTTACACTTAGGATAGCCCTTTGTTTGGCGATTGCAGCCATATTTTTGCTCAGCGTCTAGCACTTCATTCCATCTATCATTGAGCGTATCATGTGCGGCTCGAAGTCGCCACTGCTAATATTTTAGGCTTCTTGCGGTGGCAATAAGTCTTCGATGGAAGCGTTGTTGTTCTAAGGGTTCTTCTGGGACGATGTATTCATCGTCGCCCAGGCTAACATCCTCTTTGGAGACAGGTTGATAATTGCTATCTTCGGCATCGCTGTCATCAGACAGCGGTCTTGGACTATGTTCGACGTCCTCTCGCTCGACCTGCTCCATCGCTGGATCTGCGGGGTCATCGGCTTTCTCCGGACTATCACCTTCATTAGTGACAATGTTGCTATCTTTCCCTTTACGGGGTTTAGTTCGGCGCTTCGGACACCGACGCTTGGGAGGTTCATCGACAGGCTTATCCTTTGTGGGATCATTTTCGTCGTTGCCCTCCTTCTCCTTTGGTGTGTCCACCATATATACGCCGTATGAGGACGTAGCCATCCATCGCCCGGTTACGGGCGGGTTTTGGTCTAGATCAGCTTCGGCTTCGAGGTCCATCCCCTCGAGGTCTTCGGAAGCATAGTCCAGTAGATCGTTTAGATCTTTGACCATGACTACCAAGTAGGTGGTGGGTGGGAAGCGAAATTCTCCATCATCAGCCTCCAGTTCAAACCGGATATAATTCGGCCGTGTGTCCCCAACTAAGGAGAGGGATTTTAATGAGTTTAGCACATCGCCTTAAGGTGAGTGCCGGAAGATATCTACGGAGCTGAATTCGACGATAGACGCGTGATCAAGCTTGAAGGATGCAGATGCACATGGTTCGAAACCTGCAGCCGGAGACGAGTCTGAAGTTCCGGTAACACAGATCCTGCTCGAGATTGGGTCACTATGTGGCTCCAGAGCCGCTGAGTTTGCAGCTTTTGTGGCGGGGTTGAGCTTCCCGTCCTCAGTTGGCCTGGCCTGCTCCAGATCTAGGGCCAGATCGGTTACATGTGCTATCCCCTGGAGGTGGTCCGATGATAGACACTGGTGCGCGTCGGTCCTAAACAAACGGTTTAAAACCCCTTTCCGCGACGGCATTTGGAACCGTCGCCAAGTGAGTGTGGGCGATAGGGGGGTCCTTCCCACATGACCTAGAAACCGTCGGGGATAGGGAGCCTTGATGCATACAGTTGTCCCTATATAACCGTTTCCGATATCTCGAATATCCCAGACGCTTCATCCTTGCTACTCGTTTGTGCTCGCATTGCCATCGTAGTCGGAGTTTTGTGGTTCTGCCTAAAACCAGGCAGATTCTAGGCACGGGAGCTTTCCAGGCAGATTCTAGGTAGATTCCAGGCACGGGAGATTTTCGATGCCTGGCACATCACAAACAGTTCATGATTATAAACCATGTACGATAGGTAGACAATCACACACATTTAGTTTTCCCGCATCGTATGTGATAGTGTTTGACATCACACACACTTTGCGAACGGCAACTGTGTGCATGCTTGCACACGTTTCCTCTCTGTGAATTGTCTCGGATTATGGTGTATATCGCAAACGTTTGTGTTTTACCAACCGTGTGTGCCGTAATGACTTGCACACCGTAATTTCGCCCTAATTTAATTGATGTTATTTATAATTGTACCTAATTTAAACTTGAAAGTAGGCTATAGCTTTATTCATATCCATCAGGTTCAAACAACCAATGCATTATTCGATTCACAGGTACATATGTTTAAGAATTACATAAGCACAAAAAGAATGATGTACCAGGGTTCTATACTTGTACTATTACAGATGATAAAGAAAGAGGCGACAGACATTCCAGTTGCTGAACAAGGTGAAGCGGAATGGCCCTATTGTGCTCTCTTGGACGCAGAAGGCATGCATGACTCTAGTCCAACCCCTTGTGATGGCCGGCCGCTAATCATGTAGTTTGAGAGGTAATCTTGAGTAAATTGCTTCAGGATCCACTGCAAAAGAAAAAAAAAGAATCAGATATTGTCATCTAACACAACTCATTACCGGCAGTAAAAAGAAGGCTACAGGGTTCTTACTTACCATCCTGCAGTTCACTGTTGTCTTGCATAAAGTGTAAACAAATAGTTCGATTGACATCTCTTCACCCATTTTAGTAACAATCTTTATCCATTTCCTCACTTGATGCTGGTTCATGAATATCTCATTGCCCCATACGCAGAAAGGGTCGAAGTGTGGATCTTTGGCAATGATATATGTACCTAAAAGCACCAAGTTAATATTAGAAGCTAAACAACAATTGAAAAATGATGTAGTACAACACTCCATCCATCCCATTATATAAGATTTTATTACATGTATATCTAGACATCATCGGAACATTAAGGTAACACCCTTCCTTATTGCTATGTAGCCTGGGATTGCATATTTAGTTATTCAGTACAATGCATGTTGCTAAACAAGAATTGACAACGAAAAGGTATGTTCACTACAATATCCTTAACATGACCCAAATATCATAATTCATAGTGGTATTGTTGAAACTGTTATTGATGAAATTGAACTGCACAGCAAATAGTTGCACATATAGAGCATCACATTGTGAAGAACTAAAATAAATAAGTCATAAGGACATCTCTAGGCGATCCTTAAAAAGTTAAAGGACTAAAACCCTTAGTGGATATATATATATATATACTCCAGCAATTTTTGGCCTTTTCTAGTCGATCCCCCAAACTTAAGGTTGTAAAATTCAATTTGACCAAGTTCAAAGTAGGTTCAACCGAAAGAACCATGCATTCAAACATAAACATAGATAGTTTTGCATAACCAAACATAAAACATACATTTAAACTAAGCTAAACTACTTTCGATCGAAGTAGAGGTCGAGCCAATCCTTCCTCGTCATGTACGGTGTGCCGCGAGCCGGGTCCGAGCCAGTACCGTTGTCGGGGACGTTGGGGAAGACACTCCTCCACTCGTCGATGTCGATCTCCTCGTCCTCGGGGCCCACCTCAACGCCCTCCGCGCCACCGTCGCCGCCGCCTTCGACATCGTCATCAGAGGAGAGCGCGATAACCTCGCCGCCCTCCGCGCCGTCGTCCTCGCCACCTTCGACCTCGTCATCGGGGGAGAGCGCGATAACCTCGCCGCCCTCCACGCCGGCAAAGATCGCTCGCTCCGCCTCCACGAGCTCCGGGTGCTGGCGGTGGAGCTCTTGCATGTAGGCCTCGTCGGCGGCCTCGGCCTCGAGGCGCTCCCACGCCTCACGGTCCTCCCGCGCCATAGTCGAGCTCACAACCCCTGGCTCCGGCGGAGCGAGGTGGACTGGACGTGTGCCGAAGGGGAAATTGAGCCTAGCCGCCGCGCCGGGATAGCGGACATGCCAGCGATCGTACTCCATGGCCGCGAGCTTGACCGTGTGGAAGCTATCGAGCCACCGGCAGGTGTGGGCCTCTCGATCTGTAATCTCGGCGACCCACGTCCACCACCGCCATTGCCGGACCCCGAGGTAGGACTTCGTTGGCTGCTGGGTCCGAGGGAGGACGGAGAAGTCCTCGAACCGGCGTAGGGGTGCAGCGGCGGGCGGATTGGGGGACCGGCGACGGCGGATCGGACCCGTAGAGGACGACGGGGACACCTCAGCGGCCACCTCGCCGGCATCGGGAAAAAAGGCCGCGATAAACCTCCTTTTGGCCATTGGCTCCTCGAGCTCCCCGACACACAGGCAAAGGTTCAGGATGGAGGCGCCGGAGATGGCGGCGACCTACCAACGATTTCGAGGGTTGTGTGTGTCTGTGTTAGCGGATGTTTTGGGGTGTGTGTGGAGGGGGGCAAGGTTGTGTTTGAGGAAATATTGTGGCAACTAAAAATTTTACTAGGCGGGAGTAACAAGGCGGGGCTACTGAAAATTTGGATCAAGGGCGAGCAGATAGTTTTGAGATTGCGAGGGATGCAAAGGCGGGAGTAAAATGCCGGGGCTACTGAAAATTTGAATCAAGGGATTGAAGTAGAGCGGGAGTAACAGACATCGCACACGGTCCGCACATACTAATCGTGTGCTATCAAACATTAAAACCTTCCAGGCGGTAGATATTTTCGAGATTGCGAGGGATGCAGAGGAGGGAGTTTTTAGGGAGCGAGCTAGTGTGGTTGACACGCCGGCTGTGGACTGTACCCGACGCACCTTCTCGCGTACTATACACCGATGGTTCCCCAAGATATTTTGTACTACGTCTCACACGGTTGGTGGTAATAAATTGTGTGGGATCTACTTGATTTGAATTACAAAATGGGGTCACAGCGGCAATGGACGCTGTTTGAATTGCTAGACCATTTATCTGAAGTGAACATGCAACTATATGTGTGTCGTAAAAGAATTGGCATTATTCAGGGTTCGTTTGGACATTTTATACATTAAACTGGTTTTCTAGCCATTTCACGTGCACAACTCAAAATTAAACTACATGCACATGCTCCGGTGCCTACAAATTGGTTGAAAAAACAAATATGTGTCCTTCAGTGCATGCTTAGGTCCCATGCAATAAATGGGAATGAATTTTTTGGGTTTCGTTTGTCCTTTTTTATACATTAACTGGGTTTTCTAGGCATTTTATGTGCATAATGAAAATTTGAACTACAAGCACATGCTCCAACTCACCAAAGTTGGTTGAAAAATCACATTTCTGTCCTTGGGTGAATTTATAGGTCCCATGCAAGAGATGGGAATGAAATTCAAACACCAGTGCACTGTTGATTGCCGGCAAAACATTGAGATGCCTGGGTTTTAAATTCCAGTAAATCCAAAACTCGTCTGAAATTCATGAAACTTGGCATGCTATCATGGAGCGGCAACAGAGTTTTTCAATTTCAGGGCCATTTAGCTCTAAAAAATCAGTAAATGCATGAAAAATACCAAATGAACTCAGAAAGGGTTGATAATTGATGATGTGGATTTAAATGGTGCATTTTGAACACACAAAAAGTCTGGACTTCAAATAAGTTCAAAAAATGAAATGCCTTTGTAACAGATGAGTTTTCGTCCGAAACCCTGATACTTCGAAAAAGACTGTCCATTTTGTACACGAAGTGCATCCAGTTTTTGTCGTAACCCTCTCTACTTTTTTGCACATGCTATGTGGGTGAAATGATGATACCATGCCAACTTTCAACCTTTTCATAGTTCATTTAAAGTGTTTTTCAATTTCAGGGTCATTTAGCTCTAAAACAATTCTGTAAAAGCATGAAAAATACCAAATGAATTCAGACATGCTTGATAATTGATGATGTAGATTTTAATGGTGCATTTTGAACACACCAAAAGTCTCGACTTCAAATAAGTTCAAAAAAATGAAATGCCTTTGTAAAAGATGAGTTTTCGTCCGAAACCCTGATACTTCGAAAGAGATTGTCCATTTTTGTACACGAAGTGCATCCATTTTTTGCCGTAACACTCTCTAATTTTCTGCACATGCTATGTGGTTGAAACGATGATACCATGCCAACTTTCAACCTTTTCAGAGTTCATTCGAAGTGTTTTTCAATTTTAGGGTGATTTAGCTCTAAAACAATTCAGTGAATGCATGAAAAATACCAAATGAACTCAGAAAGGGTTGATAATTGGTGATGTGGATTTGAATGGTGCATTTTGAACACACAAAAATTCTGGAGTTCAAATAAGTTCAAAAAAATGAAATGCCTTTGTAACAGATGAGTTTTCGTCCGAAACCCTCATACTTCAAAAGATATTGTCCATTTTGTACACGAAGTGCATCCAGTTTTTGCCGTAACCATCTTTACTTTTTTACACATTCTATGTGGGTGAAATGATGATACCATGCCAACTTTCAATCTTTTCAGAGTTCATTCGAAGTGTTTTTCAATTTCAGGGTCATTTAGCACTAAAAAAATTCAGTAAATGCATGACCAGAATTCACAAAGGGTTGATAATTGATGATGTGGATTTGAATGGTGCATTTTGAACACACCAAAAGTCTGGACTTCAAATAAGTTCAAAAAAATGAAATGCCTTTTTAACAGATGAGTTTTTGTTCGAAACCTTGATACTTCGAAAGAGATTGTCCGTTTTGTACACGAAGTGAATCAATTTTTTGCCGTAACCCTCTCTACTTTTTTGCACATGCTATGTGGGTGAAATGATGATACCATGCCAACTTTCAACCTTTTCAGAGTTCATTCAAAGTGTTTTTCAATTTCAGGGTCATTTAGCTCTAAAAAAATTCAGTAAATGCATGAAAAATACCAAATGAATTCAAAAAGGGTTAATAATTGATGATGTGGATTTGAATGGTGCATTTTGAACACACAAAAAGTCTGGACTTCAAATAAGTTCAAAAAAATGAAATGCCTTTGTAACAGATGAGTTTTCGTCCCAAACCTCAATACTTCGAAAGAGAGTGTCCATTTTGTACACGAAGTGCATCCAGTTTTTGTCGTAACCCTCTCTATTTTTTTGCACATGCTATGTGGGTGAAATGATGATACTATGCCAACTTTCAACCTTTTCAGAGTTCATTTGAAGTGTTTGGACATTTTTATGCATTAACTGAGTTTTCAATGCATTTATGTGCATAATTCAAATTTGAACTATATGCACATGCTCCAGTGCATATAAATTGGTTGAAAAATCAAATATGCGTCCTTGGGTGCATGCTTAGGCCCCATGCAAGAAATGGGAATGAATTTCAAACACCAGGGCACCGTTGATTGCCGGCTAAACATTGAGATGCCTCGTTTTTAAATTCTAGTAAATCCAAAACTCGTCTGAAATTCATGAAACTTGGCATGCTATCATGGAATGGCACCCGACATGTTGTGGCATTTTTCGTGTCCATTTTGAGAGAAGGCGCACTCGAATAATGACAGCGGAGGCATTTTGAAAAAATAACTGCCATTTTAATATCTTAAACGTTTGTAGAATTCAAACCGTGTGCATTCTGTTAACCATTCACGTGACGCCACGTGTCTTTGTTTTAATGGCTGTAGGAGGTGTCGTGCGGACATCTGCTTGACTTTGACTGAACGGGAGGCGTGCAAGCGCAGTCCGGTGCGCAGGCTGACCGAGAGGCGTGCAAGCTGTCCTTCAATGCGCAGTCTCACCGGGAAGCGTGCGAGTTGTACGCTGCGCAGGCTCACTTGAAAGCGAGCCCTTTGACTAACACGACCGCCCGCCTTCCTCTCCATTAATGGCGCCCGAGCCGCTGTTTAATACGGGCGGCCTTACCATTGCCCTCCCTCCCGCAGACCTCCACCAACGCCATGGCGCAGAACGATCATCTGCCACTAGTCTTCAAGTTTGGTGAAGTCGACTCCGAGCCGGAGGAGATAGAAAATAAGGAGGAATGGGGCCTCATGGACATGGCCCAGAATGAGCTGGCCGCGACGGTTGCTGCCCCCGCTCCCATCTCAGCTCCCTTCCCCGCGCCCGTGCCAGCGACCATCCCCGTAGCATTGACGGGCTGGTCGCCGAGCAATATCGCACAGCTGGAAGCCGCGGGCGTCAACGAGGTCTCCGCAGACCCGCGCAAGCTCGTGTACATGCCAGCGCCAGCGCCCGTGCTCGTGCCCGTGCGCGCGCTCCCCTCAGCGGCATGGGACGCTGCCGTCGACCGCTACCTCTCAGCGGCGCCAGTTGCCGTCCTCCCGCGCCCCGCCCGTCGATCGCGCGACGATATGATGTTTGATTTACAAGTGAAGAACATTTTATGCTGCCTTGAAGACTTCAACAACGGCGTCACGGAGGACGACAACGACAACGACAGCGCGGCACGCCGCCTCCGCCGTCGCCGGAAATAGTTTTTTTGGGGTTTAATATTGTATCTCGAATTCTCGATCATATGAATATAAATTCGCAGTGTGACTGAATGAAAGATATGGTTTGAACAAACTTGTATTTTTCTCCCTTAATGTACAGACTTATCAAACGATTTTCTTTTGAAAAAAACATCAATGGTTTTCAAATATAAAACACTCATCGCAAACGTTTTAGTTAGAACACCTGGATGCAAACCGACAGCTTCCCCAGGAAGCCAAGGGAAAATGTGCCGAGCAGGATTTCTGCACCCCTACAACGCAAACGATTGTTTTGCATGACCCGTGTGTAACCAGGTACAAACAATTGGGTAAGATTTGCATATCTGCCATTTTGGGTATGTTACCATTTCTCAAACTGGAAAGATTGGCATTTGTTTATCTAGTAACATTGCCATTTGTCAACCTTGTAACACTGCGATCTGTCAAAATATGCAGCTAAAAATCACTAGCACTATCTAATTTTTGCAACTAAAATCACTAGCACTATTCATATGGACACCAATACAAAGTGGCATTGTACTTTTTTTGTCATCCAACTAGAAAAATAATATATGTGCCGCCACGCGACCCGTGTGACGTGCGAGCATGCGTGAGTTGATGGGATGCATATGCAAATGTACCATTCATTACATACAACAAGTCATCAACACACAATAACAACGATGATACATGTTGGATTATAGATTATTTCCAACAAAACATTCTAGTAAAGTAAAGTATTTCTCACACATCAAATAACAAAGCGATGAAATGAACTTCAGCTCAACCAATCCTCGACGTTGGAAATGCTTGCTTTGAACCATAACTGATTCTCTGGGAAGGGCCATCTATTGTCAATCTCAAGACCAACACATGACTGATCATCCAGGCTGAAGAGGCCTATATCAAGACGCATATTGTGATAGCCAGGGTAGGGAACCATAGCAATGTCCAAGGTATAGATACAATTGCTTCTCATAAATGGTAGTAACGTTGTGTCAACAGCAGCTGGATCGCCTTTCACCATCATTGGATAGTTTTGTCCAAGGAAGAGCGAGTTTCCTCCAAGACTTTCAATACAAAACCATTCAGAAGGTGCTAGCGCTAGTACACTAGTATCCATCCCGAATACCCTGCAACGGATGTTGGAATAGGTCCAGGTAGTGCGACCATGGGAGACAACACCTGCTTCGTTAGTAACATCAGCAGTGCCCTGTATACATACAAGAAGAGGTGATCCATCGGAATAAGTTGCCAAGCGCCACTGAGTATATGGGTCCTTCTCGTCCTCATGCTCGTGATCATCACCATCCTCATCTCCCCCTTGGTTATAATTTTTTTCAAGTATTGGTGGTGGAATGTTCACAGGACCTTGGAAACACAAGAAGGTTAATTAGTACGGTGATACTAACTAGCATGCACGTGGGTGAAACAATTCTAATTACGGTGGAAGACAAACGTACCGAAACAATAAGGATCCCATGCAAAAACAGTGCCATGAGTGATGGCAGCCAACACAAGACGCTCGTATTAAATTGCATCACAGTACTCATTCGTGTACAGAAATTGATTTTTGAGCAATATCCATCCATCCGTGGAAGCAGAGACGACAACAAGCTTGTCGAAGATAGCAACAACATCATAGTTCTTGTATGCCCAAGAGCGGTTGGGAACACGACAAATTACTATCTTCCATAGACGACAGTCATGATGATCGTATCTGAACGTACATAAACTATCTGTGTGCTGAACCTCATGGCAGTCTGAGATTTTTGGAAGTGGAACCCGGTGACGAGTGTACATATTCACAGGTTCCCACTCGTAGTTGTTCCCAATATAAACAACACAATCTCCATTTGCGTCTGCACAGGCCTTGCCCTTAAGCGATGGTATCTTAACATCACACGTATCATTATCAAGCGGCATCAACTTGCAGAAGGCAAGGCTTCTGTTGTCCTCACGACTACGAGCACGGTCATGGCGAAGAAGATAGGGGAGATCAAACCTCCCCTGAACCATTGGGTTCTTTGTAAGGATCCTATTTGTTGAGTCGAGAATGGTCTTGTACGAACCTGCCATGCTAGCCGAGGTGATGATGTCGCACCGATCGATGAATTCCTCCACCACGTCATCTTTCAAATCGGGGCAAGAATAACGGGGTCGTTTCCGGCCTGTTCCCTCCATGGAGAAGACGATCGATCGAACAATGGCAGAAAGGAAGGGTGAAGGCAAATGGAGGGAGGAAGAGCGTGCGAGAATAGTTCCAAATCGAGAGGGAAAGGTGAAGAGGCGGTGGACGGTTGCCACGGTACAAGAAGAGGCTAGTGGGGAGCGAACGGTTGCCACCGAGGTCACACACCGACGACAAGGCCGAGTGAACCGCATGCCGTATATCGCACACACCTTGATCTGGCAGACCATTTCTTTTGTGTTGCCTAATCACAAATAGTTCATCCGAGTGAATCGTATGTTGTATATCGCACACACCTTCATCTGGCTGCCCGTTTCTTTTGTGTTGCCTAATCACAAACAGTTTATCCGAGTGAACCGTATGCTGTGTATCGCACACGCCTTCATCTGGCTGCCCGTTTCTTTTGTGTTTCCTAATCACAAATAGTTCATCCGAGTGAACCGCATGCTGTGTATTGCACACGCCTTCATCTAGCTGCCCGTTTCTTTTGTTCCTCCTCATCACAAACAGTTAATTGAACTTAACCGTATGCCCTTCATCGCACACGCAACTAAAATCTGAACCGTGTTTGATGCATCCGTCTTCGCAAATGTTTTACACATTTTTGACGGTTTTCATGCACCACCGCTTGCGATGATTGCATCGCACACAGTTTCTCGAAGGGTCTCTGATCGCAGTGTCGCGTCAGCATCAACTTGTAGTAGTGAGATTTCGGTCATGTTCATCGTGGTGGCAGGGAGCGATCGCTGTGGGCTTGAATTCGTCGAATATCAAGTCTCCACAGATATCAGCAACGCAGTTCAAGCTTCCAAACCCGACCTGATGGCCAGGGGCGTAACTCTCAACCTGCTCGAGGCAGCCTTCCGTGTTGGCGCGGAGCGTGAAGCCGCCAAACACAAAAAGCTGGCCGGGAGGAAAGGTCCCCTCGACGGTAGCGCCGTCGTTGTTGGCGAAGCGATCCATCAGTCCTTCGGTCAACGACATAGTGGAACTCTCAATGAAAGCACCAATGTCGGTGTCAAAACCGGCGGATCTCGGGTAGGGGGTCCCGAACTATGCGTCTGAGGATCGATGGTAACAGAAGACCGGGGACACGATGTTTACCCAGGTTCAGACCCTCTCAATCGAGGTAATACCCTACTTCCTGCTTGATTGATCTCGATGAATATGATTACAAGAGTTGATCTACCTCGAGATCGTAATGACTAAATCCTAAAAGTCTAGCCTATGATTATGTTGTTGTCTAGCCTCTACGATCTAAACCCTCTAGTTTATATATGCATCGGAGGGCCCTAGGGTTTGTACATAACCATCTTGCAGAGGAAGGAAAGATTACACCCGAACCTAAAACATGCCATTATAGGCACACATGAGTCCTATCCGGATACGAGATACGATCTTCATCAATGATCTTCACGGCCCACCAGTCCGGCCCACCACGAGTTATTCGGCCACATGAGGACCCCTCAATCCAGGACTCCCTCAACGGGATGCCACCCTGGACCACCGAGCCATTTTCCTACACATATGACAATCATTTAAAGGAGGATATATGTTAAAGGCAAACACAATACCTATAGAAATCGAGCAGTTTGCAAATACATTCACCTTGGTTACAAAAGTTATTTTTAGCTAAGTATCTCTAGTCAAAATTACCCTTCGACATATAATATTGTACCGACGGAGGTGTGTGTATGTGGGGAGGGGGGAGGGGGTCGATGTACCAAGTTTTCATAAAATGTGTGAGTAAATAGCACATGTGAGTTCATGGCGAGTCTATACATCAAGCTGGTAAAGGAAATGTCTATTATGCTATATAACATGTGCAATTATTTGGCCAAATAAGAACTCGTCTCAATTTGACATTAAAATACAGGGTCATATGACCTCTGCCAAATGACATTCTTCCTTTTCGCAGTGTTACGGAAGGAATTATCATTGTACACCTAATTAATATTCATTTTCCATCCAACTATATTATAAATTGGGTGTGAAGATCATTTTGGATGCCAATGCATCCTAATTTGCTCTTCTGGCTTGGTATAGTTCCATGATAGTAGTTGTGGTTTCACCCATTTAGCCATTGGTCATTACATGACAAATATATTTTGTAGAACATTACAACAATTAGTCACCACAAAAGATATGCATCATGCACACTCTTTGATAAAAATAAAATAAAATGCTGCAATGCACCAAACATCTTAAATATTTTAGGGTCTGTTTAGTAACCTAGTCGAGGTACATAAATACTAGAACACATGGTTAGGATATTTAAACTCATTCTTAAACAATGCATATCTAGAAACATTAACTTATATCGAGATGCTCAACCATTTTTGGGACATCGAGGACTCGGAATTGCGTTATTAAATACGAGAATATATAATAACTTCTATATCATAGATTACATTAGACTTAACGATGTATGTATCTTGTATGCCATTAAAATAATACTATCCTTATTTATCACAAATCTGATAGCTAATGTCCAATTCTTTCGTTGAATGCTGTCACTTCATCATCAATGTTTAGCTTGGGCAAAATATAGTGACTATTTATCTAAAAATATAGTTAAAAGAAAGGTAACTCGCTCATAGAACAAAATTATATCATAAAAACCACATTCCTTGTTAAATCCACAAACAATACATGGTATTTACATCACTTATGTGGGTATTCCCTCCATCCCAAAATAAGTGTCTTGACCTTAGTACAACTTTTACTAAATTGTCAAAACACATTTTATGTCTAGATTGTATTTGCCTCTTGAAAATAACAGTAGTTGTAAAACCGGTATAACTCCAAAAAAGGTGGATTTTATTTTGACTGATATTCTGTAAATCAAAGTGCAAAGTTCTAAGAAATCTCGATAACTCTCTAACCCTCCCAAAACCCACAAGGTCCAAGAAGACAGAATCCCAAAACTCTATGGCACCGAACCGCAAAACCATCCTCCAGGCAGAAACCCAAACAGCCCCATAGAGATAATTTTGTATTTTGCCCCCTGAGATACTCGCAGCCTCTCGGGGCCACCCCTGTGTCGGTGTGCGCAGAGCCGCAGAGTCTATTTCTTCCCCTCACGCCCAGTCCTCTCCCCTTTCTTCTTCCTTCCTTCCTTCTTCCCCCCTCTTTCTCCGGTTGGTGCTCGCTATCTCTCTCCATTTCCCCGCCTCACGAGAAACCCACACGCGCTTTTCCTCCACAATTTATTGCTCAGGGTTCTTGCCGAGCAGTACTGCGCAACCACCCCGCCGCGCGCGCGCGCAAGGACGAGCTCTTCCCGTGTTGCGTGCTTCCTTCTATGCCTGCTTGTTTGGTCAGGGGAGGAAGAGGAGTTGCGGGGTGCAGGTGGCGGCATTGGTGAGATCTTGCGGTGAGATCCAGCCATGTCGGAGGCCGACCGGTTACGCCTCCGCGCGGCGGCGCTGGCGCTCGACGGCGGCGCCGTGCGGGACAAGCCGGACTCCAAGGCTAACGTGTTCGCGGATCTTGGCTCCCCGGTGTCGCCGCTGCGGGCGCGGGCCAGCATGACGACCTCCTCCTCCTCCTCTTCCGGGTCGGCCAAGTCGCCAGCGCAGTCAAATGTTGGGCCGGCGGGAGTGGCAGGCGGGAGGAGCCACTCCGGTGAGCTGGCGGTGGAGAGCCACCCACCGCGGCTGCCGGGGCACCGGCGGTGCGGATCTGGCCCGCTGATATTCTCCGGCGGCAGCAGCAGCGGAGGGAGCGGGGGATGCGGAGGGGACCGTGGGCGCACGGCGAGCTCCCCGATTACCAATGCGCTCCCCGCCGGTAACATCTGCCCATCTGGACGCGTTCCGGGGGCGGCGGCGCCGCCCCCGCCGCGCTCCCGCCCGGACGTGCTCGGATCCGGCACCGGCCACTACGGCCACGGGAGCATCATGCGCGGGGCCGGCATGGCCCCGGCAAGAAGCAGCATTGATGCGCCGTCCTTTCTCGGACACTCAATGAGATCTCCGGCAAGCTCCCCGGTGGTGCCACCGAACGGCGGAAGCCTGCCGGAGATGACTCGCTTAGGCAACGAGTGGTACAAGAAGGGGAGACACGGGGAGGCGCTGCGGTACTACGACCGTGCGGTGTCTCTGTGCCCCGAAAGCGCCGCGTGCCGCGGAAACCGTGCCGCCGCGCTCATCGGCCTAGGCCGGCTCGCCGATGCGCTCCGCGACTCCGAGGAGGCCGTCCGGCTTGACCCGGCCAGCGGTCGCGCTCACAGCCGCCTCGCTGGTCTCTACCTCCGGTGAGCTTCTTGTGCTCGTATCTCTGCGTCACTGAAACCGGCATTGCGCCGCTCTGCGTCAGAACGCATTAGATTCCAGTTTGATGTGTACTGTAGATCCCTACTTGATTCGATTGCTCTCTCAAGGGTTCACGTTTTCACGCCTGCATGTTGCTGTTGCTTTCTTGGCTGTGCTTGCCAGCTTTTCCCGTTAGCAAAGTCCAACTTGAGGAGGAAAGCAACATGATTGTTGCGTTGTTCCTCTTTCTTTTTGTTTGTGCTGCCCGATTTGATTGGGGATTGTTACTGCTTGGTGTGGCATGTTTGATCGTCCCTCTCCAATCAGGATTTTTTTTTTTGAATTTTGGTGACAGAATTATCACATTAATTTGTTCTTGGTTGAGCTGTAAGTGAGCAAATGCCAGGATCTTGTCTTGCAAGCAAATTGGGTGTTTCCCATCACACACACAATGCTGAATGAAAGGTGTTGCTTAGCTGTATTATTTTGTAAGCTTGCTTGATGCCATTTTTTTAGGTACAATGAATTTAGACCACACAATGCTGACGAATCATGAATTTTAATCCTAATTCCGTTGCACTGTCCTGGCCCGAGAGCAATTCAATGTGTTCAGATAATTGATGTGCTGCTTGCTTGTTCTGTTGCTGAAATTAGTGTTATTTCCATTGTCGCAGGCTGGGAATGATTGAGAAGGCGAGGAGGCACTTCACGCAAGCCAGGCATCTTCACGAGTCGGACCCTGCAGACTGGGAGAAGCTGCAGGATGTGGAGATGCATCTAGGAAGAAGCACATATGCCAGGAAAATCGGAGATTGGAAGAGCGCGCTGAGGGAAGCGGATGCTGCAATTGCGGCTGGTGCCGACTCATCTCAGTTGGTAAATTCCTCATCCCTCGCTAGTGTTTTTTTTCAAGTGTTGGAAAATGGAAATGGTTTTACATTGTAGATTCTTGGTAGAATTTATACTGGTTTCTTTTTCACTCAGCTACGTGCCTTGAGATCAGAAGCACTTCTCCAGCTCCACAAGCTAGAGGAGGCTGATTCGACTCTTACAAGCTTGCTGAAATTAGACAAGTCATTACTATCTTGTACGGCGGCCAAACTTTCGGGCATGCTAGTTGAATCTTATGTACATATTGTGCGAGCCCAGGTTGACATGGCATTGGGAAGGTACGCACGACCACCCAACCCTGTAACAATGCTCGATTCTCTAGATTGCAGCAAAAAGCATATCAACGTTGAAGTTGTGATTGGTTTCTGCAGGTTTGATGCCGCCGTTGGAGCAGCTGAGAATGCCAGACTTATCGATCCTGGGAATGCGGAAGTTGGGATGATTCTAAATAATGTGAGACTAGTTGCAAGAGCTCGAGCCCAAGGGAATGAACTCTTCAAGGCTGCCAAGTTTTCTGATGCATCTATAGCCTATGGCGAAGGGCTCAAGTACGATCCTTCAAATCCAGTGCTCCACTGCAACCGAGCAGCTTGCTGGTGGAAGCTAGACCGGTGGGAGAAAGCTGTTGATGACTGTAATGAGGCGTTGAGAATACAACCTACTTACACAAAGGCCCTCTTAAGGCGAGCAATGTCCTATTCCAAGGTAAGCAACTGGGCATTCTCATGTTTTTAACATTCCGTTCCGCTTACTGTTTTGCTGACCTCTTCCGTTTCATTAGCTCGAGCGTTGGGCTGATTGTGTGCGGGACTATGAGGTGCTCTGGAAAGAGCTTCCTGCCGATACCGAGGTTGCCGAAGCATTGTTCCATGCTCAAGTTGCCTTGAAGACAACTCATGGTGAGGATGTATCAAACATGAAGTTTGGAGGAGAGGTTGAGATGGTAACCAGTGTAGAGCAATTATATGCTGCCACTCGTTCGCCTGGTGAGTTTTGCTCAAATAATACTTACTTCGGTTACAGTTCTGATATCCATAGATCAGTTCTTGTGTTCATCTGTGTAGTATCATGAAGAATGAGATCTGCTAGTACATTGTTTATGTATATAAAACTACAAAATTATTACTGATGCATCTGGATATAGGTTTATAGTGTACTAGATTTGCCTGCATTACAGTTTTGGTTGCCTGTCTGTTTCTTCAGGGGTATCTGTTGTCTACTTCATGTCGTCGGTGAATCAACAATGCATACAAGTTACACCCGCGGTGGACTCTCTTTGCAGCGAATGCCCCTCGATGAATTTTCTGAAGGTAAAGCTACTTGACACACCACTCAATCAGTGACAACATTTTGGCAAGTCACTAACAGACAGGCCACATTGCAACCCCTCAACAGGTAAATGTTGAAGATAGCCCAACGGTGGCAAAGGCAGAGAACGTGCGGATAGTCCCTACGTTCAAGATATACAAACATGGGGTGAGAGTGAAGGAGATGATCTGCCCTACCTTGCATGTCCTGCGCTACTCAGTGAGACACTATGCCGTATCCAGTTCTTGAGAAGCTTTCCGTTGGTACATAGGACTCCCTTTTCCTCTGCCAGCCAGCCTTTTGCTTTAGGTCCCAAATTTGCAAAAACCACCAGCCTCCACAGCATTTCACCAGCTGCATAATAATTCCCCATTGAGCATCGAGCCCAATGAACCTCCCCCAGTTTTCTGCTTTCCACCCATCATTACCCATCCCATCCCTTCCCGTTGAGAACATATGATATTGCCGACCCCATTCAATTCTTTCACCTTTCAGGCTCTTTGGCTCCATGTATTTTGATACATTTTGCTTTACATCTTAGGCCGTAAACCAGCAGCGCCCGTGGAGGGCAATGTTTGTAATGTTGTTTAGTTTAGAATATCATAGAGGGAGAGGCGAAGGTGTTGCTGGTTGCGGTTTTCGTTACGTGTATATACCATATAGCAGAACATGAGAATCCATTTAGTGGAGGTGGTGAGGAGGGGGAGGAGGGTACAGACAGTTCAGGGCTAGTTGTTGTGTTACTGTCATTTTAGCGATAAAAAGGAAAATCAATTGGTAATTGGTGTAGAGAGGGAAAGGTTGGTGGTGTTAATTGGATGCCATTTTGCTAGCTTCTGCTGGTCTGTGGTGCCGATACATTTTCATCATCATGAATAAAACAATCCAACATTCTTTCTTTCTTTCTTTCTTTCTTTGTATTTTACTCTGCTGTTGGTTATTTCTTTCTGTAATGAGCTGGGGTATGATGGTATGTTGTCAAGAATAACCAATCCTAGCCTGCTCTGGCATTCTTCTACTATTTGTCAGCATTAGCACAATAGGTTTATTCTGCCAGCTGGCATGGCATGGCATGGCCTGTGAGAGTCCTTGGGAGTAGAGATGATGGCAACATCAGCACTGGTCCTCTGGTTTTGGCTCTGTGTGTGGTGGCTGGTAGGTGTGGGTAACAAGGGGTAGTAGTGACACAGCGCATCTCCCAATGTATGTGCTTAGGGGTGTGAGAAAGAAGAGACTTTTTCCTCACTTGCTCTCTCTCTCTGGGTTGGGTCTACAGTAGGTGTTAAAGCCATGATGACCACAGAACTGTCAGGCCTCTCTGTCTCTCTCTAGCTCCATGGTGATGATCAGATCTGGGAGCCCCAGCTGGTAATGATTTGGGCCCCAGGGCCAGGGCCAGGGCCAAGCAAGTCCCTCCTAGCCTGGCACGCAGAGCTGGCCCTTTTGAATGGGGTAGCTACCTCATTCATTGCTTTGCAATCTACTACTGTAGTACTGGGCGCTCTCTCTCTCTCCATCTCCCAGACTACACGCTCATTAGTCTGGTCACAATGGGGTGGAACTTATGAGTAACATCACATATTTCAATACAACGTTGCTTATGTGGCACATATTTAATGAAGAGTGAGGTGCTTGTGGTAACTAGCTAAGAGAGTGTTTGTTTTCAGGAATTTATTGGTCTAGGGACTTAAATAAGTCCCTATAAGTCCCATCTAAACCAAACAGGAGGGACTTATAGGGACTTAAAATGAGCATTTGGGACTTATCAAATAAGACTCTCAAGGAGGGACTTATAGAGACTTATAGTTGTAATATGGTCTATTAGTTCATGTTAAGTCCCAGGAACCAAACATGTAGGGACTTTTTAGGGACTTATGACTTATAAGTTGGGACTAAAAAAACGTAAGACTTATGAACCAAACAGGGCCTAAGTTACCGGAACATCACACACTTCAAGAAACAATGAGTCTATAAGCTAATAAATGCGTTGTTGCATGACACTACCTACATGTTCCTACCCACTGTGAAGGTAGTAACATAGTCTAGATAAGTGTGTATGTTACTATTTTATGTTCCTGCCCATTGTGACCAGCCTTAGATATAATAGTGGATTTGTAGCGGGGAACTTGTGGCTCTCGGGTGTAATTACACCTCAATGTTTTAAAAAATTAGTAATTTGTAAGAGAGTCAAAAAAATCTGAAACCTTCTGTGAACAAATTATATTTATTGTTATCTTTCGTGAAGAAATGACTTTCATGTTGTTGTGGACGTAAGAAAACAAATTTGTCCCTATATATGATGTACTGTTCACACTATATTCTCTAACAATTTTTCATTTTTGTCAGAATTTTGTTGGGAATATTTCGTCACAGAATATTTTTGTACGAAAGCTCAAGTTTGTTGGAAAAAAGTTTTGGAACGTTTTGACATTTTCTGATTTTTTATATAAAATAAAATCAGTTATCAGGTATAATTACCACCATGTTCCAGAAGTTATTTTCCGTTTATAGCCGGCTTATGTGGGACATGTACGTGAGCTCGAGCTCACATGCACCCTTTGCTATAGTAAAATCGAAAAAAATATCTAAAAATTTCAAAAAAAATCTGATTTTTTTGGCATCGAACATTGATGTGTGTTTCACATGCGTGCCAAATTTTGTGATGAAATAACATTTATGGAGGCCTCAGCAAAAAAGACAAAATCATACTTGCAAAAACCATACTTGCAAAAACCTGTTCTGGAAGCATTTTAGAGCATTGATTTTGTTTTTTACCGAGACCTGCATGAATGTCATTTTGTCATGAAATTTTGCACGCATGTGAAAAAGATATCAATGTTGCTTGTCATTTTTTTTCTCCAGATTTTAATGTACTTTCAACTTTTTTTTTTCCGATTTTATTATAGCAAAGTGTGCATGTGAGCTCGAGCTCACAAGAGCACTTGCGGCTTATGTGGAACTTTTGCTCGTGTGAAGACTGGGAGACATGGAAAAGTAAGTTAGCGTGCTCTTAGAGCATCTCCAACAGCCGTGCTATACTAGCGCCGCGCCGCAAAAACGCAATTTTAACGCGCGCGCAACGCGTCGGACAGCTCCAGCGGGCGCGCAAAAAACGCGCGCGCGCTAAAACGAGTTGGGCGCGCTGGTGAAAGCCCCATCCCGCGCTGTTGATTTGGGGCGTCCACTTCCGCGCGCGGCAGACTCCAGCGCGCGCGCGAACTCTCCTTTCTTCCTTCTTCCCACCCGCGCGCGCCGGCTCTCCCGCGCTCGTTCCTCTCTCCCGCGCTCGCTCGCTCCCTCCTCTCTCTCGCGCGACCGCGCTGCTGCCCCCATCCGGCCGCGCCGCCGCCGCCGCTCGCGCCCCCGCCCTATCCCGGCGCCGCCTTCACCGCCCGCGCCCGCCGGCGACTCGCGCTTCCCGGTCTGCCTCCGCTGCCAGCCGCCGCCCGTGCCCCCGGCGACCGTTCAGGCGCTTCGCCGGCCTCCCCGCGCCGCTGCGTTTCCGCCCCACCCCCTCCTAGTCCGACCGGACCTCGCGCGCCTCCGACGTCCGAGGAACAGCGCCCAACGGCTCACTGCCGCGCCGCGCCCGCAAGGTGTCCGACAAAACACCTACAAGGTATGTATTGCTCCAAACTGATTTGGTGCATATTTTGAATTGTAGTTTTGATAGTATAGCATTGAACATTGTAGATGAGTTCGTCGCATGATTCTTCCGAAGATAAATTTGATATGGAAGAGGAGGAGGATCTTGCAATGATCATAGCTATGCATATCAATAAAAAACCGAAGCACGGTGGTTCGGTTATGGGTCGGGATTTTTTTTGGAGAGATAGGATTGATGCCCATAACAGATTGATGAAGAACTATTTCGTGGAGAATCCGACATACTCGGAGTCATATTTTCGTCGCCGGTTTAGGATGAGCACGGACTTGTTCAAGCGCATTGCAGAGAAACTAGCGATTCATGACCGGTTTTTCCAGCAAAGGAGGAATGCTGCTGGAGAGCTCGGGCATAGCACCTTTCTGAAGGTGACAGCCGCTTTGCGTATGTTGGCATACGGTATCCCGACCGATCTAGTTGATGATCAATTGGCTATGGGTGAGAGCCAAGCCATCATGTGTGTCAAGCGCTTTGCAGTGGGAATTGTGCAAGTGTTTGGCGAGGAGTATTTGAGATCTCCCATTGCTGAAGACGCCGCAAGGCTATTGGCAATGAACAAATCTCGCGGCTTTCCTGGCATGCTTGGCTCAATAGATTGCATGCATTGAAGTTGGAAGAATTGTCCAAAGGCATGGCATGGGAAATTCCACGGCCAAAAAAAGGGTTCCACTATAATCCTTGAAGCGGTGGCCGATCAGGAGACTTGGATTTGGCATGCATTCTTTGGAATGTCTGGATCTTTGAATGACATCAATGTTGTCAACTGGTCATCACTGATGAATAAGATTGCGAATGGTAAGTTGCCACCGGTGCAGTTTGTAGCAAATGGCCATACATACAACTATGGCTATTATCTAGCGGATGGCATCTATCCAAAGTGGCAAACCTTCGTGAAGCCGTTGAAAAAGCCAGAAGGTAAGAAAAATCTTGATTTTCATAATGCTCAGGCGGCTGCTAGAAAAGATGTGGAGAGAGCATTTGGGATTTTGCAAGCCCAATTTGCTATTGTGAGAAGACCGTCTAGATTTTGGGATAAAAAAATGCTTTGGTACATCATGCACGCTTGTGTGATCATGCACAACATGATCGTCGAGAATGAGCGTGGCCAAGATTTAGACTACTCACAGTATGAGCTCTTGGGACATCCCGTGCGAGTGCGACGGAGGGCTGAAAGGGTAGCCCGTTTTGTTGCCTCCTATCATGCCATTCGGCGTCCCGCAACGCACAATGATCTTCAGAAGGATCTGATTAAAAAGTGGTGGGCATGGCATGGACGACAAAGAGCATGATTTCATTGCATTATGTATTGTATTGTTCATGAACTATTGATTGTGTTTATTGCATTATTTGTTGTACTGAACGATAAACTATTTGATTGAGTTGTAATAACTATTTATTGTTGATTTATTTTGTTTGTTTGATCGTTTTTCTTTTATTTGTTGAATTGTATATGTGGTTTGTGCTTGCTGCGCGCGCTGCATTTTTGGATACCGCTGGAGCGGCGCGCGCGCGCTGCATTATAGCGCTACTGCTGGAGCCAGCGCTGCGCAGCGCGGCAAACCAGCCGAAGCGCGCGCGGCAAATGCGTTTTTTGGACGCGGCGCGTAGGGCGGCTGTTGGAGATGCTCTTATGTAAGGGCAACTCTAGCGTTGATCACCAAATTGTAGCCACTAGATGTCTACGGTCAAGGCGAAAAGGGGGTGAAGTAGGAGGTTGGTGCTTGCCGCAGGCGAGGCCGTGGCTCCCTGTCACCTTTGAGCGCCTTTTAGGCATTGGGAGGTGGTGGGGAATCTGGATCCCTGTCCGGTTGGCCTGTATAGTTCTAGATCCTTCTATAGGTTTGGTTCTTGGCGGCGCTAGTGAGACGGGGCGACGCCGTCGCTTGGAAATTAGTCCTTTTGGCCTCTCCTCGTGCGAGTGGCGTCGGCTCAATCGCCGATCGCGGACTCGTGAGGGCAGGGTGGTTGGACATTGGAGTTCCGACCGTTTGACGCCCTGGTGTTGGAGTCGAGGGATGAATGTCCGTCGTTTCGGCGTCTCACGGTGGCGATAGTGAATCCCTCTTGAAGGACGATGAAGGTGACTGTCAGCTTGTTGAATGTGTGGTGGACAAATCCGACTATCTTGATGAAGGCAGCGTGGCTTTAGGCCCGGGTCTCGAGCTTGAGGAGATGAGAGAGCATTTTCGGACTGGAAATTGCTTCCGTCCGATGTGACTGAAAGTTTCAGATCCTGCTCGTTGGAGTAGGTGCCTACAGCCGCTCATCAAAGCTTTCATGCGAGGGGTTTCTTCAGCTCCGAAGTTTGAGGTTGCCGGCGTTCTTCTCCTTCTCCGGCGGTGTGTTCCACGGCGGTGGAGGTCACATCAAGCGGTGATATTTGTAGTGGAGAGGAAGACCAATGACTTCTTTGCTATTTTCTTATTGTTTTGTTCTTCTTCTAGTTTGCCTGTGGCAGATCCTTCATGTGTATCCTCCTGGTCTATCTGTATTTGTAATCGTACTTGTATTGGTTTGCCGCTCACTTGAATACATGCAAGCGTATGCCTTCGGGTCTATGCCTTCCAAAAAAATTGTCGGACATGTTCGTGGACAGCCAGCTAGGCGGAGGCCATCCAACCAGATTGATCAAATTGCTTCACGTACGACAGAATATGCACAATTTCTGTACGAAGTACTATGGCCACCGTTGATCAACGCTGACTCAAACTGGATTCACGGTGGATTGCACTATCGTACCAAATCGGACAAGCTCTCATCGTACGTGAGGCACTTCCGGATCAAATAAAGCGGACACCAATTTCCCATTCATTTTTGAATTAATTTATACATAACAAAGAAAACCCTAAAAACCTAATCTACTCCTCCCGTCGGAGGTGAGGTCAACGACCATGTGGGGCGCTTTGGCCTTATTGTCGTTGGTGGCCGAAGTTAACGAGGCAGAGCTGCCATTGCCGTCGTGCTGGCCTGATGTGTCATCGCCTCCAGATCCTCTAAGAGCCGATTGATCTCCGCCATCGTTGAAGCGGAGTTGGCAACACTCGCGGTAGATGGAGAGGGCGTTGTGCACGGAATCGAGCACCTCTCGGTTCTCGTTGATGATGTGCGGGTCCATCGCAACCATGACCGAGACAACATCTTTGAACGGGTGCTCCGCCAAGTGCCGACCCGTCTGTAGTCGATGCTCCTCGAGGAGCAAGAGATTGTATTGTTGCTCCTCCTGCAACAGATGCAACACAGACACCAAGGACTTCTCCCCTGGCATGGGTGCCCGTTCGTCCCCTTCTCCTCCTCCTCCCTCGTGATCTGCACCATGACCATGGGGTTGTCGTCCACTGCTTTGGAGAGCTTAGAGGTCCCCACCCCAATAAGGTCCCCGCGTCCGCGGCGCAGGCCTTGGTCATGATTTCGGTGCAGTACTGCAGCGACAGCCGCCTCCACCACCCGCGAGAGGTCCATACCTTTGTGAAGGTGGATGACATACGTGGGTGCGAACCTGTGGGGTGATCGGTCACTAGCTCAGACGGTGGGATAAGGGGCTCAGAGCGGTAGGGTTTTGGGGTGTGGCTAGACGGTTTAGATAGCCAGGGCAGCCAGGGCCGGCCCTGGGCCAGGGCAACAGGGGCGACGGCCTGGGGCCCAGCCAAACTAGGGGCCCCGACCTCGACCCAGGCCATATATACGCTGGCTGAAAGCGTGGGTACAACCGTACAAGCCCAATATTAATGGAAAATAAAAAAGGCCTGAGAGGCCCATCCGTGACATATAGATTAGAAGCCCAATAAACGCACACATAGCTCAATTCGTTCCAGACTACCGGATCCGCTGACCTCTGTGCTGTACGTCAGTACGTGTTTGCGAGGAGTCGTGGCTGTTTTTCTTTTTTTTGACGGAAGGACCTTTCCCGTGGCTTTTAGTTTGATTGCTTTTTCAATTCTTCAAACCCAACCTAGCAATCTTCTTCTTCTTCTTTTTTTCGGGATTAATCTACTCCCTCTGTTCACTTTTATAAGTCCTTGAAGACATTTCAGACAGTGTGTAAAACAGTTCATTTTCTTATGTCTGAAACAACTTATAAAAGTGAACGGAGGGAGTAGCAATCTTCACTCACTCGGGGCCCATGGCTTCGTTTCCTGTCACACACAGAGGACAGAGCGGCCGAACGCCGTGCAACTCTGCCGCAGGCCGAAGCGTTGCAATGGCTGACGGCTGCGCCTAGGGCGAGGAACAGCCGGACGATAGAGGTTTTTTTTTTACGAATTCTTTTAGCCCTCAATTTTAATCTGGTACTCCCTTCGTCCGGAAATACTTGTCATCAAAATAAATAAAAGGAGATGTATCTTGATGTATTATAGTTCTAGATACATTCCTTTTTGTCTATTTTGATGACAAGTATTTTCGGACAGAGGGACTAGATGATAATTGAATTGTATTCTTGTTTTTATAACACTTGCAATCTTGGGGGAGATAGCTGGTCTTGGTCGCCTGGTATCGATGTTTTGGACTTGGATACATGGAGAACACACTATTGTTGGAGCACGCATTATTGCTGCTAATTTACTCCAAAGTTGAGGTGTGTTCTTTTTTGTTTTTACAAACATGTTGCCTAAAACCATTTATCTAGTTCCAAGAAAAAAAAGAGAAAATGAGCACATCTGTTAACCAAAATTTTAGAAGGCGGTTATGAATAAATTTATTTTTTCGAGTGACACTATTGATAATCTGAAGCAATTATATGTCAATATTATTGAAGCATCACAACCTATTATTGTCAAATACAACCTCCATCCCAAATTAATTGTTTTAAATTTGTCTACATACAGATGTATCTAGACAATTTGAGATGGAGTACTATTTATAACAGAAAATTATATCATAGTTTATGGCTTTGCAAGAAATTTCTCATATCAAAGTATGGAATTCCTATTTTCTCCACCGCAGCCATTGGGCCCACTCTTGGAGTCCGCCCTGGGCCCCTCGAAACTCCAGGGCCGGCCCTGAGGGCAGCTGTATATGTGGGTTGACTGCGGGTGGCTGGAGTAGGCTTCTCGGTCGATGGTCGATGCACTGGTTTGTATGTCATGCATTTGGGCAATCATCCAACATGAATGCGGGTAGGCGCCTATTTGATCATGTCCGCTCTAACTGACATGAATCCAACACAGAGAGCAAGCAGACATGGCAGGAGAGGGGAAAGAGGAGTTTTGGTTAGGTCCGACGCGACGGACATCCGAGCTTCCCCAAACGTCGCCACAAATTAAGCTTGTTCCTGGTTTGCGGGATTACAAATGTCCGAACAACCCGGACAATTTAGTGACCGTCATCGCGAAAAAGTGTTTGGACCGCCCGATCTGGATATTTGCGGTCGATTTGGTGTTTTGCGTTGTTGTTCCCCCGAGGCCTCTCACAATGCACCTTCTGTTAGCACATTATCATAGAAGATATAAAACTAAAGAGACAACTAGCCCAATGCATTATTTCTTAGGGGTGGTATCTAAATTTAATGATTTGGGACTCATGTATACATATGAGCTAGCATTCTTTTTGCTTATGGCCTAGGCTACAACCTTCCCTTCTCTCTCTTTCTGATCATTAACTACTATGACACATCAACAAAATACCTATGAAATCTTGCTAAGAAACTTGCATTGAGAGAGCCAGATCCTACACGTGTTCCTAGGAAAATGCAATAAATACAAAAAATAGATAGAGACAAGATGAAATGCACTATTTTATTATCCATGCTCTGATGCCATCTTTAAAAGGTCCTACTTAGCGTTGATAAAAGTCAAAAATAGTTTGTGTGTTTTGTGTGACGATAGAGTGAGTTCGCATTTCAATATCAAATTGACTTTCTTTCAATTTCTTTGTTTAATTTATGGGTTATCCCCGGCCCAACCCCAAGCAAGTGTAATAGGTGCAGCCGCAAAGGGCCCCTAATTTTGAGCATGTGAGCTCCCCCAAGTCGGGTGTGTATTTCTATAGACCCATTTAGTTAGAATTTAGAAAAAAATAGAACTAAAATAACTAACCCATTGGAGGGCTATAGTCTGAGCGTGTATGTGGGACCAAGCCAAGCATATATGGCTGCCAGGCACAAGCAACACATCGAGTGCTGGTCATCTTCAGTCTCAGACTCCAGGCCACCTCGTCTTATCCCCGACCGCGCCTCCTCGTTGCTCGTTCTCCTTCCTCCCCAATCACCCTATGATAGTCAGTCGTCCGACTTTTGTGATATGTAGCAGTTTGGTAGGAACTAATGGAGGAAATCACAATTTATAGATTCCAAATCAATTACTCCTGAATCTGTAAAGGTTAGCAAAAATCCCTTTACATATATTTCTATGTTCAGGATTGCGCGTGGGCTTTGGACCAACGTCGCAAAATGCTCGGCCACCTCGGTCCATTGCGTGGCTGAGCATGTTGACATCATTCCCATTAAGTTCGCTTGCCCTATCCCCTCCTTCCCCATCTAGTACCTTGGCCTCCCCTTGGTGCTTGACAAGATCCTAATGTCAGCTCTCCTACCCCTTGTCGAGGGGCTTGAGAAGAAGATCCTGACTTGGCGGGCTTCCATGATATCCCATGGTGATTGGCTGACCCTGGTACAACACATCCTTTGTGTGATGCCCAAACCACTTCCTCATCACCACTGCATTGACCAAATCCATCCTCGCGCGAGTCAACCAGGTGAGCTATGCTTTCCTCTGGGCCAAGCATAGAGACGGTATGGGTAGCCAATGCAAAGTGAGCTGCCGCTCGTCCGCCGTGCCGTCTAGCTCGATGGTCTCGATGTGCACGTTCCTCATCGCACCAACCTTGCACTGCACGCCAGATGGATTTGTCTGCAGCACACTAAACCCTCATGTCCTTGGATCCACCTTCTACTACCCTGCAACCCTGAGGTTCGGGTTGTCATGTGCGCCTCATCTTCCTTGCAGCTTGGGGACCGCGATTCTTGTGTTTTCTACATCGATCATTGGGTGGATGGCCGCTCGGTGGCCAAGCTTGCGCCTCTCATCGTTGCACTCGTCCCTCATTGGCGTCGCAAGCTTCGCATGACTCATGACATCTAGGGGCTTGGGCCTACTGCCATGGTTTAATATGACGACCTTTGGAGCCGACTGGGACACAATGCCCTCTAGCCGACCCCTGATAGGTTCATCTGGAGATGGACGCCCTCTGACGCTTATTATAACGTGTCCTGCTACCTGGCCCTATTACATGGCTCTCTCATTGGCCTGAATGTGCGCCTCACGTGGCGGATGTTGGCAATACTTGTCAAGGTTTTTATTTGGCCATATGTGGCACTATTCAAACAATAGACCCTAGCGCTCTATTATTAGAATAGAAGGCATATAATGTTGCCGTAAGCATAGGAATTCATCTCATACAAACATTGCCATATGCTATGGCCTTTACAAATCGAATATCACAAAATTTCCATTACCAAAAGAGGCAACATAAATATATAAGTATGATGAATAGGGCATACAAGTGCCAAGATCCAAATTTATTACACGAAGAGACCACATGGTCCAACATTCATCATCCCAGCGGAAGACTCAAATGGCCTGAGTACAGACAAGATCAAAGGATACCTAAGAGACGAGAAACATAAGAAACGATCCCAACTCTTCGGTTCCAAGCTGATGGTCGGGTCCTGCTAACTACACACCATCGTCTGGGAACTCCATGTAATGATTCCATGTCTCGACATCCCAGTTGAATAAGTAACTTGCACTTGTTGCTGTTGTGGTAAGGATGAGTACTTTGGGTACTGAACAAGCCTCATTACCATTGGTACTAGAATTAACAATACTTTTAGCTATGGTAGATTAAAATGGTGAAGTTGCAACGAGTGACTAAGCAATATTCTACACCTATCTCTATTTTATTCAAGATGAAAGAGCATACGTAATGTAACACCCCGAGGATCATGCTACAATGATCTCCCCTTTAACGATGCCACGTCATCTTGTCTTTCAAAGTAAATTGCCACTTGATGAAAATCAAAACCCAATTCCATTTGAACTACAAGTCGAGTATTTACTTCTTCTGTCATCCAAACAAACATGTTCTTGATGTTGCAAATAATACCCAAGTATTTGTCATGATGAAAACAACCTCTTTTGGATTTACAAAATCCCCTTGGGATTTAATGTAGTGGTCCAACAACATCTTAATGAACCTTTCAAATTAAAACACGATTCTAAACTTTTCAAAGTAACCTCAAACTTCTTGTGGCAGTGTCAAAAATTGCAATACAAATTATGAGCCAAGTTTCATTCTTGAGAAAAATCTTTTGATAACTTAACTAAATACAAACAGTGCCGTTTAAAAAGAAAGAAAAGAAAGCAAAGATGGAGAAGGCCCCTGTGGACTTGGCCCGTTATCTCCACTGTACCAGGCCTAGCCCACCAACCGGCTCTTCCTTCAACCTCCTGTTCACAGGAGGCTCGGTGGCCGCCGTGTGTCCGTTCACGCCGCGGATCGGCCACCTGCCGGCCATCAGCCGCACTCTCCGGCGTCCTACAAATACTCCTCGACGCCATGTCAAACCCTAATCCCCCACTTCTCCCTCCCTCGCCTCCCTCTCCTCATTCAGGCGCTCATCCGAGAGGAGCCGAAGCGTGACGTCGTCGTTCATGAGTCAACCAGCCGTCCCTCGTTGCTCCACTTGTCCGGGAGCTTCGTCTCCGTCGACGACTTCGCCTGCGTGGATCAACCCGAGCTAGGACGCCTCCAAGCCTCGTCATCGTCCTCTTCTTCCCATCTGCACCGCCACGGTCGCCGCCTCGATTCGCCGCCTCCCGAGCTCCCCCAGCTGCCCCTATGCGTCCACGAGCTCCACTGTGAGGCCCTCCTACGATTCCCACCTTTTCCCCCCTTCGTTCCATCGCCGTAGATCCGTACCTCACCACAGCCGTACTCGTCGGAGCTCGTGCTCAGGGCCGCGCTCACCACACATGCGACCATGTCGCGCACGCGCCGTCCCTGCATACTCCTTGCCGGCCGCGACCCTCCCTTCCCCAGTGCGCCCCCTGCTTCTGCTGCAGCTACTGCTGCGGTTGCTGTCGCCGCCTCGCGACGCTCTGCTTCCCGCAGCCGCCTGGCGCCCGCGCAACCCCGCCCGCGACGATGCGTCTCCGTCGCTGCCGCGACCCCGCCTGCTCCGCTCCGTCACCAGCGCCGCCGCAGGCCACGCCCTGGCCTCGCCCGCCCGCGTCCGACCAAGTCCAGCCGCGCCGTCTGCCGCTGCCCCTGGCCTCGTCCGCGCTACGTTGGCCTCTGGCCATCGCCGGCCATGCCCCGCCGCTGCCGCCGCCTCCCTCTCCTGCCCCACATGCCGCTGCCCCGGCGCGCGCGCACGGCCACCTACGGCGTCCGGCGCCGGCGGCTGCGCCGACGCCCTCTCGCGCTCGCTACCCTGTGCCCGCTCGGGTGGGTTCGCCCGCCCCGCGGCCAGCGCCCGATAGCGCCCGCCCCGCTAGCCCTGGGCCACTACCAGGCGTGACCCAGCCCCTAAAAAAGAACTTTAAAAAAATATATTTGTAGTAAAATAATTAATTAATTAATTAATTGTTTAATTAACATAATTAATTAGATTTAACTAAACTAATTAACTAGATTAGTTAATTTAAATATGTAGTTAGATAAGTGTGTCTATGATAGGGGGCCCCACCCCCTGTTGACCAGTCAAACATTGACTGGTCAACTGGGTCCCCCTGGCCCACATGTCATCCTCTGTGTGCACTCCTGTGTACACAGAGCTGGGTACCCCTAGCAATTTGTTAATAATTTTCGAATTATAACAATTTTAGAATATTGCTAAAACTTTAGAAAATCATATAAAATAAACCGTAACTCGGATGAAAATGTTTTATATATGAAAGTTGCTCAGAATTGTGAGACGAATCTGAATACGCGGTCCGTTCATCCACCACACATCTCTATCATACTGAACATGGAACAATCCCCCTCTGGTTTGCATGTCCGAAAATGCCTAACATCGGGAATGCTTTCCCGGATGTTATCCCCTTTCGCCGGTATCGTGTAGCACCGCTTTAGAGCACCCTAGCACTACGTGTTGACATGTAGTGCTTCTCTGTTGCATCTGTATGCTTTGTATTTATTGTTTCTTCCCCCTCTTCTCTTTGGTAGACCGCGAGACTGATGCTACCTCGGTGATCGATTGCATCGATGACGACCCCTCCTTCTCGTCTGAGCAACCAGGCAAGCCAACCCCCCTTGATCATTCCGATATCGCCCACTCTCTTCTCTCTTATGCTTGCATTAGAACTGCTACTGCTTTTTGTATGATCCTATTCTGATGCATAGCCTGTTGTTGATACCTGCTTTCATACCTTACATGTTTATACTAAACTGCTTAGTATAGGCTGGTTAGAGATCCATCAGTGACCCCCACATTGTCCCGACTGCCCCGTTGGATTATCAGAAGACCCGATCAACGGGATCGAAGACCCTGACCTGGCACCGCACATCACTTTCCCCTTAGTTGCTCGACACTACTGGGTTACAATCGAGCGCCGAGGGTGAGACCTCATCAGCACTTCTGATGTTAACCTTGTAGGTTAGTTCATCGGTTATGGTCATCGAGGGTGATTTCCTCCTTCTCCACTCCCGATAACGACACCGTCGTGCAACTCCTCAAGAGTGGACCTCGAGGGTGACTCCTCCTTCGTTCACTTTGATGATAAACATCAGGTGGAATTCCATCGAGGGTGATTTCCTCAGGTTTCCCTTTGGTGTTAGACACACCGTTACTATGGTTACTATGGCTTTATACTGGACCTTGTTACTAAATACGGGTCGACCCTGAGGGGTACCCGCGCGAGCTTTATTGCGAGTGATGTGTAGTCGGGTTGACCTGGAAGGTGCTCGCGAGATAAATGCGAGGCGTGGCCGGGCATTCTTAGCCCTTGCCGCAAGTCCTCGAGACGGGGCGATGGGGTCACATGATCGTGAGTCTCTGCTCGTTATCGCGTGTTCCCAAGACACTAAACGGTTTGGATATTTGATCCAAGGGGCCTCTGGCCTGATAGCGCTAACCATCACGTGGGCATAGTATGGGCGTTCTGCGTCGTATGCATCAACCGAAGCTTAACTGACGTCATGCGACTGACCGGCGCGCGCCGGGTTGGATAACGTAAGCACCTGCCTTTTTAAGGAGTTAGCCTAGGTCTGCTCACCGGCCGCGTACGCAACGTGCAGGAGTTCCTAGGGCGATTGGCCCATGACCCCTGGGGGCATAGGGTTTAGTCCTGCGTGCATGACCTCTCTATTAAGCCTAGGTCGGGTTGCGGCATATTGTTTGCCGAGGCCAGGCATGACCTGATGGTGTGTCCGGCCGGAGTTAAGCAAGCGTGGTGGGTAAGCTGGTGCACCCTTGCAGGGAAGAAAACATCTATCGATAGCCTGTCCTATGGTAACAGACACTTGGAGTTGTATCCCGATCGCTACAACTAGAACTGGATGCTGAGGCATGATTTGGATATGTTGCTTCAGGAGTCGAGAAAGGATCCCAGAGCGTTGGAACAACAACATAAATATGACTTATGTTATACTACTCTACCCCCCATGTTGCTGCAAGATGGTGGTTTCCGGAAGATGCTAGTCTTCGATATGACTAGCTTCTCCCCCTCTTATTCTGGCATTCTGCAGCTTAGTCCATAGATACTACCCCCTTTTCTTTGATACCGATGCATATGTAGTCTAGATCCTTGCTTGCGAGTACTTTGGATGAGTACTCACGGTTGCTTTTCTCCCCTTTTTCCCCTTCTTTTTTCTCTCTGGTTGATGCAACCAGATGGTGAAGTCCAGGAGCCAAATGCCACCCTTGACGACTGCTACTACCCCGACAGAGCCTACTACTACATGGAGACAGCTGACGACCAGGAGTAGTTAGGAGGTCCCAGGCAGGAGGCCTTGCCTTTTCGATCATGTTGCTTTTGTGCTAGCCTTCTTAAGGCAATCTTGTTTAACTTATGTCTGTACCCAGCTATTGTTGGTTCCGCTGACTCTTGTGTATTCGAGCTTATGTATTCGAGCCCTCGAGGCCCCTGGCTTGTAATATAAAGCTTGTATTATTTTATTTGTGTCTAGAGTTGTGTTGTGATATCTTTCAGTGAGTCCCTGATCTTGGTCGTACACGTTTGCGTGTATGTTTAGTGTACGGTCAAATCGGGGGCGTCACACGTAAATGGGACCATAAAACGTCCAAGATTTCCTTCACTGACCTTCAATGAAAAAAAATACTTACGTATATTTGTTACATAGAACATCTATTCTAGTTTCACAATGAGTGGAAACACCTTCATTGATCTTGGGAAAAATGTCCTAGATTTCCTTTGCCGTTTCCAGTTGATACGTCCATTTTGCATCATGTCTTCCTACTATTATTTATAATGTTTCTGGTCAATATTTCACTTTATGATGCAATTCTAATGCCTTTCTCTCTTAATATGCAAGATTCATATGAAGAGGGAGATTGCCGGCAGTTGGAATTCTGGACCTAAAAGAGCTATAACAGAGATAGCTATTCACTGGAGCTCCAAATGACCTGAAACTGTACAACGATTTTTATTGAATATCTATATCTATACCACTATATAGTGTGCCAATAGCTTCAAATATTAGTTGTTGGATATGCCCATCCAACTGTCATGAGATGGAAAATCCAAGCATTATCATCCGTTGGATAAAGTTTTCAACTCATAGGATTCTACCACGTGGACTTATAATTGAACCCCAACTCTACCATCTCATGTGTTCTAGAAGTATCTATACAGATGCTTTTCCTTTCCTAGAATATGATAATCTAATGTAATCATGTGAAGTGGGTATTCGTTCAATATTTTGATGATGTGTATGTTGTTCTTCCTCTAGTGATGTCGTGTGAACGTCGACTACATGACACTTAACCATGTTTGGGACTAGGGGAAGGCATTGGGAAGTAATAAGTAGATGATGGGTTGCAAGAGTGACCGAATCTTAAACCCTAGTTTATGCGTTATTGCGCAAGGGGCTGATTCAGATCCATATGTTTCCTGCTATGTTTCAATTTATATTAACTCTTCTTTCATAGTTGCGAATGCTTGAGAGAGGGGGTAATCATAAGTGGGTTGCTTGTGCAAGTGAGAACAACACCCTAGCACCGGTGTACCCACATATCAAATTATCAAAGTAGTGAACACGAGTCAACTGACACGATGAACGTGACTAGACGAGAATTCACATGTGTCCTCAAACGCTTTGCTCATTATAAGAAGCACTTTCAGCTTGTCCTTTGATATAAAAAGGATTGGGCCACCTTGATGCACTCCATTTGGTAGCGTAGTAGAAAAAAATTGCGCTTATGATCACCCAAGATCGATATGAAGATGCATAACGGGTTGGGATCACGACCGTTACCGTCGCCGAGTTGCATCGGAAGAAGAAAATGACGGTGTAGATCGTACTTGGAGTCCCTCGAACCGTCGATGAACTATCCCGTGAAATTCCCAAGGACATTCCCTTGAACCGAAGACCGAAAGCAAGACCTCTCTACTTGGTTGCAAGCGTGGAACCTTCACGATATGGCAGCACTTCGCCGTCAAGAGCTAATCTTCGCCGGAGAAAATAGAGGGAGGAGATTTGAACCACACGAGGCTTCTAATTATGACGAGAAGAGGATTAGCCTATCTCTAGTTATTTAACTAAGACTAACTAGAACTAGAACTAGAAGAACTAGAGGAGGCTCCAAAACTTATATCATCAAAAGAGCAAAACCCCCTAGTATATTGCTACTTCTTGAGCTTGCGTTGTATTCCCTCGAAGAGGAAAGGGTGATGCAGCAATTAGCGTAAGTATTTCCCTCAATTTTTGAGAACCAATGTATCAATCCAGTAGGAGACCACGCGCGAGTCCCTCACACTGCACAAACAAATAAGAACCTCACAGCCAACGCGATAAAATGGGTTGTCAATCCCTTTTCGGTCACTTACGAGAGTGAGATCTGACAGATATGATAAGATAATATTTTTTAGTGTTTTTGGTATAGAGATTGAAAGTAAATAATGCAAAGTAAAGTAAATAGTTGATGGAAGATTAATATGATGAGAATAGACCCGGGGGCCATATGTTTCACTAGTGGCTTCTCTCATGATAGCAGAATCTGTCAAAAACAGAACAGTCTATAGCAATCTGTAACTTTCAAATACTCCTTTAACTCTATTTTTTTGAAATAAATTGGTGAACGTGAGGAATTTTTCTATTAATCATCTGCAAAAAGAATCAACTAAAAAGAACTCTCCAGTACAAAATGGTAGCTAATCTCGTGAGCGTAAAGTTTCTGTTTTTTACAGCATGATCGCATAAACTTCACACAAGTCTTCCCAAAGGTTCTACTTGGCACAAATACTAATTAAAACACAAAACCACATCTAAACAGAAGCTAGATGCAATATTTATCCCTAAACGGAAGCAAAAGCAAATAAAATAAAATTGGGTTGCCTCCCAACAAGCGCTATCATTTAACGCCCTTAGCTAGGCATGATACAAGAATAGATCTAGGTATTGCCGTAATGATAAGGTAGATCGCGAAAACTCATCTCATACTCCCTACGTCCAACATCAAGTTTTCTTTGTGGCAAGCAAAATTAATCAAAAGGGCTAAATTTAATAGGACAAAAGTCCCCCATATCAAGCTCAGGAGGTATAGGTTCCTCCTTTGGTCCTTCATATTGCACAACCAATTCATCATTATAAGCATTCTTTTGGTAAAAGGTCATGAACCTTCGCTCAAGGGAAAAACCTAACCCATTGTTTTGAATAGCAAAATCATCATTCAATTCAGGGATTCTATCAACCAAGATATCGGTAGGAACCTTTTTCCTAAGGTTTTCATTAAAAGCAACATGATCTAAAGATTGCAAATGCATTATGTCCTCTTGATTAAATAAGATAGCTTCTATGGGAGGAGGACCAACGTCCACCCTATAATGCGTACAGATTTCTTTGGCCTCTTTCATTATGAATCTGAACTCGTGAGCCAAAAAGATAGTAGCTGCGCGCTTAACAGAAGAATGCAGATGGAATTGATACTAATGGCGCACCAGACAAGCAGTGCGCCATTAGTATATAGTAATGGCGCACTAGCAACAGATACGCCATTAGAGTTCGAACTACTAATGGCGCACCTTGCCCAGAGTGCGCCATTAGTATGAAGAAGTTTTTTTTTTGAACTAGCGCGCCTGTCCAAACATACTAATGGCGCATCCAGACAAAGTGCGACATTACTAGTTGTAACTAGTAATGGCGCACCAGCAGTAAAGTGCACCATTAATGCTCTTTTTTTATGATATTTTTTATTCTTTTTTTACAAAACTGCTAATGGTGCACTGTCCCAGAGTGCGCCATTACTAGTTTAAACTAGTAATGGCGCACTATGTGCCAGTGCGCCATTAGTATGTTTTCTTTTGCAAAACTAGTAATGGCGCACCTACTATAAATGCGCCATTAGTAACCTTGATTACTAATGGCGCATTTATAGTTGGTGCGCCATTAGTAAGCGGGCAGCAACAAGATATTTTGGACAGCCTCTCCTACCACACTCACTTTCCCCCCCACTTCTTCATTCTCTCCACCTCCTCTCCTCTCGGGTCCCTCCTCTTTTTCACCTCATTTCCACCATATATTCATTCAAATTAAGTGGTTAAATTACCTTGTTTTGATAGGTAAGTAAGGGGGAAGCTATATTTATGTTGTTCTCCATACAACAATGTGCACATGCACTTTTTATGGCCTAGCTAGATCTATGTATGTTTGTGGTGTTGCATATGTTTGTTGTGTTGCATATGTGTTTGTGTTTGGAGGTGTACCGGTATTTGAAATGCGATAGTTGCCAATATTTCCCCGGAATGTTGATTCATTTCCGTTTCGGTGAGAATTTTGGCATTAAGCATTCATTTTTGTCCTATTTTTAGGGAAAGTCATGGCAAAATTTTTCTTGGTTCTAAAATATCGTTTTGCTCTACCCCGCAGGCGACCATGGTGCGCACGATGACCGAAGTCATCGTGAATAGGTTTTTGAGGTCCGCGAAGGCCGAGATGCTTCAAAAGAACGAGACGGAGATAAGATGTCCGTGTCGAAGATGCAAGCTGAAGAGCCTTATTGCGGACCCGGATTCCGGGCAGGTGCGAGACCACCTGCTCTTGCGTGGTTTCATGGATGGCTATCAGTGGAAAGGTGATGAAGATGACTACGAAGTCGTCCATGGGGGCCGGGCAAGAAATGAGGAAGGGCAGCAAGACAACCACCGCGGCTCGGGCGGGCGAGAAGACGAAGAATCCCTAGGAGATGATCACGACGGTGATGCTGTACACAGTCATCATGTAGAAGATGCAGGACATGATGATGAGGAAGATGCCGGAGCAGACGACGGGCATGATCATGAAGATGATGATGCCGGCGGAGACGACGCTGAACCATCGATGGGCTGGGTGCAGGACCCTCATATTCAAGAGCTGCTTCTCAAGCAGACCGATAACGCAAGAGCTGCCGCCCGAGAGAAAGCCAAGATGGATCAACTTGAGTTAGACGCGGTTACTCCATTGTATGAAGGATGCAGGCCCGAGGATACCCGCCTGAAAGTAACGCTCATGGCTCTGGAGATGAAGGTAAAACACAAAATGACCGACGCATGCTTCGACGAGAACATGTCATTCTGGCACGAACGTCTTCCCAAGGGGAACAAGTGCCCCACCAGTTTGGAGGAGGCGAAGAAAATCGTGTGTCCTCTGGATTTACCGCACGTGAAATACCATGTGTGCATGAACAATTGCATCATTTATCGGGACGAGCACGCGGAGTCTACCATATGTCCGGTGTGCGGCGTCACTCGATACAAGAAGAGGAAGAAAGCTCCTCGAAAAGTGGTGTGGTACTTTCCGATCACTCCTCGTCTGCAGTGGTATTTCGCGGACCCTAAGGTAGCAAAGCTCCTGCGTTGGCACACGGATAGGGAGGAGAAGAAGCGAGAAGATGACGCAAATGATCCGGAGATAGATAAAAAAGACAAGATGCTGAGTCACCCTAAGGATGCGAGCCAGTGGCAAGCGTTGAACTTCGAAGACCTAGAATTTGGGAACGATCCAAGGAACATCGTGCTGGGCGTGAGCACCGATGGAGTCAATCCGTTTGGCAGCCAGAGAAGCACACATAGCACCTGGCCTGTGTTTGTGTGGATGTACAACCTTCCCCCCTGGTTGTGCATGAAGAGGAAGTACATTCACATGAGTATGCTAATTGAAGGACCGAAACAACCAGGGAACGACATCAATCTGTATCTGGGGCTGCTGAAAGAGGAGCTAGACACGCTGTGGAAAACGCCAGCCAATACGTGGGACGCCGCAAAGAAAGAATATTTCCCTATGAGAGCCGCGCTGCTCACGACGGTGCATGACTATCTCGGTTACGGATATGTCGCGGGGCAGGTGGTCCACGGATTTTCTGGATGCGTCAGGTGCATGGATGACACAACGTATCGCCAGCTAGATAGAGATCCCGGGTCTTCGAAAACCGTGTTCATGGGACATCGAAGGTGGCTTCGCGACGATGACCTGTGGAGAAAACGCAAGGATCTGTTCGATGGTGAAACCGAACCCCGAGGACGCCCGCGTACGAGGAGCGGCGAGGAAATAGACGAGCTATTGAAAAATTGGAAAGATTGCCCACTGCCGGGAAAGAAGCAAAAGGCGCCAGAGCCGGGAAAGAAGCGAAAGGCGCCAGAGCCGCTGCTGAAGGTATGGAAAACGAGGTCTGTTTTCTGGGACTTGCCGTACTGGAAGATCCACCGTGTGCCTCACAGCCTTGATGTAATGCATATCACGAAGAACGTGTGCGAGAGTCTGCTTGGTACCCTGCTCAACATGCCAGAGAGGACCAAAGATGGGCCGAAAGCAAGGGCAGACTTGAAATCAATGGGCATCAGGCAGGAGATTCACGCTATATATGATGATCATGATGATGATGATGATGATGAGGCGAAGCAGGACACGGAAAGTCGTCGCAAAGGCAAAAAGGCCAAGAAGACCGGAAATGACTACCCTCCCGCGTGCTTCACTCTAAGTCAGGAGGAGATCGAGCAGTTTTTCACCTGCCTCGTAGGAGTACAACTTCCTTACGATTACGCGGGGAAGATAAGCAGATACCTAGACCGGGCGAAGCTGAAGTTCAGCGGGATGAAGTCTCACGACTGTCACGTGCTTATGACGCAGATACTTCCAGTTGCAATCCGTGGTATCATGCACGCGCACGTCCGTGAAACCCTATTTGGCCTATGCAACTTTTTCGACGTCATCTCTCGGAAGTCTGTTGGTGTGAGGCAACTCAGAAGGCTACAGGAAGAGATCGTGGTGATACTATGCGAGCTTGAGATGTACTTCCCGCCCGCATTCTTCGACGTTATGGTGCATCTGCTGGTCCATATCGTGGACGATATCATCCAACTCGGGCCGACGTTCCTGCACAGCATGATGCCGTTCGAAAGGATGAATGGTGTCATCAAAGGATACGTTCGCAACATGTCACGTCCAGAGGGAAGCATAGCCAGGGGCTTTCTGACCGATGAGTGCATCTCGTACTGCACGAATTATCTAGGCATCGAGAACCCCGTTGGTCTGCCCGTCAACAGGCACCTCGGCAGGCTCGCTGGATCGGGTCACCGTGAGGGTCGCCGCGAAATGCATGTCGACTTCGAGGGTCGACTCGCCGACTTTGAAAGAGCAAACCTAGTCGCGCTACAACACATAGACGTGGTCGATCCTTGGGTGGTTCAGCACAAAACCTTTATTGAGAAGACATACAATGACCGAGGCCAACAGAGGACGGACGGAGATATAATCAAAGAGCACAACTCATGTTTCACGCGTTGGTTCAAGCAGAAGCTTCTGTCGTACCCTTTACATGATGATTCTTCCGCGGAAGAACAACTCATATTCGCCTTGTCACAGGGCGCCGAGCACAACCTGATGACCTATGAGGCGTACGATATCAACGACTACACATTCTACACCGAGGCCAAGGACATGAAGAGCGATGGTTATCAGAACTCCGGGGTAACGATGGAATCCTACACCGGTAATGACAAGGACAGATACTACGGAAGGATCGAGGAGATCTGGGAGCTGAGCTACGCTGGAGAGAAGGTCC
>LR738711.1:597755375-597816436 GCA_902687465.1 Secale cereale | reverse complement strand
AGAAGAAGAGGCCCTACCTCCGCCGCCCTCCGCCGCCCCAAGGAAGAAGAAGAGGCCCTACCTCCGCCGCCCTCCGCCGCCCCCAAGCCCTACCTCGTCAAGGCCGCAGCTCCTCCGCCGCTCCCCCCCAAGGTAACCCATCTTCATCAGAAAACTGAATTTTTCTTCCTTCTTCAGAAAACTCACACGCACCAGCAAATTACTCTAGCCCTACCTCGTCAGCATCATCTCATTGCTATGTTTGTACATGGAATACAAAAGTTGCCGTTTTAACACTGATAATGGTATGTATGTCTAGTACATGACCCACCGAGCAACAAGTTAGTAATAGGACCCCTTTCTATCTCTCAGTTAGGAAATTTATCATTTAAAATAGGAATATATCTCTATATAAAGAGGACCAACCAGATCCCCAATTTGTTACTTAGATCTGATTGTTAGGTCTCTATATAAAGAGCACCCCCAGTGAGGAATATCAAGCAGGAATTAAAAGAATAGGTCTACTATCTTGCCTCTAGGGGCATAAGCCTGGCCTAAACCCTAGTACACAATAGATAACCATTGTCGCATCATTGCATAAATTTGTAACACATGATTGCTAAAAGAAAGTAAGTTTTATGCGGCAACACCTACCCAATCCAAGTACATGACTTAGACAGTTAACTGCAAGAGAAAACAATGAAGCCACCAATGGCAAGAAAGATAAAAATAACTAGATAAGTACATATAGCTTATAAGGCAAGTAGCTGACATATGCCATGCACGTTGAAAATATGATCTAGCCAATAAAACAAGCATATTATAAAGCTTATTGCTTTCTGGAACAGCCTCTACTATCCATATTACAAAATTGATAGCAATTTCCAAAAATACAGTAAATACAGTTATCTCATTAAGAACACAATTTCTTTTCTTTTGGGTTTCACAAGAACATCATTAGACCCTGACTAGATGTACAAAGGGACCTTGTGCTTGTTTCTTGAAACTATGAGGTCAAACTTTGTGGGTGTACATCAGCTATTTATAGAAGCTTGCTAGAAATAACAAACACGGCAAGTTTTTTTGTCTGAAATTGTGTTCTTCGTATTCATCATATATCACCAGTTCATTTATGGAGTTCTAGAAAGAAAATGGTACTGATTGTGTGTGCAACTCTGCATTACATGATTTAAATTAATTAATACCCAGAGGCTTCGGCCAGCCAATTGGTTGATGAGCATAAATAATTAATAGGTTCCTGTTTGGACATATGTTGATGTGAGTAACTGAGTATTATCCTTTTAAATTGTTATTATCCCCTGGCAGATCCTGTAGAATTAGAATAACCGGTGTTGTTCAGCAGCTTTTGATTTGTGTGTGACAAGACACATGAAGAACTTGAAATTTTTGTCATATCTCAACTGTATTTACCTATAGTTTACCTAGGAGGCTGAGTTTACTTGAATCGGAGCCTTCTGAGAATTCATTTTTGTACTTGTCCTTCTGTGTTGTTCTTTAGAGTTAATTGTAGTTCAGCTTTCCTGGCTACTCATTCTCAGGGACAATCTGTGTTGTTCTCTATCATAAATGTATAACTGAGAAATGTTTTTTTTGCACTGGAGGAGGTGATGATTTTGCTGTCTCCAACCATCGCGTGTCGTGATGATTTTGCAGGTACCCCGAGAGGCCCTTGAGTTTGCTGGAATGTTGATTAACTTCCGTTCCGGCAAATTCGGGTACTCCATATGTCCTATTTTCAGCAAAGGTCATGCTGAAATTTTCCGTGAATTTTAGCATGACTTTGCTAAAAATAGGACATATAGGGTACTTGTGACTAATGCATGGGCCGGGGTATCTTAGTGGTTAATTAGGTAGGATCAAGTGCCCCTTTATTCTAGCTGCATTAAACCATAGGCGGCAATAGAGCCAAGTGATTAGGCCCAACTTACAATTCTCCTTCCTAGCTTAGCTTTTAGGATGCCTCGGTGTCGACAAACCATAAATTATGAAACCTTGGCTTTTAGGGTGCCTCGGTGTCGATAAAAACCGAAATGATGAAAGCTTAGGCTTTTAGGGTGCCTCGGCATCGAAAAACCCTCAATTATAAAAGCTTAGCTTTTAGGATGCCTCGGTGTCGACAAACCCTAAATGACGAGACCATGATCTTGTTCCTTGACAATAACCAACTTTTTGACCAAACTTTGTTCCTATTTAGAGAGAAACATGGCCAACAACGATGAGGCCGGCGGTTCGGGCGGGAAGGCATTCTGGGAGCTGTCCCAGGAGATGGAGGAACAACCTCACTTGTATGAGGACGCCGCCTTCCCCACCGATCCTGAGACCACTGATGGTACCGCGGAGGATGACCCCACTGATGGTGCCGCTGAGAATGCCACCACTGATGATGGCAGCGCACGCACAGATGGCAGCCAACCGAAGAGGCAACGGAAGGACCGGCGCCCGACCGTGCTCCGCACCCTCATGGAGGAAGTTACTGAAGTGGACTCCGACGGGAATCCAACGGCGCCCGAACGAATAGTCAAGGGGTACTCGATTCAGCTCGGGTGCATTCTCCGGAGCACCGTCTCGATCAACAGCGAGAACCTGAGGCATCCTGACAACGGGAATTACCGCAACCTCCTCTTCACGAAGCTGCACGAACGATACAAGTTCCCCGCTCAATTTGATAACACAAGCCTCAAAGGGAATAAAGTGAACAATGCTGCCCTCACGAAGATGAGCAAGGCCCTGTCTACTTGGAAAACCAATGTGAAGAGAATGATCGAGAAAGGTGAGAGTTATGAGAAGATCAAGGAGAAACATCCTTCGATCACCGAAGATGACTACAACGACTTCAAGATCAATTGCTCGAGCGCCGCACACTCCGAATCAAGTCAGTGGGGGAAAGAAATGCGGGAGCTCAACTTAGGGGAACACACACTCGGTCCCGGCGGTTACAGAGTGGCGGAGCCTATATGGGACAAGGAGGAGGCGGACCGTGCCGAGCAAGGCCTACCGCCCCTCTTCGATAAATACGGTGACAAGCAGACCAGGAACTTTATCAGGGCCCGGTACAAGAAGGACCCGAAAACAAAGGAGCTGACCACGGATCCGAAGACCAGGGCGCTTGAGGCTGTTCTGGTAAGGAATACACCCCCGCGTAATTAGCTCCATATGGTTGCATTCTAATTAATGAAGCCAAATTTCTAAATGATTCACATTCCTTCCGCAGGCGACTGAAAGCAGTAGCGCGGGGTCGACTAAGAGCGGCCCTTGGGACACGACTCTAAATAGGGCGTTGAATGTAATGAAGAACAAGGATAAGCTCGGGAAGCCGACGTCAGCTGGTCGTGTGGCCGGCAAAGGCTTGTCGACAAAATGGTCGTCATACTATAACGCTGGTGGGCGAAAGGAGAAAAAGACCAGCTCGGAAAGCCAAGCGCGCGAGGTTCAAGAACTCAAGGCACATGTGGCGCGGATTCCGGAGATTGTCCAAGAGAAAGTGCAACTACAGCTCGGAGCGACGATCACCGCCATTGTGCCTATCTTGATCGAGGGGTTGCAGGCGTGGATTGCTGGCGGCCAACAGGGGCCACCCCCGATTCCCAGCTTCATGGCCAGCAACTCGCAGAACGCGATGGCGGGGCCATTGGTGTCTCCGGCGAAGGCGGCATTGGTGTCTCCGACGCCGGCACGGGAGCTTAATGTACCCGTGTGTATGCCGGCCGGCACCTCTGCAGCAAGCGGCCCCTCCGTCAACTGCACGCCCGCCGTTGGCGGTGCCTCGACATTAGCCGAGCTCGACGCCATCATCACGGTAACTAATTAAGCCTCTCTCGGCCGAGGACTTCATCTCCTTGCCTTTGACTGGGCATCCCTGACGCCCTACATGTTTTCGCAGGGCGCCGCCGATGTTCCGTGCACTCTCCTGCACTTCGTGAACACCGAGTTGGTCGATGTCGCCAAGGGCAAAATCGTTCAACCGGGCCAGCCCTTGTTCCACGGTACCCAGATGCCACCCAACTTGTTTAGGGTTCAACTGGTTCGGGTGCTGCCAGGCTGCGACGAGGTGTTACCTCCGATTCGACCCGTCTGGGCCGACGATGATGACGTCATGACCCTCAGCGCCTGCCTGAGCCGGCCCCTGCTTTGGCCGAAGAGCCAGATTCGTTTGGGGGCGGGGGAAACCACACCAAAGACAACACCGCCAGTCGTGCCGGCGCCAAGTCGTCCCCATGGCAAGTCCGCCGCAATGGTGCCGGACATCCCTATGCCACTGGATCCAAACATGCATATGGCACAGGATCAGAACGACGACGACGACGATACATTTGCCAACGTCGATCAGTACTTTGCCGATCATGGGTACGGTGACGACTTCATGGGGCCTCCTTCTCAAGAACCCAACCCAACAAAAGACGTGCGCGATCAAGCCGGTACCACGGAGAAGCCAAGTTGCAACAGGCGTCGTCTGCCATTCAGCTCTCAGGAGACGCCTCCAGCTGCTGATTTCACCGAGCCTCAGATAGGCGAGGTGCGAAATATGATCAGCCCCAACACACTAAAGAAGGCGGTCTCTGAGCAGAACTCGGTCCCAATTCAGGAGATCAAGAAGAAGGCACGCAAAAGAAAAACTAACAAGGGTGCGAGCCAGCCGGCACCGAGTACGATCCATGCTCAGGACGGGCCACCTTCACCTGAGGATGTAATGAGGAGGGTGCATGTGGCGGGTAGGCCGATGCTACCGACAAATATGCTCGATGCTGCAACCGGTGCTATGCGGAGTCTGCATGACAGTGTTCTTTCTTTGGAGAAGTGGCGTCTCAGAGAGAAGGATGTGGCATACCCGGTTTTCGTGGCCAAGGTGCCGGAGGGCAAGGGCTTTGTGGATAACTCCATCGGGGGTACGATCGTCCTGCGGTTTGATGACATCCACGCTATGTTGAACCTTCTTCCGCTGCACTACACCTTCATTCGGCTATTTTCGCTGAGTATGGAGATGCAGATCATTCACGACAAGACACCGGACATCGTGATAGTCGACCCCTTCTACATGCGTGCCAAGTTCTTGGGCAGCGCTGGGGACCGGCAAGTCGTGAGTTCTTACCTCGAAGGCGTCATTCTGGCAAACCGAGATAAGGATAACTTCCTCGTGCCTTACATTCCCGAGTAAGTCCTCCGCCTCAACCGCCCCGTAACATATGAATTCTTAGATTTCGATCGTTCTTCTTTTAACATTCCGTGTTTTCTGCAGTGACACACAGTGCACGCTCATCCTACTAAGCCCCAAATATTCCATGGCCACGTATTTCGACCCGGACCGTCAGTCGGCTGTAGACTACACAAATGTCAAGAAGGTTCTTGATGATGTTCTCCCCGGCTACGCCAAATCTGGAGGCACCTTCACCAGGACAACTCGTAAGTACGGCAAGCACGTGTTCTCCCACAACACGACGTTCTGCTGCATCAAGCAGCCGCCTGGCGGTCAGAAGGGTGCCTACTATGCCATCCATCACATGCGGGCGATCGTACGGGACCATCATCAACTTCTTCTACCGAGTAAGCTGAAAGATTGGGCCGCGCGCGTGTCGGCAATCCAGGACGCGAACATCAGACAAGATTTCTTTCGCATCCAGTCGGAGTTTGCGGAAATCATCCATCAAGATGTCCTTCGTACCTCGGGGCAGTTCTACCTCAGAAATCAACCGTCGAACAGTGACATCGACACAATGCTACAAATGCAGGCTGACAACGCCCGTGATTTCATGACTCCCACGATAGACGGCGGCTTCATCCACGCTCCGGTGCATTGAGTCGAGTCGAAAGCAGTGATGCTGTGTCTAGTTCTGAAACATCGATTGGCTCATGTTGTAATTAAACTTTAATGAACTTGTAGTATGTCTCTTTGGTTTCGAGAGTCGTTCAACTTAGATGTAATCGATGCTATTAATGTCTTGCTTTTCTCTTTCGATCGTTCTGTTGCATACTTATATATTGCTTATGAATTGTCTGTGAATTGTTACTAACGTTTCGTTTGGCTAGTGCATATATAGCGATGCCGTCGTATGTCGTGTACAAGGGTAAGGTTCCCGGAGTCTACGACGACTGGGAGGAGTGTCGGAGACAGGTTCACCGATTCAGCGGTAACAGTTACAAAGGGTACACCACTAGGGCCGAGGCCGAATCTAGATACGCCCGCTATCTAGCGGGAGAGGGGAGGGAGCGTTGGAGGAACCGGATGAAGACGAGTTTCATCGTGATGATGCTCATCGTGATGACCGCAGCTCTCTTCTATGTGATGGTAGTTTAGATGATCGATATCGACTTGTAATGTGAAGACAAACTCGCTACTCGCGGTCTCGAGATTTGTAATATATTGTTCTATCTTTGTTCGGTCTTTTCAATTCGGAGACTAATATGATGAATTGTATTCGGAGACTAATATGATGAATTGTATTCAGAGACTAATCTTCTATTGTATTTGATGAATGTGTTGTTGATGTGTGCTGTCTATATTCTGTGCAATTATCCATTTTGTAATCTGTGCAAAAAAACAAAAAAATAATATTAAAAAAACCTAATATTCATACTAATGGCGCATCAGAGCACAGTACGCCATTAGTATGCCAAAGCATACTAATGGCGCATTATCAGCCAGTGCGCCATTACTATGCGGACATTACTAATGGCGCATCCTTCCTGAGTGCGCCATTAGTATGCCAAAGCACCTGGGTACACATGGCCCCTGGGAGGCATACTAATGGCGCACTACTGTGCACACTAATGGCGCATCTGCGGTGCGCCATTAGTATACCAGATACTAATGGCGCACCAGAGGTGCGCCATTAGTTTCAAATACTAATGGCGTTCTAGTAATGGCGCACCACTAATGCGCCATTAATGGCCAAATTAGGTGTGCCATTAGTAGGCCTTTTCCTAGTAGTGATATGGATAAATTGCCTTTCAATTTCAACTACAAGCATAGATATGGCATCCGCAAGACTATTAGCTCTATGAAGCATAGATCCACCCATAGTGGGTAAAGCACCGACACAAGTAAAGAAGTCTTGAAGAACTCCTTTTCCAATAATATTACTACTACCAACCTGGAACTTCTTAGTATGTAAAGTGGTAGTTTCATCCGGAGGATCAACAAAGGCAAAGTTGCCCTCAACGTTATTACCCTTTTCAACGACATCCTCCCCCATCTCAGACACGATAGCAACAAACCGCAATAAAGACGAACACACACGAGGCAAGCGAATGGTAAAACACACAGAAAAAGAAGGGTGAATAAAACGGCAAGGTGGAGTGGGGGAGAGAAAAACAAGAGGAAAATAAATGTAATGCGAGGGATACGGGCTTGTGATAGGTACTTGGTATATGACTTTTGCGAAGATCTCCCCGGCAACGGCGCCAGAAATTCTTCTTGCTACTTCTCGAGCTTGCGTTGTATTCCCTCGAAGAGGAAAGGGTGATGCAGCACAGTAGCGTAAGTATTTCCCTCAGTTTTTGAGAACCAAGGTATCAATCCAGTAGGAGAGCACGCACGAGTCCCTCGCACCTGCACAAACAAATAAGAACCTCGCAGCCAACGTGACAAAAGGGGTTGTCAATCCCTTCTCGGTCACTTACGAGAGTGAGATATGATAGATATGATAAGATAATATTTTTGGTATTTTTGGTATAGAAATTGAAAGTAAATAATGCAAAGTAAAGTAAATAGTTGATGGAAGATTAATATGATGAGAATAGACCCAGGGGCCATAGGTTTCACTAGTGGCTTCTCTCATGATAGCGGAATTCTACGGTGGGTGAACAATTACTGTCGAGCAATTGATAGAAAAGCGCATAGTTTTGAGAATATCTAGGCATGATCATTATATATAGGCATCACGTCCGTGACAAGTAGACCGAAACGATTCTGCATCTACTACTATTACTCCACACATTGACCGCTATCCAGCATGCATCTAGAGTATTTAGTTCATAAGAACAGAGTAACGCCTTAAGCAAGATGACATGATGTAGAGGGATAAACTCAAGCAATATGATATAAACCCCATATTTTTATCCTCAATGGCAACAATACAATACGTGCCTTGCTGCCCCTGCTGTCACTGGGAAAGGACACCACAAGATTGAACCCAAATCCAAACACTTCTCCCATTGCAAGAACTATAGATCTAGTGGTCCAAACCAAACCAATAATTCGAAGAGACTTGCAAGGATATTATAATCATACATACAAGATTTCAGAAAAGAATCCAATATTGTTCAAAGATAATCTTGATCATAAACCTTCAATTCATCGGATCTCGACAAACACACCGCAAAAAGATTACATTGAATAGATCTCCTCGAAGATCGAGGAGAACTTTTAATTGAGATCCAAAGAGAGAGAAGAAGCCATGTAGCTAATAACTATGGACCTGAAGGTCTGTGGTAAACTACTCACAACTCATCGGAGAGGCTATGGTGTTGCTGTATAAGCCCTCCGTGATCGATGCCCCCTCCGGCGGAGCTCCGGAAAAGGCCCCAAGATGGGATCTCACGGGTACAGAAGGTTGCGATGGTAGAATTAGGGTTTCATCGACTTCCTCAATGTTTTCAGGGTATGAGAGTATATATAGGCTGAAGAGTCACGTCAGGGGAGCCAGAGGGGGCCCACGAGGGTGGGGAGCGCGCCTACCCCCCTGGGCGCGCCCCTGCCCTCGTGGCCTCCTCTCTCGCTTCCAGGCGTGTACTCCAAGTCTTCTGTGTTGATATCGTCCCAAAAATAACTCTCCCAAAGGTTTCATTCCGTTTGGACTCCGTATGATATTCCTTTTCTGCGAAACACTGAAATAGGCAAAAAAAACCAATTTGCACTGGGCCTTGGGTGAGTAGGTTAGTCCAAAAAATAATATAAAAGTGTATAATAAAGCCCATTAAACATCCAAAACAGAATATATAATAGCATGGAACAATCAAAAATTATAGATACGTTGGAGACATATCATATATATAGGTTGGAGGAGAGGGAGAAGGGCAGCCACCAAGCGGGAAAGTTTCCCCCTTGGGGTGCCGGCCTATGAGGGGGAGGAGGATCCACCCTTGTCCAATTCGGCCTCCTTCCCAATGAAGGAGGCGTCTCCCCCACTTAGGCCTTTAAGGCTCAAGTTGCCTTCCACCTCTTGGCCTTTTAGGCCCGTTGATATTTAAATTAAATATAAAATGTTCTAAATAATTTCAGACCATTATATATATGTACTAACATCTTCAGAAACATTGTCCACCTATATATAATCGGTAATACTCGATACTCTTCGAAACCCCTCTGGTGACCCCGAAACGCTTCTCGATCATGTGAGAACTATTCCGAATATTCATGGAATAATTCCACAAATATATTCTCATTACTACCATCCTACTAACACTCAAGATATCGTGATTGCCTTAAGCTTGGGCACCGTAGGTTCACTAACTCATAGACATGAACGAAACTGTTCATTCAATGATCGACAACGCGACCGTGGACGTCCATATTGGTCCCTATGAGTACAAAAACGATATTCGAGTGAATCTTTGGTTATCATGTGATGTTACCTATGCTTTGAAATAATTCACAAAACCCTGGATGCATCGGTATCCTCCTCAGTCATCACCATGCTTAATATACCGAAATTCTCATTACCAGTTTTGTTCCTCTTTCTCGTTATTGTGTTCCGGCATCCTCGTGATGAAGTCATGTGTGTATGGCCAACTGATGATTGTTTCCATCACATTGAGGTCCCTAAGAATATCTCTTCGTCGTTCGAGGAGCGAATCCCACTCTCGAGCTATCTAGTCCGTTGTCAAACTTTTTGATGAACCCGTAAGTTGTCGATAGGATGATCGTGTTACAGGTAACGTTTGAGCAACCCAAAGCCTGCTGTATGGTAAGATGCGACCATGAAACTCTCATGGTATAAAGAGCAAAATCGCACATTAACGCGTTGTGTTATTACAATTGATTGCAGACGATATTAAATCAATTAATAACAAACAAGATTGGGTCGATTCAATATGACTGTTCTTACAACGTCATAATCTCAATGTTTTTTTAGGTTCATCATTACACTTACGATATCCTAAGATCCACAAAACATGATCATCAACAACACTTGAGCTAGTCCTAGAGGAAAACTAGGAACCTTTTATATTTCGTTTATCGTTCCACACGTGCATATGAGTTTTCCACCGAATTGTATATTCCAAGATCATAGCAGTTATAGCATAGAATATTAAATCTATAATTATTAATATGGAAATATACTAATACAAATAGTATTGCCACTATGTCATATTTCCAATAGTCTCCGACTTGCACTAGAGTCAATAATCTAGTTGCATGTTTTCTAACATGCATGGTTGTCTGGTGTTTCTCATGCTTTGCTAGTGGTAGAGCCTTCATCACTTGGTTTGATACACTTCAAACCCTCATTTTATTTGTGTCAGTAATGTCTGGCTTTGTGTAATTCTTATGTTACATTAATGGTAGGACTATATCTCCATATAGACCATTTTATAGTAACACTATATCTCTATATAGTTCAACTGCTATACCCCTATATAGTCAATATACATTTTGAAAGTAAATCATATTTTAGCAATAAACTCTTATTGATCCAGATTATATACTAAAACTTCTCAAGTTTAAATCATTTATTGATCCATAATTTATTTCCCCGTCGGTGTTAAAACCAACGGACCTTGGGGTAGGGGGTCTTGAGCTGTGGATCTTGGATCAGTGGTAACATGAATGAAGGAGACGATGTTTACCCATGTCCGGACCCTCTTAATGGAGGTAAAACCCTATGTCCTACTCTTGTCTATATTTATGATGATGTAACGAATACAGGCTTTATCTACCTCGAGATCGTAAGTTGTGTTCTAACCCTAGGGCTAGGTGAATGTAATTGTAATTGGATCCCTTCTTTGGGCTAAACCCCTTGGCATATACACACACCATGTGGGGCTCCTAGGGTTACATGTTCGGTATCTAGGGATGCGTACAGAGGCGACAAGAGTTAGCTTGGAGTATACGTCAAGTCTTTGGCAGACACGATCTTGATCTGGCGTGCAGCTTTCGCAGTCTTACTCAATGAGAATGAGGGCCCATAGGCCCAGCCCGAGGACCATGGCCCAACTAGGTTAGTACCCCCTAGTCCAGGACACTGTCAGTAGCCACTGAACTACTCTTCAACACCGAGGACGATATTCTTTAACTGCGGTTCAGAAGTCTTTGGCTCGACATGCGAGTTCCTGTAAATGATCTTTTAGCTCGGCCTAAAAAAGTCTTCGGCCCGCTCAATGGTTTCATATCATCCCTAACCGTGCCTCCTGGGGAATCTACTCACTTTATGCCAGGACGTCAAAGCGTCGGTCTCTTTTTCCTTTACTTATAAGCAAGCAACCCAGGTATAGAAAAAGTGCATCTTAGGCCCCTTCTTCATAATCCACGCAAGACTTCCCTCCGCTCCCAAGTTCAACCCCGAGAACTCTATCAATGGCGAGCGACGCAGGCTCTTCGAGGCACCTGTACGACCCCATCAGAGGAGACTGGGGAAGCCGCACTGTCACACGCCTTCAACTGGAGTGCCTGGCTAACCAAGGATAACTGCTAGATTCAGATCTGGCTTCCACTCACTCGAGATTAACATCCATGAGCGGTCAAGCACATGCCGAGAGTCACCCTACCCCACACAAGGGCGAGAGGGTATGCTTTATTTCTTTCCTTCTCTGTTGCCTAGGATTTCTTGCTCATCATTTCCTTTGGGGTTTGCTTTAATTCTATGGGCTACAACTCCACCATCTCACCCAACTCAATTTTACACATCACGGGGTTTGTTGCCCTTTGCTAAATGCACCTTGGATGTGAAGCGCACTTTGGGCTATGGCGGAGGTACTTCTGCATAGTGCCCTGCTCATCTACCGAGAAGCTATATAAAGTAGGTGCAGTCGAGGTTTGCCGAATTGATGGAACAAACTACCCCTCAGGTACCTGATGATCCACAAGTATAGGGGATCAATCGTAGTCCTTCCGATAAGTAAGAGCGTCGAACCCGATGAGGTGTAGAAGGAAATGACAAGAGGTTTTCAGCAAGGTATTGTGTGCAAGCACTGAAATTATCAATAACAGTTAGTTTGATAACAAGGTAATTTGTCATGAGGAACAGGTAGAAATTGCAAAAAAGGGGCATCAAGGTAGCACTATCCTTTTTATATCAAAGGACATGCTGGAACAATTTCTTATAGTAAGCAAAGCGTTCTTGAGGACACGTGTGAATTTCATCGAGTCACTTTCATCATGTTTTTTTGGCTCGTGTTCGCCACTTTGATAACTTGATATGCGGGTGGACTGATAACTTGATCCGTGTTGTTCTTACTTGAATAATCCTCGCACTTATGATATGTGGGTGGGCCCCCAAGTCAGGTATGTATTTCTATAGGCCCATTTAGTTAGAATTCAGAAAAAAAACTAAAAAAACCAACCCACTGGAGGGCTATAGTCTGAGCATGTATGTGAGACCAAGCCAAGCATGTATGGCTGCCAGGCACGACCAACACATCGAGTCCTGGTCATCTTCAGTCTCAGACTCCAGGCCACCTCATATTCTCCCTGACGGCGCCTCTTCTTTGCTCATTCTCCTTCCTCCCCAATCACCCTATGATAGTCAGTCGTCCGACTTTTGTTATTTGTAGTAGTTTGGTAGGAACTAATGGAGGAAATCACAATTTATAAATTCCAAATCTATTACTCCTGAATCTGTAAAGGTTATCAAAAATCCCTTTATATATTTCAATGTTCAGGATTGCATGTGGGCTCTGGACCAACATCGCGAAATGCTCGGCCACCTAGTTCCATTACGTGGCTGAGCATGTTGACATCATTCCCATTGAGTTCGCCTGCCCTATCCCCTCCTTCCCATCCAGTACCTTGTCCTTCCCTTGGTGCTTGGGAAGATCCTAATGTCAGCTCTCCTACCCCTTGTCGAGGGGCTTGAGAAGAAGATCCTGACTTGGCGGGCTTCCATGGTATGCCATGGTGACTGGCTGACCCTGGTACAACACACTACTGCTGGATGCTGCTAACGCGACACTACGATCAGAGACCCTTCGAGAAGCTGTGTGCGATGCAACCATCGCAAATGGTGGTGTATGAAAACCGTCAAAAATGTGTAAAATGTTTGCGAAGACAGATGCATCAAACACGGTTCAGATTTACTTGCGTGTGCGATGAAGGGCATACGGTTCAGTTCAATTAACTATGTGCGATGAGGAGGAACAAAAGAAATGGGCAGCCATATGAAGGTGTGTGCGATACACAACATACGGTTCACTCGGATGAACTATTTGTGATTAGGTAACACAAAAGAAACGGGCAGCCAGATGAAGGTGTGTGCGATATACGGCATGCGGTTCACTCGGATGAACTATTTGCATTGAGACATGAGAACAGAAACGGTTCAACTTAACAAGATGTGTGTGATACGCGACAAACAGGTCTCTAATTAGAAATGTTTGTGAAGACAGATAATAACACAGACGGTTGCTGCTAATAAGACGTGTGTGTTGTGCGATGGGATTGCATACAGAACAACAAGAATTATATACACACACACTTATGAGGACATGCTTGCATAACCAAATTAAACATCCACTTACATAGGTGGCTACTACAACCATGGCATTTGCACACACCAAAGTAAACTATTACATGCATAATTACATAGGTGGCTACTACACACATGACATTTCCACACACCAATAGAGTAAACTATATATTACATGCATGATTAACTAGCATAAACTATCATCTGATCATCATCTACGTATTGATGCCGCTCCATGATAGCATGCCAACTTTCATGAATTTCAGACGAGTTTTGTATTTACTAGAATTTAGAAATCCAGGTATCTCAATGTTTAGTGACGGTGGCAGGGTGTTTGAAATTCATTCCCATTTCTTGCACGGGACCTAAGCATGCAACCAAGGACACGTATTTGATTTTTCAACCAGTTTATATGCACTCGAGAATGTGCATGTAGTTCAAATTTGAATTATGCGCATAAAATGCTTGAAATACTCAGTTAATGTATAAAAATGTCCAAACGAACCCCGAAAAATTCCTAAATTGAACACACCACTCCTGTTGTTCTATGTTGACACTCAATTTTTTTTGAAAGCAATAAGAGGCCACGGAGACCGTTTCGTCCACAAAGGTGGCACGTTCACTACCAAAACCATCACGCTTGTTGTGAGAAGCTCCGGTTTGTGAGAAGCTTATACCCAAACCTGCCCCAAATTGGACAAAACTTTTACCACGACATGTTGATGCCACTCCATGATAGCAAGCCAAGTTTCATGAATTTCAGACGAGTTTTGGATTTACTAGAATTTGAAAAACCAGGTATCTCAATGTTTGCGGCCGAGTGACGGTGGCAGGGTGTTTGAAATTCATTCCCATTTCTTGCATGGGACCTAAGCATGCAACCAAGGACACATTTTTGTTTTTTCAACCAGTTTATATGCACTAGAGAATGTGCACGTAGTTCAAATTTGAATTATGCGAATAAAATGCCTGGAAAACCCAATTAATGTATGAAAATGTCCAAACGAACCCTGAAAAATTCCAAAATTGAACACAACACTCCTGTTGTTCTATGTTGACACTCGATTTTTTTGAAAGCAATAAGAGGCAACAGATATCGTTTCATCCCCAAAGGTGGCACATTCCCTACCGAAACCATCACGCTTGTTGTGAGAAGCTCTGGTTTGTGAGAAGCTTATACCCAAACCTGGCCCAAATGGGACAAATTTTTTAACACGACATGTTGATGCCGCTCCATGATAGCATGCCAAGTTTCATGAATTTCAGACAAGTTTTGTATTTACTAGAATTTAAAAAACCAGGTATCTCAATGTTTGTGGCCGAGTGACGGTGGCAGGGTGTTTGAAATTCATTCCCATTTCTTGCATGGGACCTAAGCATGCAACCAAGGACACATATTTGTTATTTCAACCAGTTTATATGCAATGGAGAATGTGCATGTAGTTAAAATTTGAATTATGCGCATAAAATGCCTAGAAAACCCAATTAATGTATAAAAATGTCCAAACGAACCCTGAAAAATTCCAAAATTGAACACAACACTCCCGTTGTTCTATGTTGACACTCGAATGTTTTGAAAGCAATAAGAGGCAACGGATATCGTTTCGTCCCCAAAGGTGGCACGTTCCCTACCGAAAACATCACGCTTGTTGTGAGAAGCTCTGGTTTGTGAGAAGCTTATACCCAAACCTGCCCCAAATGGGACAAATCTTTTACCACATGTTGATGACGCTCCATGATAGCATGCCAAGTTTCATGAATTTCACACGAGTTTTGGATTTACTAGAATTTAAAAAACCAGGTATCTCAATGTTTGCGTCCGAGTGACAGTGGCAGAGTGTTTGAAATTCATTCCCATTTTTTGCATGGGACCTAAGCATGCAACCAAGGACACATATTTGATTTTTCAACTAGTTTATATGCACTTGAGAATGTGCACGTAGTTCAAATTTTAATTATGCGAATAAAATGCCTGGAAAACCGAGTTAATGTATAAAAATATCCAAATGAACCCCGAAAAATTCCAAAATTGAACACAACACTCATGTTGTTCTATGTTGATACTCGATTTTTTTGAAAGCAATAAGAGGCAACGGATATCGCTTCATCCCCAAAGGTGGCACGTTCCCTACCGAAACCATGAAGCTTGTTGTGAGAAGCTTATACCTAAACCTGCCCCAAATGGGACAAATTTTTTACCACGGCATGTTGATGCCGCTCCTTGATAGCATGCCAAGTTTCATGAATTTCAGACGAGTTTTGCATTTACTAGAATTTAAAAAACCAGGTATCTCAATGTTTGCGGCCGAGTGACGGTGGCAGGGTGTTTGAAATTCATTCCCATTTCTTGCATGGGACCTAAGCATGCAACCAAGGACACATATTTGTTTTTTCAACCAGTTTATATGCACTTGAGAATGTGCATGTAGTTAAAATTTGAATTATGCGCATAAAATGCCTAGAAAACCCAATTAATGTATAAAGATGTCCAAAAAACCCCAAAAAATTCCAAAATTGAACACAACACTCCTGTTGTTCTATGTTGACACTCGATGTTTTTGAAAGCAATAAGAGGCAACGGATATCGTTTCGTCCCCAAAGGTGGCATGTTCTCTACCGAAACCATCACGCTTGTTGTGAGAAGCTTTGGTTTGTGAGAAGCTTATACCCAAACCCGCCCCAAATGGGACAATTTTTTTACCACGACATGTTGATGCCGCTCCATGATAGCATGCCAAGTTTCATGAATTTCAGATGAGTATTGTATTTACTAGAATTTAAAAACCCAGGTATCTCAATGTTTGCGGCCGAGTGACGATGGCAGGGTGTTTGAAATTCGTTCCCATTTCTTGCATGGGACCTAAGCATGCAACCAAGGACACATATTTGATTTTTCAACTAGTTTATATGCACTGGAGAATGTGCATGTAGTTCAAATTTGTATTATGCGTATAAAATGCCTGGAAAACCCAGTTAATGTATAAAAACGTCCAAACGAACCCCGAAAAATTCCATTTTTTTACGACACACCTATAGTTGCATGTTCATTGCAGATAAAAGTTCTAACAATTCAAACACCATCCTTTGTAGCTGTGACCACATTACGTAACTCAAATCAAGACGGTAAATCAAGTAGACCGCACACAGTTTATTATCACCAACCACGTGAGATGCATCACAAAAGATCTTGGAGCATCGTCGGTGTATAGTACGCCTATGCACTACTGGAATCAGGATCTTTGCCGCCAGCCCGATCTTTGCCGTCTGATAGCAGACGACAAAGAAGGTATTTGCCGTTAGCTTAAAAAAAGCTGGCAGCAAAGAAAGAGCTGACAACAAAGACAAAGTTTGCCGTCAGCTAGCCAATGGCAAAGCCTCTATGCCATCCGCTAGCAGATGGCAAAGAGGGAGGGTGGACCACTAACAAGAACCACCTAACGACCACTTTCTTTGCCGTCTGCTAGCTGACGGCAAAGCATCGTTGCCGTCCGCGAGCAGACGGCTAAGAGAATAGCCACGCTAATGGCCGTTTTCCCCGGCCCCATGTCCATAGCTACGCTCTTTGCCATCTGCTAGCAGACATCAAAGAAATTAAACCTAACTAAAAAACAGCCGGCCTCGTGCCCCACCCCTCTGTCTCCCCTCTCTCTCTCCCTCACCTCATGATACGTCTCCAATGTATCTATAATTTTTGATTGTTCCATGCTATTATATTACCTGTTTTGGATGTTTAATGGGCTTTAATATGCACTTTTATATTATTTTTGGGACAAACCTACTAACCAAAGGCCAGTGCAAATTGCTGTTTTTTTTGCCTATTTCAGTGTTTCGCAGAAAAGGAATATGAAACGGAATCCAAACGGAATGAAACCTTCGCGAGGATCGTTTTTGGAACAAACGCGATCCAGGAGACTTGGAGTACAAGTCTGGGAAGCCACGAGGTGGCCACGAGGTAGAGGGCGCGCCCGGGGGGTAGGAGCTCCCCCACCCTCCTGGGCCCCTCATAGCTCCACCGACATACTTCTTCCGCCTATATTGTGTCGGCCACGATCCGAATGGACCGAAGTCTCTGTGTTTCAGTGTCATCCCTGGATCGGTAATGCTGACACACATAGTACTTGAAGGATTTATAACAGAGTGAAAATCACACACTTATTACATCGAACATCTCAAAAGAGAACTTATTACAAAAGTCTATGGCTTAAGGCCATCTATCAAAATTACAGCGGTAGGCTTGGAAGATAGGTGAGTCCATCAACTCCAACGACATAGCTGAGTGCATGACAAACGACCTAGAACGTCTTACTCCTCGTCTGAAAAGTCTGCAACGTAACATGTTGCAGCCCGAAACGGGTCAGCACATGGAATATGCTGGCAAGATAACACAGTAGATGCAAGTAACAGAATAAAGGCTAACACTATATGCATATTTGGCTGGTGGAGGCTATAAGGTTAGAGTTTTTGCATAAAGCCAATTTTTCCCTACAACAAAGGAATAAATTTTATTTTAACTATCATGGTAGTTGAAACATCATTAAGAAGGTACCTCCAACTCAATCCCAATTAAAGAAATCATTAACCCAACAAAGTAATTTTAGAGTGATGAGATCAACCAATAATTCAAGTACCAGATATTCAAGATTGTTCATAACTGGGGACACGGCTAATCATGATTAGTTTGTACACTCTGCAGAGGTTTGTGCACTTTTCCCCACAAGACTCGATCTCCTCCATTGGATTTCTCACACTACATGGTGTTTGAGAAACGGATGACCGAGACACAGTCTTTCAGAAGCATTTACTCTTTACCCCGGGTGGACCCGTACACCTACTTTCCCCTACATCTGCTAGTCCACCACTGAAAGAGCTCACACAACTTAATCATACTATGCCAGAGCCCATAATGGCATTGTGGCTGCACATGGAAGTTTCTAGCATGAATAGTTTTATGATCCCTATGAGTCTGGGTGGCATTCCATAGGAAAAATCACACGGAACCCCGGGGTTTCCTAGGACAACACTGGATTCTCCAGGTGCCCTACAACCAATCCACCCAGATGTTTATTCAAGTAGCCACCTTAAGTTGAAACATTAATTAACAACTCACATCTTTCATGGATTTCAATCAAACCCAAACCACGTCTACAAGCATAGCATGGCAACCTAAGCATAACGTAGAAGTAACTCCCAGGGGTTTGAAAATAATGCAGGTAATAGGTTCTACCTCAAATCTACTTCCCAGACCCACAAGTTAAGAGATCCTACTCATGCAATGTGTGAGGGTTTGATCTAATGCACAAAAACTGGCTAATAAAGGGATATGGTCAAAGTTTTACTTGCCTTGCTGATGATTTGCAAAACCTAGAGACTCGCAGTAGCACGCTTCGCACTCCGGGTATTCTATCGCAAGCAAATAGTAGCATACATAAGCAATCAAGCAAAGATGCATAAACATCACTCCAAATAAGAAGATCTAACCAGAAATTTCAACTTAAGAACTCCGGTTTGCAAAAAGAATCAAATCAAACGGAGCAACGAAACTCAAACAACAAAAGAAACAAGATCCGTTTACTAGATTGTCCTAAGGTCAAATTTTACAGTAGCAAAACCTTGTTCAAGTTGGTTAAACGAAAAGAGGGCGTCGAGACGAAGATCTGGGATTTTGAATCACCTGATTCTGACTCTCGAGCGAAAAGAAAAACTAAAAACAAGATCAGGGCAGAAATCGTGATCGAAAATAATCACGGAAAAAGCCCTGAAAAAGTAAACTGACGAACAGGCTAACGAACGAATGTTCACTGCTCGTAACTAATGGGCGAAAAACGTTCGTTAAAACAAACGTACGGACGAACGTTCGCTAAATAACTAAACCGAAAAAACCGAACCGATCTAAAAAAAATGGATCTAGGGTTTAATAAAAAACCGAACGGTTTCTTCAGAAAACCGGCGGCTACCTCGGGACGACAAACACCGGCGGCGGACTCCGGCGGCGGCGGGCTCCGGCGGCGAACGGGCGACGACGGAACGGCGGCGCGGCGCCGGGGCTTGGCTCGGCGACGGCAGCGAGGCGGCGGGGTGCGGGCGCGGCGAGCGGCGATGGCGCGCACGCTTTTTGAGGCGGCGGGGCTAGGGTTTGCAGCGGGCTGGGGTGGGCTGCGGGGGCGGCGGCTCGGGCTTTAAAGGCCACCCGGGTGGAGTCCTAGCCGGACACGGCCCGGTTAGGTCGGTTGACCCCTTTTTTTTTAAAGATCCTCACGCACTAAAACGGACGAAAAAACAATACTAAACGGACTCCAAAAATTCCAAAATAAATTTTCACCGTCCTCTAATAATATTTTGGACAAAGTGAACATTTTTCCCGGACCTAAATACAATTTTGAAAAACACGCATTTTTCCCTATGCAAATAAAATCGCAAATAAATCCGAATAAAAACCAAAAGTGATTTTAATATTTTTCCTCCAATATTTCTTTTATTTTGGAGAAGTCATATTATCTCCGCCCGCATATTTTATTAAGAAATATTTTTAGGGAGAGAAAAATAATTAAAAACCAGCGTGATCCTCGTACCGGTATTCGAGAAAACTCAAATACGAAAACGGTAGAATTCCCAAGTCTCTCCGTAGGTCCTTGAGTTGCTTAGAGTTTTCAAGGATCGCCATGCACAAAATGCTAAAATATGCAATGCAATATGATCTATGTATAAAATTCCAAATTGAAAATTTGGGATGTTACAAACCTACCCCTCTTAGAATGAAACTCGCCCTCGAGGTTCGGCTTGGCTAGAGAACAGGTGTGGGTGGTCCTTGCGTAGATCATCCTCTCGTTCCCAGGTGGCTTCTTCCTCGGTGTGGTGACTCCACTGAACTTTGCAAAACTTGATAACCTTACTGCGGGTGACTCTACTAAAAAATTCGAGAATCCTGACGGGTTTCTCCTCGTAGGTCAGATCACTATCCAACTGAATTGACTCGAGGGGTACTGTGTCTCTTAAAGGAATATCGGCCATCTCTGCATGACACTTCTTAAGCTGACACACGTGAAACACATGGTGCACTCCTGACAATCCTTCGGGTAACTCCAATTTGTAGGCAACCTCTCCCATGCATTCCAAAACACGGTATGGTCCCACAAATCTCGGGGCTAACTTTCCCTTAACTCCGAAATGTTTATCTCCTCACAGGGGCGACACTCTCAGGTACGCTATATCTCCAATTTCATAGGCTACTTCCTTGCGCTTCGAGTCTGCATAACTCTTCTGCCTGGACTGAGCTACCTTCAGTCTATCTCGAATTAGCTTAACCTTCTCTTCTGACTCTTTGATCAGATCTGGTCCAAACTACTGACGGTCTCCAACTTCATCCCACATTAATGGCGTTCGACATCTCCTTCCGTACAACGCTTCGAACGGTGCCATCTTCAAACTGGCTTGGTAACTGTTGTTGTACGAGAACTCCGCGTAGGTCAAATTGTCATCCCAACTAGATCCATAATCTAGCGCACAAGATCTCAACATGTCCTCCAGAATCTAATTGACTCTCTCGGTCTGTCCATCTGTCTGCAGATGAAAAGCTGTACTGAATTCCGGCCTTGTTCCCAAAGTTTGGTGGAGCTGATGCCAAAACTTTGAGGTGTATTGTTTTCCTCTATCTGATACAATGGTCCTCGGAACTCCGTGCAGACATACGATCCTGGTCATCTATATCTTGGCCAACTTAGCACTGGTATACGTGGTTTTCACGGGGATAAAGTGGGCTACTTTGGTCAAGCAATCCACTACTACCCAGATTGAGTCATATCCTGATTTGGTCCTGGGCAATCCGGTGATAAAGTCCATGCCAAGCTTATCCAACTTCCATTGGGGTATCGGCATAGGCTATAGCAATCTTGCTAGCTTCTGATGTTCCGCCTTTACTCTCTGGCATACATCACATACGGCTACATACTCGGCAGTGTCCTTCTTCATTCCCGTCCACCAGAAACGTTCCTTCAAATCCAAATACATCTTAGTGTTTCCGGGGTGTATCGAGTATGGCAAATCATGTTGTCGGTGTACTTGGATCGACACCTATGGGATCACAAGAATCCCTACTACGGTTGCGGGGCGCGGGGTTGAGAGAAGAGCGGATCTAACAGTCAGGACACGGTTCCTTTACCCAGGTTCGGGCTGCAAAGATGCGTAAAACCCTACTCCTGCTTTGGTGGATTATATGTTGGTGTTCTTCAGCTAGTGAGGAGCTCCAAGAGAGTCGTGAGGAGTTCTAAATAACCGAATCCTTCTCCTGGTCGCCTCGGGCCTCCTTTTATAGGAAAAAGGGGTTGCCACAGTGGCACACAGGAGGTGGAAAGGGTACAGTGATGCGAGGTTATCCCTCGCATTATAGGACAAGGTGCATTTAATGCGCCCAGCTTAGGTGTCGTTGCTTTATCGGGGATGGGGGGAGACGTCCGTCTTGTCCGTCGCCGCCCGTCCTCGTGTTGACACGCGCCCTGGCCAGCAGTGCCTGAGGCGCCATGTAGGCAGACAGGCAGCTGAGGTGGCGCAACGGTGGGTCTCCACGAAGATCTATGGGTTGCCACGCAGGAGCTCGTCCAGCTGGTCGGGTCGGCAGCTGCTTGGGTCGGTGGAAACCCAGTTGGTGTGGGCCTGACGGTGGCCCTACGGGTGTCCTTGGCAAGGGCCTTGCCGGGGCTCCGGCAAGGGTCCCGCCGTGGTGCCTGCTGTCATCCCCAGCAAGGTGCTTGCCGGGGGCCTTGTGGTTCTCCTTGGCTGGAATCCTGCCAAGGGTCGTCGTCTTCTTAACTTGCATCTGATCTTGAATGTCTTCACAAAGATCTACATACCACCACGGGGATATCTCCCGAATCCTCGCCCCTTGGGGGCGGTGGACTCAAGGGTGATTCGCTCCGCAGGCGCGGGGCGAGCTGCCGCGGCAAGGGTCTTGCCGGGGCTGCCAGTGCTGGCCCCGGCAAGGATCTTGCAGGGGAGAGCCGCTTCTTCCCTTTGCTCTTTGTGGTCTTGTTCTTGGCGTCGCGCCAGTCTCCATCGAGCTTCGGTCTTGCCCCGGCTCGCCTCCCTCGTCGTGCTTGGTGTGGTGGTGCCTGTGGCTCAGACTGCCCGTGCACAGTCATAGGGGTACAAAAAGTGTACCCCTCTTTTTGTACACCGACAGGAGCCCCCGGGCCTGGGCCACACATAGGCGCGACACGTTTGTTGGGCCAGGCCCAGAACGGTGCGCGGGCAGGCAGGCGGTTTTCACCGTGGTAAAATTTTCCACGCGCTGTGCCTCCCAGGACCCGCGCGCGCGGCGCGGGGTGGAGGGGCGTGCGTGACGTGGGTGGCATGCGTGGGGCGGTTCCCGCAGGCATGCGTCACGTCGCAGTAAATGCGAAAGGAGGCGGCTCGCGTTTCTCCCCATAAAAGGAATAACCGCGAGCGCGCTGCTCACTTCCTCAATTTTCCTCGCGCCTCTTCCAATCTCAGGGCCGCTGTTCCCTTTCTTCCTTCCTTCCGAAGCCTTCGCCGTTGCCGCCGCTGTTGCTTTGCCATCCCCTTCCCTCAGCCTTCCCATTCAGCCGCTATGGCGTCCAAACCCGCCAAGGGCAAAGGGGCGGCCAAGGGTGCCGTGCCTGTGGCGCCGCCGGAGGGCGTGTTTACGGGGGATCGGACGAAGGCCGTCGGTCGATGTCTTCGAGCTTCGGGCTGCTTTCAAACCCCTTTGGGGGGCGGAGACGGGGGATTGGGCAAAGGACTTGGGCCATCCGGCGATGCGCGTCGTTCCGGCCGCTTGCGCCCCGCCCGGCTCAAATCGGTACCCTTTCTTCGTTGATTACTTCTCTTGCGGGTTGTGTCCTCCCCTCTCCGATTTCTTCTGTGACGTCATGCACACCTTCGGCTTCCGCCTTTTGGATTTTACCCCAAATGCGGTGGCGTGCATGGATTTCTTCGCACATCTCTGCGAGGGCTTCGTCGGAGTGCAGCCCAACACGGCGCTCTTCCGCCACTATTTCACACCTCGGATCCAGCCGGGAGGCGCGGTCTCTGGATGCATCACCTGGATTCCGAGACCCAAGGTAGTGTACCCGGAGGGCGCCGTGAAGGAGAGGTGGGATGAATGGCGTGGCCGGTGGTGCTGGATTGAGGAAGACGAGCCGCCAACATTCTGCAGGGTCCGCCGGACGCCGCCGGTCCGCGGCAGCGATTGGAGCGACGTCGACGCCGCCGACGGGAGGCTCACTGTTGCCTTCACTAGGATCAACCGGCTCATCCAGGCCGGACTCACCCTCGAGATGATCGGGGCGGATTTCATTTGCCGTCGGATCGCTCCGCTGCACAAAAAGGGGAGGCCAGCCTGGCTCTTCAGGAACCCGACCGACGTCATGCGGCTCCGCCCTGGCCTCAACCACAACCTCACAGTGATGGGACACGCCCATTTGTGTCAGCGGCTCTTCTAGCTGGATGTGGGTCACGGTGGTGAGGTCGAGCGGGCCGGCAAGGCTGCGAAGGCTGCCGCGAAGGCCGGCAAGGCCGTCAAGGGGCAGTTCTTCAGGCTGCTAGCGGGAGTGGTCCCGCTGTGCAACAATTCACGCCAGTCCGAGATTGTTGCCATGATGCCGGAGTGCAGCGCGCACGGCCCCGTCCCGAGCTGGCAGGAGCCGGAGGACGAGGTCGTGCAGCAGTTCTTCGATACTCTGGTCGAGGTGTGCGTCAATCCTGACGCTGAGCGGTGGCTCGTCAGGGACACCACCCCGGAGGAGCTGGACTACATCGCCGCCAGGGCGAGGGAGGCGCAGCTCATCAGGGAGGCCGGCAGCGCCTGAGGTACAGAGGACCAGGACGCCGCGGCTGCGGAGGAGGAGGAGTTCGCCCAGTGGGCGGCGGCTGCCGGAGAAGCTAGCAGCGCCAGCACCGGGGCTCCACTAGTTGAGGACGCGGCCGACGAGTCGTCGTCGTTAGAGGATGCGGCGGCTGGCACGGCGCCAGCCAGGGGAAGAGGGCGAGTCTTGCGGCAGGCCTGTTCCGGTGAGCCGGTCCGGCCCGGCAAGACTGCCAAGCCTCAATTGGCCCTGGAGGGGTCCGAGCGCCTCACGAGGGCCACGGCGGCGAAGAGGTCAGCGAAGGCCGCCGAGAAGAAGAAAACGGCAGCTCCCTCTTCGTCGAGGCGCGCACAAACTCCGCTCCCTTCTTCGCCTCCCCCGGCAGACGTCGATTCGGAGGGTGACGCGGAGTTCCCCTTCGACCTCGGGCCCCTCAGCCCGAAGAGGAAGAGGAAAACAGCAGAGGAGGAGGAGATGGACGACGAGTAAGTATTCCATTCTTTATCGTCATCCCCATCTCTCTTGACCATGCCACTCATCTTGACTTGTTCTTGCTTCTTCAGGGACGCAGAGACGTTGGAGGGTGAAGAGGGCCAAGGCTTCGGCGAGCAGCCAGCCCCCGGCTGGGGCTACAAAGACACCACTGGTGGTGTTGAGCAGCTCCGATGGCAGCCCCCGGCACAGCTCCCAGCGTAAGCCCGCTAACTTCTTCTCGCTCGACATGCAGTAGGCGTTCGATGCTAAAGGTGCTAACCTTGCCGGTTCTGTAGGATGGGAGCAGCAGCAGGAGGAGCCACTGGGGGCTACTCCCAACACACCACCCCCCTTGACTACGCCGCCACGAGGGGCGTCCTAGGCAAGGGCACCAAGCATGGAACCCGCACACATGGAGGAGGAGGGGAACTTGGGCGCTGGTGGTCCGGCCCCGGCGTCCGACGCTGGCGGGGAGGGAACTTCCGCCTCACAGCCCGGTGCTGGTGAGTCGCCTGCCTTTTGTCCTTGCTTTTCCCTTGTGCTTTTTCTTGACTTCATTATCCTCGGCACGGCCCAGGCCCTCCTTCAACGGATGCGGAGGACGTGGACGCCGTCATCAAGGAGGTTGCTGAGGAGGCCGCGGCGGAGGCCGACAAGATCGCCGCTGAGGAGGCCGCCAAGGACGCCGCCGGGGCCGCCGCGGACAAGGCTGCTGAGGATGCCGCCGAGGGTGCCGCCGAGGGTGCCGGCGGTGGGCCTGCCGGGGAGGCCGGTAAGGCCACAGCCGAGGAAGAGGTGATTGATGATCAGCCTTCTTCCTCCGCGACCCCGGGCCCCGACAGGTATCTGAAGGTGGGCGACAACCTTTTCGTCCATCTTGCCGAGGCGTCAAGCTCTCGGGCGCCCGCCGGGGAGGAAGTCTTTGATGGCGAGGTGTTCGCCGCCACCGGGCTCGAGGTTGGTGATGAACCGAGCGCCGACGGCGACGGCTCCCTAGAGGAGCAGCTCTTCCGGGCCATGGGGGCCAACTTCCGGAAGCTCCAGACGCTCTACCGTGCCCGTTTGGACAAGGTTAAGTCCAAAACGGCAGCGGTGGACGACACGGAGGCGGACTTCCAGGCGCGCGTCGTTGAGGCACAAACCTGGTTCCACCAGTCCCACGAGGAGCAGAGGGCCTCCCAGGAAGAACTGGCCAAGTGTAACGTGGAGCTCATCATGAAGATGGCCGCCATCGAGAAGGCCCAGGAAGAGGCGGCGAACTTGGCTGCCGCGGCGGAGGCCGCCCGGAACCATCATCAAGCCGCCCTCGATTCCCAGGAAGATGACCTCTCCGCGCGTGAGGCGAAGCTTGCCGCAACACTCCGCGGCAAGGATGAGGAGCTTGAGGCTCTTGTCGAGTGGCGTACTCGCGAGCTGGGGCAGAGGCACAAGGAGGCGCTCGATGCCCAGGCTCTGGCCCATGCCGGCAAGATACAAGAGCTGGAGGTGGAACAGGACGAGCTGAAGGAGCAGGCCCTCAGGCTGTCCGACGAGAAGAACAGGCTCAATTGCGCCTTGACAGAGGCGCAGGGAGCGGTCATCAGCAGGACTGGGGAGCTCTCCGAGGCACAAAACTCCATCAGAGATCTCAGGCTGAGGCTGGAGAATCTCGGGAAGGTGTTGGCGGAGAGCTCTGCTCGGGAGGAGGCCTTGGCCAAGAGCCTGGAGGAGGAGAAGTAGTTGCGCGCGGATGAGGGCGCCTCCCACCAAGAATACGTGGTGGAGGAGAACAGGTGGATCAGCCGTCTGGAGGACATCACCGGCAGGGTTACCTCACAGCTGGCCCCCATGGGGATGCCAAACGTGAGGTATGCCCCTGAATGGAGCGGGTCCGTCAACGCCAAGCTGACCCTGTTCTTCGAGGGCGTCCTCAGCGCCTTGACTAATCTTCACTCCAACAGAATGGCCACGCTCGCCGGGGAGGCCCGGCAGCTCTGCCGGGGAGTCATGACCAAGGTCCTCACCAAGGTGGCGTTCTGGAACCCCGTCCTCGACTTCGAAGCCGCGATGGAAAGCTTGCCGGAGGATGCCAACCTCACGGCGCTCAAGGAGCGGATCAAGCCTGTCATCAGCCGCATCGACGAAATCAAGAGGGTGGAGGGCCAGCGCCGGGATTAAGCATCCCATTCTTCCTTGCCGCTGCGGGTTCATGCCCAAGACAAATTTTATCTTTAGTTAGAACCGCAGCGATGGCATGATGTAATATAACTTTGAAATATCTCCAGAATCATGCATGCTATTTTCCTGTTTGCTGCCTCTTTGTGTTTCCACCCTACATTAACTGGGTAGGTTTGCCAGCGCGAAATACCCAAGGCGGTGTCTTGGGGACGGGTCCCCATTGGCCTGCCGGGTGAGCATGCTGCCGGGTCTGCCACCTTGCCACTCTCAACGCAGCCGCTCGAACTGTCGAGTTTGACTCGAGTCAGAGTCGAGAGTTTGTCAATTGCGGAAGGCTATCCTATCATTTCAAATGCAGCTGTCTGAACTGTTGAGCGGACTCGAAACAGAACAAAGGCGTTGCCGATCGGGAAGGGCCCCATCTGCGTGCATGTTTCTTTTTGCACAAATAATGACAGCTTCGAAGACAATAACTTTAAATAATAGGATAGGGATGTCCATGGTTCGATGTAACTTAGCTTTTATTTGCAGCCGCTCGAGCGCAGGTCTTCCGGCCTCCTCAAAGGGCCACGAAGACGAGGGAGCGTCGGGCCAGCCACTAGAGCCGATTCTCACAACTGCACCCCTACCTGGCGTGCCAATGATGTCGGTGTACTTGGATCGACACCTATGGCATCACAAGAATCCCTACTACGGTTGCGGGGCGCGGGGTTGAGAGAAGAGCGGATATAACAGTCAGGACACGGTTCCTTTACCCAGGTTCGGGCCACAAAGATGCGTAAAACCCTACTCCTGCTTTGGTGGATTATATGTTGGTGTTCTTCAGCTAGTGAGGAGCTCCAAGAGAGTCGTGAGGAGTTCTAAAAAACCGAATCCTTCTCCTGGTCGCCTCGGGCCTTCTTTTATAGGAAAAAGGGGTTGCCACAGTGGCACACAGGAGGTGGAAAGGGTACAGTGATGCGAGGTTATCCCTCGCATTACAGGACAAGGTGCATTTAATGTGCCCAGCTTAGGTGTCCTTGCTTTATCGAGGACGGGGGAAGACGTCCGTCTTGTCCGTCGCCGCCCCTCCTCGTGTTGACACGCGCCCTGGCCAGCAGTGCCTGAGGCGCCATGTAGGCAGACAAGCAGCTGAGGTGGCGCAACAGCGGGTCTCCACGAAGATCTGTGGGTTGCCACGCAGGAGCCCGTCTAGCTGGTCGGGTCGGCAACTGCATGGGTCGGTGGAAACCCAATTGGTGTGGGCCTAACGGTGGCCCTGCGGGTGTCCTTGGCAAGGGCCTTGCCGGGGCTCCGGCAAGGGTCCCACCGTGGTGCCTGCTGTCATCCCCGGCAAGGTGCTTGCCGGGGGCCTTGTGGTTCTCCTTGGCTGGAATCCCGCCAAGGGTCGTCGTCTTCTTAACTTGCATCTGATCTTGAATGTCTTCACAAAGATCTGCATGCCACCACGGGGATATCTCCCGAATCCTCGACCCTTGGGGGCGGTGGACTCAAGGGTGATTCGCTCTGTAGGCGCGGGGCAAGCTGCCGCGGCAAGGGTCTTGCCGGGGCTGCCAGTGCTGGCCCCGGCAAGGATCTTGCCGGGGAGAGCCGCTTCGTCCCTTTGCTCTTTGTGGTCTTGTTCTTGGCGTCGCTCCAGTCTCCATCGAGCTTCGGTCTTGCCCCGGCTCGCCTCCCTCGCCGTGCTTGGTGTGGTGGTGCCGGTGGCTCAGACTGCCCGTGCACAGTCATAGGGGTACAAAAAGTGTACCCCTCTTTTTGTACACCGACACATGTGCTTCTTGCAGTATCAACTTCCTGATCTCCGGGTTGTTGGGAACATAGATTCGATCCTCAAACCACAAGGTGTCGTGTTCATCCTCACGAAAACCCTTGGCTTTTCCTTCACTCATCTTCTCCTTTATCTCGGCAATCTCTTTGTCATCCTTCTGGGATTCTCGTATCCTTCCCAGCAATGTTGACTGAACCTCCAATGTTGCAACAAAACCTCTAGGAACTATCTCCAAACGAAGCTCCCTGAGATCTTCTGCTAACTCCTGTGGCAATCCCCCCTTTTCCAGGGTATTTGCATAACTCTTCCGGCTCAAAGCGTCTGCAACGACATTGGCCTTTCCTGGGTGATAGTGCAGCTTCATATCATAATCCTTTATAAGCTCCAACCATCTCCTTTGTCCGAGGTTCAGCTCCTTCTGAGTGAAAATGTACTTTAAACTCTTGTGATCCATGTACACATCACAACGATTTCCAATAAGGAAATGTCTCCAAGTTTTGAGCGCATGAACAACTGTGGCTAGCTCCAAATCGTGCGTCACATAATTCAACTCGTGCGGTCGTAGTTAATGGGATGCATAAGAAACAACTCTTCCATCCTGCATGAGTACTCCTCCAAGTCCTAAGCGTGAAGCGTCGCAATACACTTGGAAATCCTTGCGTATATTTGGCAAGATCAGCACTGGGGCTGGCGTCAAACGTTTCTTCAACTCCTGGAAACTTTCTTCGCACTCTTTAGTCCAATGGAACTTTGCATCCTTCTTCAACAATGTCGTCATTGGCTTTGCAATCTTGGAGAAATTTTCTATGAATCTCCGGTAATATCCCGCGAGTCCAAGAAAACTGCGGATTTCTCCGACTGAAGTGGGTGCCAACCACTCAGTGACTGCCTGCACTTTAACGGGGTCCACTGCTATACCTTCTCCTGATATAACATGCCCTAAAAATCCAACTTTCTTCAACCAAAACTCGCATTTGCTAAACTTGGCGTATAACTAATGTTCTCTGAGCTTCTCCAGTACCAAACGCAAATGCTCCGCGTGTTCCTCTTCGTTCTTTGAGTACACCAAAATATCATCAATGAATACCACGACAAACTTATCCAAGAACTCCATGAACACCTTATTCATCATACTCATGAATAGGGGTGTTAGTCAATCCAAATGACATAACCGTATACTCATATAGCCCATACCTTGTGGTGAAGGCTGTCTTAGGTATATCCTTCTCTCGGATTTTCAACTAATGGTATCCATATCGTAGATCAATCTTGGAGAATACTTTAGCTCCTTGAAGTTGGTCGAACAGATCATTGATCATCGATAGCGGGTACTTATTCTTAATAGTCACTTCATTCAGTGCCCGATAATCAACGACCATTCTTAAAGATCCATCCTTCTTCTCGACCAAAAGCATTGGGGCTCCCCACAGTGATGAACTCCGGCGAATAAATCCTTTCTCCAATAACTCCTTAATCTGCTTCTTGATCTCCTCCAGATCATTTGCTGGCATCTGATACAGTCTCTTCGATATTGGTCCGGTGCCAGGCAATAACTCTATCAAAAACTCAATATCCCTATCTGGTGGCATGCCGGGTAGCTCCTCTGGAAAAACATCCGGGTAATTCTTTACTACAGGCACTTCCTCCCGAACAACACCCGTGAGAGAATGTACTTGTGTCCTTATAGGCGAATGCCTAGATACATACTTGATCCTTTTTCCCTCCGGGGTGGTAAGCAAAATAGACTTACTGGCACAATCGATGTTTCCTCCATACATCGATAGCCAATCCATACCTAGTATCACATCCAATCCTTGTGACCCCAAACTATTAGGCCTGAGGGGAAAACATGTCGTCCAATGGACAATGGCATCTGAAAACATCCTTGATTTGCCATATATTCTGCTCCGGGTGTACTTACTAACACGGGGGTCATAAGGACTCTGGTGGGAAACTTATGTCTATTTACGAATCCCCTTGAAATGTATGAATGCGATGCACCAGTATCGAAAAGAACTACTGCGGTAAATGACTTAACCAAAAACTTACCGATAACCGCATCTGGTTGCTCTTCAACCTCCTCCACTGTCACGTGGTTCACTTGTCCTTTATTGAATGGGTTGGGCTTCTTCCCGGCGCTTCCATTGCCGTTCCCATTCTTAGCTCCAGGGCACTCCGTGGCATAGTGCCCATTCTTCCCGCACTTGAAACAGGTAACGTGGCTCAAATCCCTCTTGGCGGGTGTGGATGGAGTAGAGCGGTTCTGATTATTGTTTGCTCCATTCCCATTCCCATTCTTGGAGCCATTTTGGTTGTGAGAACTTCCTCCAGTGTGGGTGTGGCTTCCATGGTTATGGGTGTATCCTCCCAAATTCGGGGTGAATCGGGGCTTCTGCTGGGCTCCAGAATTATTCTTTCTTTGTCCATACTTCCTCTTGCGGCTCTCAATCTGCTGCTGCTTCCCTTCAATCATAAGAGCCTTATCTACCAACTCCAGGTAGTTGTTGAAGGTTGCCACCATCAAATGTACGCTCATCTCATCATTCAGCCCTTCCATAAACCTTTCGTGCTTTGCGGCATCTGTGGCCACATCATCTGGGGCATAACAAGATAGGATACTAAACTCATCTACGTACTGAGCCACAATATGATTTCCTTGGCGCAAATTGCGAAACTCTCGCTTCTTCATGCTCATAGCTCTAGTTGAGACATGGACAGTGCGAAAAGCTTGCTGAAATTGATCCCAAGTGACATTGGCTACAGGGAAAGTGGCTGTGTAATTCTCCCACCATGCTGCTACTGGTCCTGACAACTGATGTGCGGCAAATCGCACGTTCTCAACATCCGTGCAATTGACGATGGTCAAGTCCCTTCCAATCTTGCGCAGCTAGTCATCAGCAACTATTGGTTCAATACTGCTAGCAAACACCGGTGGTTGCAACCTTAAGAAACGTGTCAGGTTGTCCACGGGTGGTGGTGGTGGAGGGTTGTTGTTGTTGTTTTGGACAAGAAGTTGCATCAAAGTGTTCTGATGCTGGATCAACTGAGTGAGCTCAGGGGGAAACTAAAATCCGGGCTCACGTCTCGGAGGCATTTGATGGGTGTAGAGGGAAGAGATTAGAATAGATATGAGATCTAAGGGGAAATCACTACCCATATGCACATGAGACAAACACAATCATATCACACTAATCAATTTCAAACAATGGCTTACAAAGATCTAACTAACGTTACAAAAGTGCTCCAGATTCTACTTTGTGTGTGTGTGTGGGGGGGGGGGAAACTACTAGTCATAGGGTGGTCATCTAGAAATTTTGATCAGCGGAAGATTCCATGATGTCTGCTCCAGCTTCATCTTCGTAGTCTTTGTCATCACCATCATCGGGGTCTGAGTCCGTGTCGTTGATGATGATGTAGTCTTCAGAACGAATCTCCTTGGGTTCTTCTTCTTCTTCTTCTCTTCCGGGGGCTGGATCTCCCATGAATACTCCTAGCTTCCTTGTCAAATCATCATTCTTCTCCACAAGTATCAGCATCTCCTCCTCGTATCCGTCACGTGTAGACTTGAGTTCCTCTTCTAGCTCCAAGTTCCTGGTTAGTTCCTTCTTCAATTCTATCACCCCTGTGAACATCTGGTGCTCCTGTCGACGAATGTGCTGGTTTAACTCCTGGATGAACGCTGCAATGGACCTATCCTTCCGGGTGCTGATCATGTCCCAACGCGCATCTCGGCGTCCACAAATCTGGTAGATAGTGTCCTTTAGCTCCTGCTTGTAGACTTCTCCAGTTCGTCCCATAGTAATGTGGGCTGCCATACTCTTGCCTAGGCTCCAGGTTAGTGCATCAAAAGAAAACTCTATTGGCTCAGTGGATGGTGCGAATGCCCTCTCAGGAATTTGAACTTGAATACTCCATCGCTCCTCTTCTGGTAAAGTGGCGGTGTAGGTCCTAGTGATGCTTGGTATTCCTATGTTCAGGTACCTAGTGACTTCCTTCAAGTGTCGTCCAAAAGGTGTGTCTTCATCTGGTTGAGTGAACTTGTTCCTTGGGTCCACCATCCTAGAGAATAGAAAATGGAGAGGAGTCAGAAATGAGTAGAGAAGAGTGACCTATGGTTTATCTTAGTGGCCGTGTCCTACACTCAGCGTGTGCTCTGATACCATCTTGTAGCGACCACGATCTGAATGGACCGATGTCTCTGTGTTTCAGTGTCATCCCTGGATCGGTAATGCTGACACACACAGTACTTGAAGGATTTATAACAGAGTGGCAATCACACACTTATTACATCGAATGTCTCAAAAGAGAACTTATTACAAAAGTCTATGGCTTAAGGCCATCTATCAAAATAACAACGGAAGGCTTGGAAGATAAGTGAGTCCATCAACTCCAACGGCATAGCTGAGTGCATGACAAACGACCTAGAACGTCTTACTCCTCGTTTGAAAAGTCTGCACGTAACATGTTGCAGCCCGAAATGGGTCAGCACATGGAATATGCTGGCAAGATAACACAGTAGATGCAAGTAACAGAATAAAGGCTAACACTATATGCATATTTGGCTGGTGGAGGCTCTAAGGTTAGAGTTTTTGCATAAAGCCAATTTTTCCCTACAACAAAGGAATAAATTTTATTTTAACTATCATGGTAGTTGAAACATCATTGAGAAGGTACGTCCTACTCAATCCCAATTAAAGAAATCATTAACCCAACAAATTAATTTTAGAGTGATGAGATCAACCAATAATTCAAGTACCAGATACTCAAGATTGTCCATAACTGGGGACACGGCTAATTATGATCAGTTTGTACACTCTGCAGAGGTTTGTGCACTTTTCCCCACAAGACTTGATCTCCTCCGTTGGATTTCTCACACTGCATGGTGTTTGAGAAACGGATGACCGAGACACAGTCTTCCAGAAGCATTTACTCTTTACCCCGGGTGGACCCGTACACCTACTTTCCCCTACATCTGCTAGTCCACCACTGAAAGAGCTCACACAACTTACTCATACTATGCCAGAGCCCATAATGGCATTGTGGCTGCACACGGAAGTTTCTAGCATGAATAGTTTTATGATCCCTTTGAGCCTGGGTGGCATTCCATAGGAAAAATCACACGGAACCCCGGGATTTCCTAGGACAACACTGGATTCTCTAGGTGCCCTGCAACCAATCCACCCAGATGTGTATTCAAGTAGCCACCTTAAGTTGAACCATTAATTAACAACTCACATCTGTCATGGATTTCGCTCAAACCCAAACCACGTCTGCGAGCATAGCATGGCAACCTAAGCATAACGTAGAAGTAACTCCCAGGTGTATGAAAATAATGCAGGTAATAGGTTCTACCTCAAATCTACTTCCCAGACCCACAAGTTAAGAGATCCTACTCATGTAATGTGTGAGGGTTTGATCGAATGCACAAAACTGGGTAATAAAGGGGTATGGTGAAAATGTTATTTGCCTTGCTGATGATTCACAAAACCTAGAGACTCATAGTAGCACGCTTCGCACTCCGGGTATTCTTTCGCAAGAAAACAGTAGCATACATAAGCAATCAAGCAAAGATGCACAAACATAACTCCAAATAATAAGATCTAACCAGAAAGTTCAACTTAAGAACTCTGGTTTGCAAAAAGAATCAAATCGAACGGAGCAACGAAATTCAAACAGCGAAAGAAACAAGATCTGTTTACTAGATTTTTCTAAGGTCAAATTTTACAGTAGCAAAACCTTGTTCAAGTTGGTTAAACGGAAAGAGGGCGTCGAGACGAAGATCTGGGATTTTGAATCGCCTGATTCCGAATCTCGAGCGAAAAGAGAAACTAAAAAAACAAGATTAGGGCAGAAATCACGATCGAAAATAATCGCGGAAAAAGCCCTGAAAAATAAAACTGACGAACAGGCTAACGAACGAACGTTCGCTGTCTGTAACTAACGGGCGAACAACGTTCATTAAAACGAACGTACGGACGAACGTCCGCTAAATAACTAAACCGAAAAAACCGAACCGATCTAAAAAACGGATCTAGGGTTAAAAAAACCGAACGGTTTCTACGGAAAACCGTCGGCTACCTCGGGACGACGAACACCGGCGACGGCGGGCTCCGGCGGTGAACGGGCGATGGCGAGGCGGCAGGACGGTGGCGCGGCGGCAGCGAGGCGGCGGGGCGCGGGCGCGGCGAGCGGCGGCGGCTAAGGGCGGCGGCGGCGCGCACGCTTTTCGACGTGGCGGGGCTAGGGTTTTTGGCGGGCTGGGGTGGGCCGGGGGCGGCGGCTCAGGCTTGAAAGGCCGCCCGGGCGGAGTCCTAGCCGGACACGTCCCGGTTAGGTCGGTTGACCCCCCTTTTTTTTAAAGAGTCCCGACACTCTAAAATGGACGAAAAATAATACTAAACGGACTCCAAAAATTCCGAAATAAATTTTAACCATCCTCTAATAATATTTAGGACAAAGTGAACATTTTCCCCGGACCTAAATGCAATTTTGAAAAACGCGCATTTTCCCTATGCAAATAAAATCGCAAATAAATCCGAATAAAAACCAAAAGTGATTTTAATATGTTTCCTCCAATATTTATTTTATTTTGGAGAAGTCATATTATCTCAGCTCGCATATTTTATTAAGAAATATTTTTAGGGAGAGAAAAATAATTAAAACCAACGTGATCCTCGTACCGGTATTCGAGAAAACTCAAATACGAAAACGGTAGAATTCCCAGCTCTCTCTATAGGTCCTTGAGTTGCTTAGAATTTTCGAGGATCGCCACGCACAAAATGCAACAAAATATGCAATGCAATATGATCTATGTATAACATTCCAAATTGAAAATTTGGGATGTTACATATATATACTCATATACCTTGAAAACATCCGAGAGCACCACGAAACCCTATTTCCACCGCCGCAACCTTCTATACCCGTGAGATCCCATCTTGGGGCCTTTTCCGGTGCTCCGCCGGAGGGGGAATCGATCACGAAGGGCTTCTACATCAACACCATAGCCTCTCCGATGATGTGTGAGTAGTTTACCACAGACCTTCGAGTCCATAGTTATTAATTAGATGGCTTCTTATCTCTCTTTGGATCTCAATACAAAGTTCTCCTCGGTCTTCTTGGAGATCTACTCGATGTAATACTTTTTGCGGCGTGTTTGTCAAGATCCGATGAATTGTGGGTTTATGATCAAGATTATCTATGAACAATATTTGATTCTTCTCTGAATTCTTATATGCATGATTTAATATCTTTGCAAGTCTCTTCGAATTATCAGTTTGGTTTGGCCTACTAGATTGCTCTTTCTTGCAATGGGAGAAGTGCTTAGCTTTGGGTTCAATCTTGCGGTGTCCTTTCCTAGTGACAGTAGGGGCAGCAAGGCACGTATTGTATTGTTGCCATCGAGGATAAAAAGATGGGGTTTATGTCACATTGCATGAGTTTATCCCTCTACATCATGTCATCTTGCTTAATGCGTTACTCTTTTCTTATGAACTTAGTACTCTAGATGCATGCTGGATAGCGGTCGATGTGTGGAGTAATAGTAATAGATGCAGAATTGTTTCCGTGTACTTGTCACGGACGTGATGCCTATATACATGATCATGCCTAGATATTCTCATAACTATGCGCTTTTCTATCAATTGCATGACAATAATTTGTTCACCCACCGTAAAATATGCTATCTTGAGAGAAGCCACTAGTGAAACCTATGGCCCCTGGGTCTATTTTCCATCATATTAATTTCCCGTCAACCTGCCAATTTCTGTCGCCTTTCTTTTATTTTGCAATCTTTACTTGTCAATCTATACAACAAAAATACCAAAAATATTTATCTTATTATCTCTATCAGATCTCACTTTTGCAAGTGGCCGTGAAGGGATTGACAACCCCTTTATCACATTGGTTGCAAGGTTCTTAATTGTCTATGCAGGTACGAGGCGATTTGCGTGTATTCTCCTACTGGATTGATACCTTGGTTCTCAAAAACCGAGGGAAATACTTACGCTACTTTGTTGCATCACCCTTTCCTCTTCAAGGGAAAACCAATGCATGCTCAAGAGGTAGCAAGAAGGATTTCTAGCGCCATTGCCGGGGAGATCTACGCACAAGTCAAGGCATACTAAGTACCCATCAGAAACTCTTATTCCTCGCATTACATTATTTTCCATTCACCTCTCGTTTTCCTCTCCCCCACTTCACCTTTGACTTTTTTCCATTTGCCTTTTTATTTGCTTGTGTTGCTATGTGCCTTCTATTTGCTTGCATCTTTGCTTGCCAAAAATCTATTGAAATGGATCCACTTAAAGTGTTCTACTTGGATCATCTTCGATCTATATGTGCTCGTGCTGAAACCCCAACTAGTTTAGTTGAGGGAAAATCTTTAGATGAGCATGGTCATTTTGTGCATCATCATTTGTATGAAAAGGGGAAGCTCTTATGGTATCAAATAAATAGTTTGCTATGCTATGCTTGGAATATTTGTGAAATTTATGATTTTACTTGTTGCTCTAAGAACCCTAAAAAACACCTTCCCTACCTATGTGAGTTTAATGATATTGAAATCTTATCTTCTTATGGAAAGGGTGTTTATGGTTACTATGATATCGAACAAATTGAAGAATTTGTCATTTTTAAGGGTGCTCATGAAGTTGCTTCTTTGATTGAAAAGTATGATATTTCTCTCTACAAATCTGAAAATTCCGACATACTTAAATATTGTTATGAAAACTATGCTCATAATGCCTATATTAAAGAATTTATTGAGAGAATGACCGTTGGTTTGGAGGAAAATAATGATATGCATGAATCTATAGATAATTATGATTCCGATGATTTGACTGAAATATCCCTTGATGAACATGATGCTTGCTATTCTTATGGCCATGATGCCAATATTTATGGAGATGAATTTGCTATAGTTCCTTATGCTAAACTTGAGATTATTGCTATTGCACCCATACTTGATAGCTCCTTGAATGAAAAGTATGATTGCAATGATGTTATTATAAATTCTATTAATGTCAATTGTGCTAATGATATGCAAAACCCTAAGCTTGGGGATGCTTATTTTGCTATGCCCACTACTTGTTGCAATGATCATGATTAGGGTGATGCTTCTTACGATCTTGAAAACTTATTTAAGCCCCATGATATATATGAGATTGATAATAATGTTTGCAATAATATTGAAAGTGGGTTTGGAAGAGCGTCAACTTTCGATACCACATATTTGGAGAATGTTCAATCTTATGATTTTTTTTGACAAAAAGTGGGTTTGGAGAGGCCATGGCTTTAGTTAATGTTGATCCCACTATTTTGGAAGAGTGTCAACTTCGTATGCATGTGGGTCGTGCTGAGAATATGTTTTGTGATAGCTATATTGTTGGATTTGCTAATGATCGTACATGTAATTATTATGAGAGAGGAAAATATGGTTGTAGAAATCTTCATGTTACTAAATTACCTCTCTTCATGTTGATATTGATCCTGTTTCTTTCTTCTTCCTTGCAAAAGTTAAATCTTGCTTGTCTTGATAATTTGTTTTCCTATAAAATGCCTATGCATAGGAAGTATGTTAGACTTAGATGTGATTTTCACATGCTATATGATGCTCTTTTTGTGCTTCAAGTCTTGTCTTTCATGTGAGCATCATTGAATTCTCAAGCCTATCTTAATGGCTATAAAGAAAGAGCTTGTTGGGAGGCAACCCAATTTTATTTTTTGTTCCTTGCTTTTTGTTCCTATTTAGTAATAAATAATTCATCTAGCCTCTGGTTAGATATGGTTTTGTGTTTTAATTAGTGTTTGTGCCATGTAGAACCTTCGGGAAGACTTGGGTGAAGTCTTTGCGATCTTGCTGTAAAAAACTGAAACTTTTGCGCTCATGATATTAGATGCCATTTTTTACTGGAGAGTGCTTTTAGGTTGATTCTTTTTGCAGATGATTAATAAACAAATTCCTCTTGTCCACCAATTTATTTCAGAATTTTTAGAGTTACAGAAGTATTCGAAAGTTACAGATTACTATAGACTGTTCTGTTTTTGACAGATTCTGTTTTTGTGTGTGTTGTTTGCTTATTTTGATGAATCTATGAGTAGTATCGGGGGGTATGAACCATAGAGAAGTTGGAATACAGTAGGTTTAACACCAATATAAATAAATAATGAGTTTGATACAGTACCTTAAAGTGGTGGTTTGTTTTCTTATACTAACGGAGCTCACGAGCTTTTCTGTTAAGTTTTGTGTTGTGAAGTTTTCAAGTTTTTGGGTAAGGATTTGATGGACTATGGAATAAAGAGTGGCAAGATCCTAAGATTGGGGATGCCCAAGGCACCCCAAGGTAAAATTCAAGGACAACCAAAAGCCTAAGCTTGGAGATGCCCCGGGAAGGCATCCCCTCTTTCGTCTTCGTCTATCGGTAACTTTACTAGAGACTATATTTTTATTCACCACATGATATGTGTTTTGCTTGGAGCGTCTTGTATGATTTGAGTACTTGCTTTTTAGTTTACCACAATCATCCTTGCTGTACACACCTTTTGGGAGAGACACACATAAATCGGAATTTATTAGAATACTCTATGTGTTTCACTTATATCTTTTGAGCTAGATAATTTTGCTCTAGTGCTTCACTTATATCTTTTAGAGCACGATGGTGGTTTTATTTTATAGAAATTATTGATCTCTCATGCTTCACTTAAATTATTTTGAGAGTCCTTTAGAACAGCATGGTAATTTGCTTTGGCTATAGAATTAGTCCTAATATGATAGGCATGCAAGATGGGTATAATAAAAACTTTCATATAAAGTGCATTGAATACTATGAGAAGTTTGATACTTGATGATTGTTTTGAGATATGAGGATGGTGATATTAGAGTCATGCTAGTGGAGTAATTGTGAATTTGAGGAATACATGTGTTAAAATTTGTGATTCCCGTAGCATGCACGTATGGTGAACCGTTATGTGATGAACTTGGAGCATGATTTATTTATTGATTGTCTTCCTTTGTGTGGAGGTCGGGATCGCGCGATGGTTAACTCCTACCAATCCTTACCCTAGGAGCATTCATGTAGTGCTTTGTTCTGATAACTTGTAGATTTTTGCAATAAGTATATGAGTTCTTTATGACTAATGTTGAGTCCATGGATTATATGCACTATCACCCTTCCACCATTGCTAGCCTCTCTAGTATCGCGCAACTTTCGCTGGTACCATACACCCACCATATACCTTTCTCAAGACAGCCACCATACCTACCTATTATGGCACTTCCATAGCCATTCCGAGATATATTTCCATGCAACTTTCCACCGTTCCGTTTATTATGACACGCTTCATCATTGTCATATTGCCTTGCATGATCATGTAGTTGACATCGTATTTGTGGCAAGGCCACCATGCAGAAGTCTTCATACATGTCACTCTTGATTCATTGCATATCCCGGTATACCGTCGGAGGCATTCACATAGAGTCATATTTTGTTCTAGCATTGAGTTGTAAGTAAATAAAAGTGTGATGATCTTCGTTATTAGAGCATTGTCCCAGTGAGGAAAGGATGATGGAGACTATGATTCCCCCACAAGTCGGGATGAGACTCCGGACGAAAAAAAAGAAAAAAAGAGGCCATAAAAGGGCCCAAAATTAATAAATAAAGAAAAAGAGAGAAGGGGCAATGCTACTATCCTTTTTCCACACTTGTGCTTCAAAGTAGCACCATGATCTTGATGATAGAGAGTCTCTTGTTTTGTCATCTTCATATACTAGTGGGAATTTTCATTATAGAACTTGGCTTGTATATTCCAATGATGGGCTTCCTCAAAATGCCCTAGGTCTTCGTGAGCAAGCGAGTTGGATGCACACCCACTTAGTTTGTTTAGTTGAGCTTTCATACATTTATAGCTCTAGTGCATCCGTTGCATGGCAATCCCTACTCACTCACATTGATATCTATTGATGGGCATCTCCATAGCCCATTGATACGCCTAGTTGATGTGAGACTATTGCATGAAAGTTGAAAAAGTTTGAAAAAATTAAAGTATGAAACAATTGCTTGGCTGAAACCGCGGTTGTGCATGATTTAAATATTTTATGTGATGAAGATAGAGCATAGCCAAACTATATGATTTTTTAGGGATGAACTTTCTTTGGCCATGTTATTTTGAGAAGACATAATTGCTTTGTTAGTATGCTTGAAGTATTATTATTTTTATGTCAATATTAAACTTTTGTCTTGAATTTTTCGGATCTGAACATTTATGCCACCATAAAGAAAATTACATTGAAAATTATGTTAAGTAACATTCCACATAAAAAATTCTGTTTTTACCATTTACCTACTCGAGGACGAGCAAGAATTAAGCTTGGGGATGCTTGATACGTCTCCAACATATCTATAATTTTTGATTGTTCCATGCTATTATATTATCTGTTTTGGATGTTTAATGGGATTTAATATGCACTTTTATATTATTTTTGGGACTAACCTACTAACCAAATGCCCAGTGCAAATTGCTGTTTTTGACTATTTTAGTGTATCGTGGAAAAGGAATATCAAACGGAATCCAAACGGAATGAAATCTTTGCGAGGATCGTTTTTGGAACAAATGCAATCCAGGAGACTTGGAGTACAAGTCTGGGAAGGCACGAGGTGGCCATGAGGCAGGAGGGCGCACCCAGGGGGGTAGGCGCGCCCCCACCCTCATGGGCCCCTCATAGCTCCACCGACATACTTCTTCCGCCTATATATACTCATGTACCCTGAAAACATCCGAGAGCACCACGAAACCCAATTTCCACCGCCACAACCTTTTCTACCCGTGAGGTCCCATCATGGGGCCTTTTCCGGCGCTCCGCCGGAGGGAGATTCGATCACAGAGGGCGTCTACATCAACACCATAGCCTCTCCGATGATGTGTGTGTTGGGGAACGTAGTATTTTCAAAATTTTCCTACGATCACGCAAGATCTATCTACTAGATGCATAGCAACGAGGGGAAGAGTGTGTCTACGTACCCTCGTAGACCGGGAGCGGAAGCGTCAAGTGACGCGGTTGATGTAGTCGAACTTCTTCGCGATCCAACCGATCAAGCACCGAACGTACGGCACCTCCGCGTTCAGCACACGTTCAACTTGATGACGTCCCACGAGCTCTTGATCCAGTTGAGCTTCACGGGAGAGTTTCGCCAGCACGACGGCGTGGTGACAGATATGATGTATCTACCGGCGCAGGGCTTCGCCTAAGCACTACAACCGTATGACCGAGGTGTGTTTCTGTGGAGAGGGGCACCGCACACGGATAAAACAATTCAACTTGTGTGTCCTAGGGTGCCCCCCTGCCCCCGTATATAAAGGAGCAAGGGAGAGGCCGGCCCTAGAGGGGGCGCGCCAAGTGTGGGGAGTCCTATTAGGACTCCCAAGTTCTAGTAGGATTCCCCTTTCCTTTCCGGAGTAGGAGAGAAGGAAAGAGGTGGAGATGGAGAAGGAAAAGGGGGCTGCACCCCTTGTCCAATTCGAACCAGAGGGGGAGGGGGCGCTTCTTTCCTTTTGGCCTTTCTCCTCTATTCCCGTATGGCCCAATAAGGCCCATATACTCCGAAAAATACCCGAATCACTCGAAACCTTTCCGATGTCCGAATATAGTCGTCCAATATATCGATCTTTACGTCTCGACCATTTCGAGACTCCTCGTCATGTCCCCGGTCTCATACGGGACTCCGAACTCCTTCGGTACATCAAAACTCATAAACTCATAATAGCGATCGTCATCAAACGTTAAGCGTGCGGACCCTACGGGTTCGAGAACTATGTAGACATGACCGAGACTCATCTCCGATCAATAACCAATAGCGGAACCTGGATGCTCATATTGGCTCCTACATATTCTACGAAGATCTTTATCGGTCAAACCGCATAACAACATACGTTGTTCCTTTTGTCATTGGTATGTTACTTGCCCGAGATTCGATCGTCGGTATTTCTATACCTAGTTCAATCTCGTTACCGGCAAGTCTCTTTACTCGTTCCATAATACATCATCTCGTGACTAACTCATTAGTCTTTTGCTTGCAAGGCTTATTATGATGTGCATTACCGAGAGGGCCCAGAGATACCTCTCCGACACTCGGAGTGAAAAATCCTAGTCTTGATCTATGCCAACACCACGAACACTTTCGGAGACACCTGTAGAGCATCTTTATGATCACCCATTTACGTTGTGACATTTGATAGCACACAAGGTGTTCCTACGGTATTCGGGAGTTGCATAATCTCATAGTCATAGGAACATGTATAAGTCATGAAGAAAGCAATAGCAGTAAAACTAAACGATCATAGTGCTAAGCTAACGGATGGGTCTTGTCCATCACATCATTCTCCTAATGATGTGATCCCGTTGATCAAATGACATCTCATGCCTATGGTTAGGAAACATAATCATCTTTGATCAATGAGCTAGTCTAGTAGAGGCATACTAGGGACACTCTGTTTTGTCTATGTATTCACACATGTACTAAGTTTCCGGTTAATACAATTCTAGCATGAATAATAAACATTTATCATGATATAAGGAAATATAAATAACAACTTTATTATTGCCTATAGGGCATATTTCCTTCAGTCTTCCACTTGCACTAGAGTCAATAATCTAGCTCACATCGCCATGTGATTTAATACCGATAGTTCACATCGTTATGTGAATAACACCCATAGTTCACATCGCCATGTGACCAACACCCAAAGGGTTTACTAGAGTCAATAATCTAGTTCACATCACTATGTGATTAATACCCTAGAGTAATAAGGTGTGATCATGTTTTGCTTGTGAGAGAAGTTTAGTCAACGGGTCTGTCACATTCAGATCCGTATGTATTTCGCAAATTTCTATGTCTACAATGCTCTGCATGGAGCTACTCTAGCTAATTGCTCCCACTTTTAATATGCATCCAGATTGATACTTAGAGTCATCTGGATTTAGCGTCAAAGCTTGCATCGGCGTAACCCTTTACGACGAACTCTTTATCACCTCCATAATCGAGAAACATTTCCTTAGTCATCCAGTTACTAAGGATAATTTTGACCGCTGTACAGTGATCTACTCCCGGATCACTATTGTACCCCCTTGACAAACTCATGGCAAGGTACACAACATGTTTGGTACACAGCATGGCATACTTTATAGAACCTATGGCTGAGGCATAGGGAATGACTTTCATTCTCTCTATATTTTTCTGCCGTGGTCTGGCTTTGAGTCTTACTCAACTTCACACCTTACAAGTCAGGCAAGAACTCCTTCTTTGACTGATCCATTTTGAACTACTTCAAAATCTTATCAAGGTATGTACTCATCGAAAGTCTTATCAAGCGTCTTGATCTATCTCTATAGATCTTGATGCCCAATATGTAAGCAGCTTCACCAAGGCCTTTCTTTGAAAAACTCCTTTCAAACACTCCTTTATGCTTTCCAGAAAATTCTACATCATTTCCGATCGACAATATGTCATTCACATATACTTATCAGAAAGGTTGTAGTGCTCCCACTCACTTCTTGTAAATACAGGCTTCACCGCAAGTCTGTATAAATCTATATGCTTTGATCAACTTATCAAAGCGTATATTCCAACTCCGAGATGCTTGCACCAGTCCATAGATGGATAGCTGGAGCTTGCACATTTTGTTAGCACCTTTAGGATTGACAAAACCTTCTGGTTGCATCATATACAAGTCTTCTTTAATAAATCCATTAAAGAATGCAGTTTTGTTATCCATTTGCCAGATTTCATAAAATGCGGCAATTGCTAACATGATTCGGACAAACTTAAGCATCGCTACGGGTGAGAAAGTCTCATCGTAGTCAACTCCTTGAACTTGTTGAAAAACTTTCGCAACAAGTCGAGCTTTGTAAACAGTAACATTACCGTCAACGTCAGTCTTCCTCTTGAAGATCCATTTATTTTCGATGGCTTGCCGATCATCGGGCAAGTCAACCAAAGTCCACACTTTGTTCTCATACATGGATCCCATCTCAAATTTCATGGCCTCAAGCCATTTTGCGGAATCTGGGCTCATCATCGCTTCCTCATAGTTCGTAGGTTCATCATGGTACAGTAACATGATTTCCAGAACCGGGTTGCCGTACCACTCTGATGCGGAACGAACTCTGGTTGATCTACGAAGTTCAACAGAAACTTGATCTGAAGTTTCATGATCATCATCATTAGATTCCTCACTAATTGGTGTAGGAATCACTGGAACAATTTTCTGTGATGTACTACTTTCCAATTCAGGAGAAGGTACAATTACCTCATCAACTTCTACTTTCCTCCCACTCACTTCTTTCGAGAGAAACTCCTTCTCTAGAAAGGATCCACTCTTAGCAACAAAGACCTTGCCTTCGGATCTGTGATAGAAGGTGTACCCAACAGTTTCTTTTGGGTATCCTATGAAGATTTACTTCTCTGATTTGGGTTCGAGCTTATCATGTTGAAACTTTTTCACATAAGCATCACAGTCCCAAACTTAAAGAAATGACAACTTAGGTTTCTCGTCAAACCACAGTTCATACGGTGTCATCTCCACGGATTTAGATGGTGCCCTATCTAACGTGAATGTAGCTGTCTCTAATGCATAACCCCAAAAGTGATAGTGGTAGATCGGTAAGAGACATCATCGATCGCACCATATCTAATAAAGTACGGTTATGACGTTCGGACACACCATTACACTATGGTGTTCCAGGTGGCGTGAGTAGTGAAACTATTTCACATTGTCATTACTGAAGGACAAACTCGCTAACTCAAATATTTTACCTCTACGATCATATCGTAGAAACTCTTATTTTCTTGTTACGATGATTCTCTACTTCACTCTGAAATTCTTTGAACTTTTCAAATGTTTCATACTTGTGCTTCATTAAGTAGATATACCCATATCTGCTCAAATCATCAGTGAAGGTCAGAAAATAATGATACCCGCCGCGAGCTTCAACACTCATTGGTCCACATACATTTGTATGTATGATCTCCAACAAATCTGTTGCTCGCTCCATTATTCCGGAGAACGGAGTTTTAGTCATCTTGCCCATGAGGCATGGTTCGCAAGCACCAAGTGATTCATAATCAAGTGATTCCAAAAGTCCATCACTATGGTGTTTCTTCATGCGCTTTATACAATTATGACCTAAACGACCGTGCCACAAATAAGTTGCACTATCATTATTAACCTTGCATCTTTTGGCTTCAATATTATGAATATGTGCATCACCACAATCGAGATCCAACAAACTATTTTTATTGGGTGTATGACCATCGAAGGTTTTATTCATGTAAACGGAATAACAATTATTCTATGACTTTAAATGAATAACCGTATTGCAACAAATATGATCAAATCATATTCATGCTCAACGCAAATGCCAAATAACATTTATTTAGGTTTTACACTAATCCCGAAAGTATAGGGAGTGTGCGATGATGATCATATCAATCTTGGAACCACTTCCAACACACATCGTCACTTCACCTTTAACTAGTCTCTGTTCATTCTGCAATTCTCGTTTCGAGTTACTAATTTTAGCAACTGAACCGATATCAAATACCCAGGGGTTGGTATGAACACTAGTAAAGTACACATCAATAATCTGTATATCAAAATAAACCTTTGTTCACTTTGCCATCCTTCTTATCCGCCAAGTGTCTAGGGCAGTTCCACTTCCAGTGACCATTTCCTTTGCAGTAGAAGCACTTAGTTTCAGGCTTGAGTTTTAGCTTTGGGTTTCTTCATGGGAGTGACAACTTGCTTGTCATTCTTCTTGAAGTTCCCCTTCTATCCCTTTGCCCTTTACTTGAAACAAGTGGTCTTGTTAACCATCAACACTTGATGCTTTTTCATGATTTCTACCTTCGCCGACTTCAGCATCGCGAAGAGCTCGGGAATTCCTTTCGTCATCCCTTGCATATTATAGTTCATCACGAAGTTCTACTAACTTGGTGATAGTGACTAGAGAACTTTGTCAATTACTATCTTATCTGGAATATTAACTCCCACTTGATTCAAGTAATTGTAGTACCCAGACAGTCTGAGCACATGCTCACTGGTTGAGCTATTCTCCTCCATCTTGTAGGCAAAGTTTTGTCAGAAGTCTTATAACTCTCGACACGGGCATGAGTATGAAATACTAATTTCAACTCTTGGAACATCTTATATGCTCCGTGGCGTTCAAAACGTTTTTGAAGTCCCGGTTCTAAGCCGTAAAGCATGGGGCACTTAAACTATCAAGTAGTCATCATACCGAGCTTTTGTCAAAACGTTCATAACGTCTACATCTGCTCCTGCAATAGGTCTGTCACCTAGCGATGCATCAAGGACATAATTCTCTGTGCAGCAATGAGGATAATCCTTAGATCACGGAACAATTCCGCATCATTGCTACTAACATCTTTCAACTTAGGAACATATAAAAAATAAACGGGGAGCAACATCGTGAGCTATTGATCTACAACATAGATATGCTAATACTACAAGGACTAAGTTCATGATAAATTAAAGTTCAATTTAATCATATTACTTAAGAACGCTCACTTAGATAGACATCCCTCTAGTCATCTAAATGATCACGTGATCCAAATCAACTAAACCATGTCCGATCATCACGTGGGATGGAGTAGTTTCAATGGCGAGCATCTTATGTTGATCATATCTACTATATGATTCACGCTCGACCTTTCGGTCTCCAGTGTTCCGAGGCCATATCTGCATATGCTAGGCTCGTCAAGTTTAACCCGAGTATTCTACGTGTGCAAAACTGTCTTACACCCGTTGTATTTGAACGTAGAGCTTATCACACCCGATCATCATGTGGTGTCTCGACACGAAGAACTTTCGCAACGGTGCATACTCAGGGAGAACACTTGTACCTTGAAATTTTGTAAGGGATCATATTATAATGCTACCGTCGTTCTAAGCAAAATAAGAAGCATAATAAGATAAACATCACATGCAAATCAAAATATGTGACATGATATGGCCATCGTCATCTTGTGCTTTTGATCTCCATCTCCAAAGCACCGTCATGATCACCTTTGTCACCGGCGCGACACCTTGATCTCCATTGTAGCATCGTTCTCGTCTCGCCAACTATTGCTTCTACGACTATCGCTACTGCTTAGTGATAAAGTAAAGCAATTACATGGCGATTGCATTTCATACAATAAAGCGACAACCATATGGCTCCTGCCAGTTGCCGATAACTTTACAAAACATGATCATCTCATACAAAACCGTATAACTCATCATGTCTTGACCATATCACATCACAACATGCCCTGCAAAAACAAGTTAGACATCCTCTACTTTGTTGTTGCAAGTTTTACGTGGCTGCTACGGGCTTTAGCAAGAACCGTTCTTACCTACGCATACAAAACCACAACGATGTTTCGTCAAGTATGTGCTGTTTTAACCTTCACAAGGACCAGGCGTAGGCACACTTGATTCAGCTAAAGTGAGAGAGACAGACACCCGCCAGTCACCTTTAAGCAACGAGTGCTCATAACGGTGAAACCAGTCTCGTGTAAGCATACGCGTAATGTCGGTCCGGGCCGCTTCATCTCACAATACCGCCGAAGCAAAGTATGACATGCTGGTAAGCAGTATGACTAGTATCACCCACAACTCATTGTGTTCTACTCGTGCATATCATCTACGCATAGACCTGGCTCATGATGCCACTGTTGGGGAACGTAGTATTTTCAAAATTTTCCTACGATCATGCAAGATCTATCTACTAGATGCATAGCAACGAGGGGGAGAGTGTGTCTACGTACCCTCGTAGACCGGGAGCGGAAGCGTCAAGTGACGCGGTTGATGTAGTAAAACTTCTTTGCGATCCAACCGATCAAGCACTGAACGTACAACACCTCCGCGTTCAGCACACGTTCAGCTTGATGACGTCCCACGAGCTCTTGATCCAGTTGAGCTTCACGGGAGAGTTTCGCTAGCACGACGGCGTGGTGACATATATGATGTATCTACCGGCGCAGGGCTTCGCCTAAGCACTGCAACGGTATGACCGATGTGTCTTTCTGTGGAGAGGGCACCGCACACGGCTAAAACAATTCAACTTGTGTGTCCTAGGGTGCCCCCTGCCCCCGTATATAAAGGAGCAAGGGAGAGGCCGGCCCTAGAGGGGGCGCGCCAAGTGTGGGGAGTCCTACTAGGACTCCCAAGTCCTAGTAGGATTCTCCTTTCCTTTCCGGAGTAGGAGAGAAGGAAAGAGGTGGAGAGGGAGAAGGAAAAGGGGGCTGCACCCCTTGTCCAATTCGGACCAGAGGGGGGGGGGGCGCTTCCTTCCTTTTGGCCTTTCTCCTCTATTCCCGTATGGCCCAATAAGGCCCATATAATCCGAAAAATACCTGAATCACTCGGAACCTTTCCGATGTCCGAATATAGTCGTCCAATATATCGATATTTACGTCTCGACCATTTCGAGACTCCTCGTCATGTCCCCGGTCTCATTCGGGACTCCGAACTCCTTCGGTACATCAAAACTCATAAACTCATAATAGCGTTCGTCATCAAACGTTAAGCGTGCAGACCCTACGGGTTCGAGAACTATGTAGACATGACCGAGACTCATCTCCGGTCAATAACAAATAGCGGAACCTGGATGCTCATATTGGCTCCTACATATTCTACGAAGATCTTTATCGGTCAAACCGCATAACAACATACGTTGTTCCTTTTGTCATTGGTATGTTACTTGCCCGAGATTCGATCGTCGGTATCTCTATACCTAGTTCAATCTCGTTACCGGCAAGTCTCTTTACTCGTTACGTAATACATCATCTCATGACTAACTCATTAGTCTTTTGCTTGCAAGGCTTATTATGATGTGCATTATCGAGAGGGCCCAGAGATACCTCTCCGACACTCGGAGTGACAAATCCTAGTCTTGATCTATGGCAACACCACGAACACTTTCGGAGACACCTGTAGAGCATCTTTATGATCACCCAGTTACGTTGTGACATTTGATAGCACACAAGGTGTTTCTACGGTATTCGGGAGTTGCATAATCTCATAGTCATAGGAACATGTATAGGTCATGAAGAAAGCAATAGCAGTAAAACTAAACGATCATAGTGCTAAGCTAACGGATGGGTCTTGTCCATCACATCATTCTCCTAATGATGTGATCCCGTTGATCAAATGACAACTCATGTCTATGGTTAGGAAACATAATCATCTTTGATCAATGAGCTAGTCTAGTAGAGGCATACTAGGGACACTCTGTTTTGTCTATGTATTCACACATGTACTAAGTTTCCGGTTAATACAATTCTAGCATGAATAATAAACATTTATCATGATATAAGGAAATATAAATAAAAACTTTATTATTGCCTCTAGGGCATATTTCCTTCAGTGTGAGTAGTTTACCACAGACCTCCGGGTCCATAGTTATTAGCTAGATGGCTTCTTCTCTCTCTTTGGATCTCAATACAAAGTTCTCCTCGATCTTGTTGGAGATCTACTCGATGTAATACTTTTTGCTGTGTGTTTATCGAGATCTGATGAATTGTGGGTTTATGATCAATATTATCTATGAACAATATTTAATTCTTCTCTGAATTCTTATATGCATGATTTAATATCTTTGCAAGTCTATTCGAATTATCAGTTTTGTTTGGCCTACTAGATTTCTCTTTCTTGTAATGGGAGAAGTGCTTAGCTTTGGGTTTAATCTTGCGGTGTCCTTTCTCAGTGACAACATGGGCAACAAGGCACGTATTGTATTGTTTCCATCGAGGATAAAAAGATGGGGTTTATGTCATATTGCATGAGTTTATCGCTCTACTTCATGTCATCTTGCTTAATGCGTTACTCTGTTCTTATGAACTTAATACTCTAGATGCATGATGGATAGCGGTCGATGTGTGGAGTAATAGTAGGTCTACTTGTCACGGACGTGATGCCTATATACATGATCATGCCTAGGTATTCTCATAACTATGCGCTTTTCTATCAATTGCTTGACAGTAATTTGTTCACCCACCATAAAATATGCTATCTTGAGAGAAGCCACTAGTGAAACCTATGGCCCCCGGGTCTATTTCCCATCATATTAATTTCTCGTCAACCTGCCAATTTCTATCGCCGTTCTTTTATTTTGCAATCTTTACTTTTCAATCTATACAAAAAAATACCAAAAATATTTACCTTATTATATCTATCAGATCTCACTTTTGCAAGTAGTCGTGAAGGGATTGACAACCCCTTTATCGCGTTGGTTGCAAGGTTCTTAATTGTTTGTGCAGGTACTAGGCGATTTGCGCATAGTCTCCTACTGGATTGATACCTTGGTTCTCAAACATTGAGGGAAATACTTACGCTACTTTGCTGCATCACCCTTTCCTCTTCAAGGGAAAACCAACACATGCTCAAGAGATAGCACCTCACTGCGCCATCCCGTGCCCGCCGTCCCCGTGCCGCCCCCACCCGCACCGACTCTGCTGCCCTCGACCACAGCCACTCCCGACCCTCCCGCACCGCCCCGTGGCCCCGACGCCCCAGACCACCACCAGCCCCAACCCCCCTCGCACCGCCCCGCGGCCCCAACCCCCCGATGCCCCGGCGCCCCGCTGCCCGGCGCTCCGCCCCTCGCCGCCTGGCGCCGCTCTGCCCCCTAGTGAGTTTTTTCCTTTTTCTGTCTTTTTTGGTTGCTGTTTTTTGATTTAGGTTAATTAGTTAGTTAGTTAGTTAGTTTTTTAGGTTAATTAGTTAGTTGTTTTACCCTACTGTACATAGGTTAATTAGTTAGTTAGTATATATTTTAGGATAATTACTTAGTTAGATAAGCCCAAGAACAAGAAAAGAAAAGAAAGAAAGAAAGAAGGCCTAAAAGTACTAGGAGGAGAAAACATAGAAAAAAGAAGAAGAAGAAAAAAGAAAACAGAAGAAGAAGAAAAAGAAGAAAAAAACGAACTAAAAGGACTAGGAGGAGAAAACATAGAAAAAAAGAAGAAGAAATAGGAAAAAAGAAAACATAGAAAAAATTAGAAGTGGAGATGAAAAAAATTAAGTAGAAGTAGAAGTAGAAGATGAAAAAAGAAGTAGGAAAAGTAGAAAAATAGGGTCGCCGAGGAAAAAGAGGGTCACCGAGTGGTCGAGGGGTCGAGGATCGAGGGGAAAAGGAGTCGAGGGTCTAGGGGTAGATGATCGAGGTGTCGAGGGGTCGATGGGTCGAGGATCGAGGGGGAAAGGAGTCGAGAGTCTAGGGGTCGAGGATCGAGGGGGAAAGGAGTTACTCCTGACCCCGACACCCCGACCTTGACACGACACCCCGACCCCACTTCAACACTTAAATATTTTATTATGTTACACACTTAAATATTTTATTATGTTTCTGTTGTACTAATTTCGTTTACTCTTTGTCATTGCAGGTGTTGACAGATGGTGGGCGCTGGTCGAGAGCGCTATGAGGCTCCTTCCTCGGCGCGTGCTGGGAGGGGTGTTATTATTCAATCCCAGCACCTCCGGAGAGTGCTGGATGATAGTATGCAGACACCGACAGACGCTTCTTCTTCTGTCGAGAGAGGTTGGGGGAAGCCGAAGAGGCCTGCTAGAGGTGGACGTGACAACGGGAGAGGTAGGAAGGCTGTTGCGCCTTCCTCGCCGCCACCCCTTGCTGATTCTCCGGACCATCGTAGTGCTCCGTCTCAGGTGGACCCGTCTTGGACTCCGGTCCATGAGCCTCGGGCCGACGAGCCTCTGGTCGATGAGCCTCGGGTCGACGAGCCTTCGTCCCAGGAGACTCGGGTCCCAGAGTCTTCGTCCCAGGAGAATCGGGCCCCAGAGTCTTCGTCCCACGTGACTCCAGAGACTAGTGGCCATGATGATGCTGAGGAGACCTGGTCTGATGATAGCTATAGCGAGGGCGAGCTGGTCGAGATGGGCAAGAAGGTCTACCGGCATGGTGGTACAAAGATCCCGCCTGTGCCGCCGACCCGCGATCAGAGGTGGTTGATTGTGCCTAACGGGCAGAAGTAAGTGCATTGACTCATTTTTAACCTTTTGTCTTCATGTTTCTTTGAATTAATATGTAATGTGTTAGCCTTGTCAAACGGTAGGGGTTGGATACACGCCCGTGATGTCCGCAGACCCAACCAGGTCTTTGGTGTGGTTTGCCGACACCACTTCTCGGGGTGGGTCATGTTGCCCGGTGAGGGTGAGGTTCCACAGCTAGCACTAAGTTGGGAGATGTACGTGGCTGCCCCAGCCCCGCCAGAGGAGAGGGTCGATGGTGTTTTGTGCGAGACGGTGGCCGACATTGTGATCCAGCGGTTTTGGGTAATTTCTCCTTTACATAATTGAAAATCAACAATACCTAGTGATTGCATTAATAAGTGTTGTCTTCTTTGATTGCAGACCTTCTACAGGTGTGCTGAGGAAGACGAGGCGGAGGCGACTAAGGTTATTGAAGCTGAGTGCAAGCGCCTACTTCAGAACTTACGACACGAGGCTCGGGTCCAGGCCGTTTGCGACTACTACACCTCTGCTCACATTAGGAGGGAGAAGAAGAAGTGCTGCACCAAGTATCTGAGTAAGGACAAGTACATGAAGGTATTTACCTATTCTTAAGGCCTTGTACTTAGTTTCCTTTATTTGATTCGTAGGCATAGCGCTGAAATTTCTCTTGTCTAACTTAGGTGCCCCCGAGATGGTGTGTGGATAGGATGGACTGTTGGGAGGCGTTGGTGGATGAGTGGTGCTCTCCCCAATGGCTAGCCGTCCACAACAAGGCCAAGGATAAGCGTGCCCAAATGCAAGGTGTACCACACCATCAAGGGAGCTCCAACCTGTTTGAGTACGGGGATCACTTGGTATGTGGTTTGCTTCATGATTCATGCAATTTCATTCTTCATGTTAGCTTGAGCCCTTAACTAATATGTTGTTCCTCTCTTTTAGGCGCATCACCACAAGAAGGAGGCGCCACCACTATACGACCTATATGCCATGGTCCATACTGCCCCGTACAAGAAGGCCAAGGCATTCTCTGAGTCTGACCTCGATCATCCAGAGAGCTTCACAAACATCTCCTCCCACAATAAGCTTGTGAGGTACAGAGACTGGGGGAAGGCGATGAAAGGGGATGACTTCAACCCGAGCCAGAGTGCTTTTGATCCAGAGCTCGTGATGCTATCTGGTGACGGGAGGAAACATGGCTTGGCAGCCATTGCAGATGGACTGATATGGTGTCCTAGAACTCCCCGGGAGATCAAGAAGCGCCAGACGAGCTCTCTTCCTGAGATGAGTCCTCTTCCATGGCCAGTGGGGCTCGCCATCGAGGTTAGGGCCCAAGAGCTTCTGGCGGAGGCAAAGAAGCATTCGGCGCAGAGGGAGAAGGAGTTGGAGGAGAAGACGACTAGGATGATAGAGGAGGAGAGGAATCGGAATGACGCGGGTCACCGGGCCCTATACGAGCTCATCGTGGTAAGTTTCTCCGCCATTTTAGCCAAACCATGCATGTAATGTTCGTTTCATTACTAACTAATATGACTGACTTGTGAAAACAAAATGTGCAGTCCATGTGCGAGAAAAATGGTCAGACCTCTCCGCCGATGCCCTAGATTGGTATAGCGGACACAGTGAGTTTCATTAGTTACTAGTATTCACATTTCAGTTGCATCATGCTAACGAGACACGAAACATGATCTTTGGTGCAGCATGCCTTCCGACAAGCATCGACCGATCCTTCTCCGTCTCTCAATTGCGCAACCCCGACCGGTCCTTCTCCGTCTAGGACTAGCGCACACCCGACCAGTCCTTCACCTCTGTGATGATGGTAAGTTTTCGAAAATGACATAATAAGCTTACTTAGCTCCAAACTGACATACTTTACCTAGGATAGCTATAAAATGACCTATACTTAGCATTTTTTCCTCTTAAATGACTTGATATGCTTAGTTAGCTAAAAAATGGCATAACTACCTAGGATAGCTCAATAATGATCTATAATTAGCTTACCTAGTTCATTTATGACATAATTAGCTCACTTGGGTAGAAAATGGCATAATAACCTATGTTTAGCTCCAAAATGACCTATACTTAGCATTTTTTCTCTTAAATGACTTGATATGCTTAGTTAGCTAAAAAATGGCACAACTACCTCGGATAGCTCAATAATGATCTATAATTAGCTTACCTAGTTCATTTATGACATAATTAGCTCACTTGGGTAAAAAATGGCATAATAACCTAGGTTTAGCTCCAAAATGACCGATACTTATCTTATTTTCCTCAAAAATGACATAATAAGCTTACTTAGCTCCAAACTGACATACTTTACCTAAGATAGCTATAAAATGACCAACACTTAGCATTTTTCCTCTTAAATGACTTGATATGCTTAGTTAGCTAAAAATGGCATAACTACCTAGGTAGCTCAATAATGATCTATAATTAGCTTACCTAGTTCATTTATGACATAATTAGCTCACCTAGGTAAAAATGGCATAATAACCTAGGTTTAGCTCCAAAATGACATATACTTAGCTTATTCTCCTCGAAAATGACATAATAAGCTTACTTAGCTCCAAACTGACATACTTTACCTAGGATAGCTATAAAATGACCTATACTTAGCATTTTTTTTCCTCTTAAATGACTTGATATGCTTAGTTAGTTAAAAATGGCATAACTACCTAGGATAGCTCAATAATGATCTATAATTAGCTTACCTAGTTCATTTATGACATAATTAGCTCACTTTGGTAAAAAAAATGGCATAATAACATCAGTTTAGCTCCAAAATGACCTATACTTAGCTTATTCTCCTCGAAAATGACATAATAAGCTTACTTAGCTCCAAACTGACATACTTTACCTAGGATAGCTTAAAGATCACATATACTTAGCATTTTTTCCTCTTACATGACTTGATATGCTTAGTTATCTAAAAATGGCATAACTACCTATGATAGCTCAATAATGATCTATAATTAGCTTACCTAGTTCATTTATGACATAATTAGCTCACTTGGGTAAAAATGGCATAATAACCTAGGTTTAGCTCCAAAATGGCCTATACTTAGCTTATTTTCCTCGAAAATGACATAATAAGCTTACTTAGCTCCAAACTGACATAATTTACCTACGATATGCTTAGTTCACTCAATAATGACCTATAATTAGCTAGGTTAGCTCCATTTTACCTAAGTATGCTTACTTCTTCTAGTCTTCTTCTTCTTCTTCATTTTCTTCTTCTTGTTCTTCTAGTCTTCCTCTTCTAACTTTCTTGTTTCCCATTTTGCAGATTTCATTTAATTCACGGTAGCTTGCATTGATGGAGTGCTTCTTTTCCCTTTCTGCTTTTATTTTGTATCGAACTTGCATGGATGGAACTTGTTATATGGACGGATGGATAGGTGTTGGATGAACAATGTGATACTTTTGTAATATGTATGGATGGAACTATGTGTTGGTTATGTATGTATATATGATTAAACTTGTGTGTTGGATATGTCTCCTGTGAAAGTTGTGTGTTGAAACTTGTGTGTTGAAATTGAGTGAATTTAAGAAAAAAAGAAAAAAATAGGGGCTATACAGGCTCTTTGCCATCAGCTGGCAGACGGCAAAACTGCCACATGTCAGCGGCCTATGCAACCGGAGGTGGGCTTGGCTGGCCAATATGGCATGCTTTGCCATCCGTTGGCAGACGACAAAGACATGAGCATCTTTGCCGTCTGCCAGCAAATGGCAAAACACGCCGTTAACCCCCTAACGGACCTAACCTGGCAGGTCTGCCGTCCGAGCTCTTTGCCGTCTGCTGGCTGACGGCAAAGGCCTTTGCATCTTGCCGTCCACCTGCTGACGGCAAAGTACCCTTTGCCCGAAGATCGTTCAGCCAGACGGTTTGCCGTCTGCGGGCTAACGTCAAATGCCTTTGCCGTCCTCCACTGGTGCCTTTGCCGTCCGCCTTGGCTGACCGCAAAGATGCTGATTCCTGTAGTGATGGCTTACGGGAGAAGGTGCGTCGGCTACAGTCCACAGCCGGCGTGTCAATCACACTAGCTCACCCCCCAAATATCATTTCACTGTTCATTCGTCGCCGGTGAAAGATGGGGACGTGGACCCATGTCGTGAGGGCAACTTCGGCGGCCCACTTCGACAAGAGTGCGGTCGCAGCCGCCAGGCGCATGCTAACAAGCTTCGTGAGGGCAACCGCAGTCTGCGTCCGGGCTGCCAAGGTAGCCCAAACGACCGCTGTTGCTTCTCAGGCGGCGGCAGCAGCATCTGCCTCGGGGATAGCCACTAGTGAGAGCGGCACATCAGCTGTCCGTTCTGCAGCGGCGGCCTTAGCCCTGATGGAGGCGTCCCACTACCCTGTCGAGGCTGTCAAAGCCCAGCTCGTGGCGGTCACCTCACAAATCGAACAAAGCTTCTCCGACAATGGTTGGCAACCCACGACCGAAGAGCTGGCAATCGTCGAGAGAGTTCGAGCAGCCGTCCGTTCCTGTGCGGCATACCTTGCCATGGCAGAGCCCGCCAGAGCCCAGATCACGGCTGCCCATGCCCAGCTCGTGGTGGCCTATGCCAAAGATATGGCAGACGCGGATATGCTTGCCGAGTATGGTGCAATTAATGCCATGGAACCCCTTCCCCAGGAGACCGTCGGGCGCGACCTGGGCATGGAGGCGGCGACGGAGATGGACGAGCACCAGCCGTAGTAGTACTCTTTGTTTTGTTCAATTAAGAGCGTCGGTCTTTAATTTGTTAGAGTAATGTTTAGGTCAGCTAGCTCTGTTTAATTATTGAACTTGCTCGATTAAGAAGTTTGTTTCCTTTCTGTACCAAAATTATGCAATGACGTGGATGACCACTATAACCAGGGAAATTCGAACCAAAATTTTTGACATCCAAACTCAACACAGACGGGTTAAGTTATCTGAATCGTTTGCGATGTTCACATATCGTACACAATTCTGAATAAGGGACCGTGTCTGATGACACTTTGCGCCCCCGATTTTCGCTGAAGCGATTCCAAATTTTTGGCTTCCGCGGAAATATCTACCTCCCCACCCGCCTACCAAAATCCACATTTCTCCTCTTTCTGCCTTTCTTTCCAAGTTGAAACCTTCACTCCTTGCTTACAGCGCCGCCGCCTCCTCGCTGGCGGCCCTCCTTCACACTGCTCGGCCGTACCCTATCCAGGCAGGTAATCCACATCCGACCCCCATCCTCCTCCTCTTTCCACATCCCTCATGCCCCGACCGCCAGCACGAGCGCGACACCTTCCACCCTAATCACCGACCCCTCCACCAAATAAGGCCGCCCTAAGCGATGGTGCACGCAGTATAGCAAGGATCTCAAGGAGCATTTGTCAGTGGAGAAACAAATCGCGCCCGCACGCGCAGATGAGGTCACGACGGCTACCATTCGTGCCGACCCCCAGATCTTGGAGGAGCACCTTGCCGTTGAGGCCACCGTTGACGCCTCGCGTGCCGACGCCGCGACGCGGTTGGCTGCTTTAACGATAGTTCGGGGTGTTTTCTCGAGGCCATCATTTGCTAGCTACTGCCTTTCCTTAACAAATTCTAGTGAATTGTGCTATCTACTTTTACCATGCAATCTTTTTCTATAGTCTATATGTTCTATATGTCATGCAATGTCGTGTTCAGTTAACTGCTTGGTTCAATTATGCAAATGTGATGTTCAATTCTTCAGGGTGCAATTTCCAAGTTGTTAAGCATGCTTGGTTTGGTTAATTGTCTGATCTTCTATTATGAGTATGTTATATTGTGCAATGTGGTGCTCAGTTAACGTTTGGTTCATTTGCTGTGGTGTTTAGTTAACTACCTGGTTCAATTCTGCAATGCAATGTTCAATTGTTATGGCTGCATTCTGTTATTGTATACCATGTGATAAATAAATCAAATTTGACTGTACTAAATACATGAGAAACAAATACAATTGCTATATTTCCAAGTTGTTAAGCATGCTTGGTTTGGTTAACTGTCTGATCTTCTATTAGGAGTATGTTATATTGTGCAATGTGGTGCTCCGTTAATGTTTGGTTCATTTGTTGTGGTGTTTAGCTAACTGCTTGGTTCAATTCTACACTGCAATGTCCAATTGTCGTGGGTAGAATTTTGTATTGTTGTGCATGTGAGGAATAAATCGAATTTGGCTGCACTTAATACATGAGGAACGTATACAATTTCTATATTTCCTAGTTCTTAATCATGCTTGGTTTGGATAAATGGGTTTTCCATGTGTCTTGAATTAATTTGATGAATCTGCAATGTGCTTATTTTTCATCAACATATTGTACTGATAGCATGCGAACCCTTACTTAACCTGATGACTCACTACCTTATATGTGTTGCAGGGAAACAATGGAAAGCACTGAGGTTTACAATCGAGGTTAGCGCGTGCATGGTCCTTTGTCTAATAGCACATTATTGTGCAATTGCATGAACCATTCTAATATTTTGGTTTTTAACAATTTGGTCTTGCACATGTAGGTCCTACTGTGAGAGGTTTTGACCCACTATTCGACCCTTTTTGCATATGGGGAAATGAGTTGTCCATGTATATCAGTCAAGTCAAGAAACTCAGAAAGATTGTTAGGATAAAGAAATTAGTGACAAAAAACAACAAGATCTTTGTCTGCAGAATGAAGAAGACATCAGTTCAGTACAGGATGGTACTAACTATTATACCTTGCCTTTTTTATTCCTTTGCCCCATTTCCAATATAGAGAAGATATTTATGCACATCCTTGTTTTCAGGCCTTTCCAAAGCAGTTCACTGATGATTACCTCTCAAACCACCTGTATGGTCGGGAGGCGAGGAAGGTATTCATACAACATCCACGGTTCAATATTGAAGTGTTCCTGAAGATGACGAAGTATGGACGGTCAATCATCCACATGCACTGGCTTAAAGTTACAAAGACCTTCAACATCAATGAAGGCTCAATATTCCCCTTCTGCTTCAGCAGTTTTCCAGATGAGATGCATCTGTCTATGTACCGTCTATGATGCTAATTTCGAAAGGTTATAGATGTTGCATGTGAAACTTGGTCCTGGTGTAGTTGTGTAATGGGGTGGCGGAGTGCTGAAGCTATATGATGTTGTACTCTGATGTATTTCAATTATAAAAATGAAATATATTGTGTGCTTAATACGAAATGTCAATTAGATTACTAAATGGATTATGAATAATCGGATAATTTTCCTGCTAATTGGGTTTTCTATTGCAAACGGTTATTGAGAAAACACCGTGTGCGATGCATTCAATAACGCACACAATTTCTAGGAATAAACCATGTTAGATTAATGAACAATCACACATAAAATCCTCTTGAAAACTGTTTGTGTTAGGCCACCTGGCGCAAACATTTACCACATAAAAACTGTGTGTGATGGACAGCCTTTGCCACACAGTTTCTTCTACGAACCGTGTGTGATGCATTCAATAACGCAAACGATAAAATTATTAATATCGTGTGCAATGGCAACACTATCACAAACGATTTAACGGGACAAATTGTGTGTGATGTACATGTGAACGGAAACGTTTTCCTTGGAGCGGCTGTGTGGGATGTACATACAAACAAAAATGTTTAGCGGGGACTGATTGTGTGGGATGTACTTGCGATCAAAAACAATTTCGCCGTATAATTGTATTTTTTGCTCAAATGTACATATTTCCGTATTTGAGCGCTCGCGGGTCGCACATGACCTCATTTTGCCGAGCGTGTGTGCCGGGAGGACATATCCCCGACGGTTTCTAGGTCATGTGGGAAGGACCCCCCTATCGCCCACACTCACTTGGCGATGGTTCCGAAGGCCGTCGCGGAAAGGGGTTTAAAACCGTTTGTTTATCAGCTCGTTGTACTAGTGACACATCCTTTGTGTGATGACCAAACCACTTCCTCATCACCACCGCATTGACCAAATGCATCCACGCGCGAGTTAACTAGGTGATCTATGCTTTCCTCAAGCATAGAGACGCTACAAGTAGCCAATGCAAAGTGAGATGGCTGCACATCCGCCGCGCATCCGCCGCGTCATCTAGCTCGATGGTCTCGTTGTGCACGTTCCTCTTTGCATCAGCCTGACACTGCAAGCCAGATGGATTTGTCTGCTGCATATTGAACCCTCCTGTCCTTGGAGCCACCTTCTACTACCCGGCTGAAAGGATCGATATGGTTGACTAGAGGGG